>CM034244.1:15483264-15920764 GCA_019916065.1 Vitellaria paradoxa | reverse complement strand
TTCTTTTTGCTACATTTTCGCTTAAAGGGTTGAAGAGAGATAGTGTATGCTCTTTGCAAGGGCTAACTTGATCCTCTTCCCTAGGGATTGTATATATATTGAGATATACATTTGCTGTGAGCATAAACGGTACGGTTGGTGACTCTGCGTGCAGTGCTAAACCTCACCCATCCCAAGATAAGGTTGGGGGTAGATGAAAATTTGAGAATATGCATTGACATTGCATTCCATCACATCCCATTGCATGAGATTGCGTTTATATTCCTTTCTATTGAGATGTTAATATAATGTGACTAAGACATTGATTGATGAGATATATGGTTTATGTGATTGATCATGAGTTTGGTTATGAAATAAAAGATATAAATTTACAAACTACAGTGATCTGATTCCCGAAATGGGATATGTAGGCAGCTTAGGCTTGAGTAGCCTAAGTCTAGTTTTAACTATAGGTAATAATAATTGTGTCTATTTTCCTCAACTGAGAATTTAATTATCAATATTATAAATTATGAGACCTAAAATGTGGGTTTGCTGTTTATATTTATAATTTCATTAATTTGAGAAAATATAAACATGATTATAGTATTTGTTCTAACTATGCAAACCTTGGATGTGGTCAAAAGAAAAGATGTTTAGGTGGATTATGTTATTGACAAATGGACGATGACATAATTAAATATTATTTATATGAGAATGAGTAATAATTTTGGGCATTTTGATAACTTTAACTTAATGTGAATTAAATTTGGATTGAATTTTATTATTTATTTTGGTTGTCACATTCCCATATCGTCCGTCCTAGACAAATAAGTTAGGGGCGTGACAGAGAAGACACAATATGTTGAGTATTGAGTAGGAATGTTCAGAACAATCAACTAGGAAGATGGCAAGAAAAGCACTAAGAAGGATTTCTGCCTCCCCTTTTACTAATGATGTAACCAAATCTGAGCTCCTAAAGAAGTTGTCACCCCCTGTTTCATGGTGTATGATAAGAAAGTAGATCCTTTAGTGCATAACTAGCACTACATGTAGGCTATGACACTGTCGAGTTAGGACAATTAGCTCATGTGTCGAGTATTCCCGTCCAGCCTAGGGGATATAGCTCTTCAATGGTTCTACAAATTGCCTCCAGAAAGTATAAGTTGCTGGAACAAGCTTGTCGAGGAGTTTGTTTACCAAACTCTTAGTAATTGCTAAATAGCCAAAAATTGCTAACGTACTTCTTACCATGAAGAAGTGTAATAAGAGCCTTAGGGACTATTTTACATAGAGTTATATAATGAAATGGAAGGTTACTCTGAGCAATTGGTAGTGACTTCCTCCAAACTTGTATTACAAAAAAGAGACAAGTTCTGGCTTTCTTTGGCAAAAAAACTTGCAAAAAATTTGTCCCACGTGATGTGCCGAATTGAGAAGTATGCTAAAGTAGAGGACAAGACGAGGCCAGTCGACTAGATGGAGTCCAAGCCATCTGCGTCAAAGGGAGGGAAACAAAGAAAAGGGAAGAGAGAGTTCGTTGACGATAAGAAGTTCATTTTTGAAGTTGTCAAAACAATTTTCAAGGAGTAGACCTTCAAAATCCTTTCGCAGATCAAAGATAAGCCATATTTTAGGTGGCCAAGAAAATTGCATGACTTTCCAAATAATGAGAATCACAAAGATTACTGTTCGTACCATTAGGATAGGGGGCACCGTATAGGAGCCTGTCATTCCTTGCAGTATCTCTTAGAGGATTTGGTAAAAGAAAGCCATCTAAAGGAATACATTGACGAGGCAAAGACAAGGGTAGCAGGTGATCAACCCTAAGCTTCACGGGGAGATCAGAGAAAAAGAAAATAGAAGCCACAAGATGGTTGGGACTTCAGGCACCACTTATCTTTGTTCTTCCTAACCTTTTGAATGTTATAACTATAGAGCAAATCCCATTCCATAATATGAAATCTATACTGTTAATTGATTTCATTCATCCCATTTACTATCCTATAAAAGTTATGGGTGACACACCTAGGAGAGAGAATAAGTCTGTGCATTACTAATCATAGGAAGCGGTTTAAAGAGAATCTAAGGCCTCCTTCAGTGATGGTAACTATTAGAAACCCCCCAGGTTCACGATTCCCTTTACAGGAGAGCGTAATACCTACGTTGGGGGGAATATTATATTTCTATTTGAAGGTTTTAATTTTTTCCTCAAAACTAACCTCATCAACCAGTCTACCCATGTTTTTGAATAAAGGAAAAGAATAAAAAGAAATAGAGCGTAACAAGATTTTTTAGTACTCACAAGAAGAAAAACCCTAAACAGGAATGCAGATTCGTCAATGGAATGATAGGATTGCAGAAAAGATTTGGAGAAAATTAGAAAGGAGGAGTTTCATAAAGGGATGAGAACGGTGGAATAAGGTTATATATATACATATACGTGTGTATTTCAAAAAGTTAAATGGGGGAAGTAGTGGTAAAATTTTCACTTAATGCACCGTCTGAAATAACATTAATATGACAGATGGTAGCCCAACTTTAGGGTTTGAGTGTGGCATATGACACTTTAAGCATTAGAAGTTGAAAAAATCCCCACTCATCATAAATGGGTCGAAATGGAGACCAATCAGAGATAAACACGATGAAAGCAAGACTATACTTAGGAATATGAAAGGATTCTATACACATAAGAAAACTTATGATCTCAGACACTTCATACTCTGTTCGGGTAATAACTTACTTTGACCAGAGTTGGGGCATAATGTAAGTGTAAAAATAATCATGGACACGTGACATCTCCTAAGCAAAAGGGAAATATACTCGGCTTTGATTTAATAATTAGTAAACCACTAAAGTTAGGTCCCACCATTTTGTAAAATTATGTTGGTATAATTCTAATCATAAATATAAAATGGTAATAAATGAATTAAATTTATTACCTCATAATTAACCTGGTTAGTTCATTCTTTTACAAGTGATAGACAGATGTAACATCCAGACACTTCTCAAAATTATATTCTATTTTTCAATAATCTCTCTCATACGAATTTAATGCTAAGTGGAAAGGGCATTAAATATAGAATGAAAGATATTTAAATAAAAAGAAATTGTCATATACTCTGATATATATCATATTATATATATATATATATATATATATAAAGTAGAGTCTGACAACGCCGCTATGTCACGTAAGACTTAACTTGTGCTATACTTGTGACACCTAAACATAACTATCTTATGCCACGTAAGATTTAATTTCTGCTAAATTGTAACACGTGTATAGTTGTAACACTTGGCATCTAATTATAGTTATCTTAATTGTCTTATAAAGAAATTATTATTTTATATAATTACTACTTATTCACAAGTTTCAATTTTATTCTAATTAGAATATTCATGAATATCACTTTATATTTTTATTTAATTTATACTTCCATTTATTATATAATTTCTTATTTCTTATTTTTATTTTTATTTAAAATATATCCTTATTTGTTATTTTTTGTATTTTATTAAATTATTATTTAAAATATAATAAATATTTTTATTAAATAAAATAATGCAACAAAATATTTACCCTATTAAATAAATGTTTTAATAATAAATATTATTATCATTAAGCAAAATAATGCAAAAAAATAATTAACCTGTTAAATAAATATGTTAATTTATTAACATAAATTTATAATTATAATTATTTTAATTTATAATTATATAATCTAAATGGATTTAGTATTGTATATAATTATCACTTATTTGCAATTTTATTTAAACTAGAATGTTCGTAGATATCACTTAATATTTTTATTTAATCTACACTTTTACTTATCATACAACATTTTATTTTTAATTTTTTATAATTTAATAAATTATTATTTAAAAATAATATATATAATAATTATTATCATTAAATAAAATAATATAACAAAATAATTAAGCTTTTAAATAAAAATATTAATTTATTAACAAGTAACATGACTTTTATTATTTTTATCATTATACAAAATAAGTGATATATTTTAAATCAAATTGTAATATTGTTGTTTAGAATTATATATATTGTAATATTATTTATTAAAGAATATCAAATAATATTAGAAATTAAAAAATAAAATTAGCAATCGATAAATCAATCCAATTGAAGTGTTGGCTGCTTAAACTTTTATTAGATTTGGACTTTGAATTCAATCAAAATAATATTCTAATTAGAATAAGATAAGTTTTCAAAATATATTTTAATTTAAATAGAATATGACTCTCTTGTATGCAAAATTTATAAATAGATACGAAGACTTCTTCATTTTCAAATTTCTTGGAGACTTTTTATTATAATAAGTTTCTCTTCGACTTTACAATTTGTTAGGTATGTGCTTAAATTTTAATTTTTTAAAGTTTTTATATGTAATTGATATATATTTTGTAAGTTTTTATATGTAAATGTTATTATTATTTAATCTTTTTAATATGTAAATTGTTTAATTATATAAGTAAGTACTGTTATTCTTCAATTCTTTTAATTTTTTTCTTTTCATTTTATTTATTAGAATTAGAATTTAATTAAATTAATGCTATTGATAGTATCAATATTTTAATTTATTTTATGTTCACTATTTGATTAATTTTGCATAAATAACAATATATATTATTTTCAGATATATTTTATAACTTAATTATTTTAGTATGATAGTATACTTAACTTAACCATATAATATAATAAATTTGTATATCGTACGGGTCATATCACTAGTATATATATATATATATATATATATATATATATATTACATAATCATTATAATTCAATTATTTATATATTGGTTAATTTATTTATTTTCTCTAACTATAAATATAAAATTTAACCTAAAAATTCAGGTATATTCACTATTATTAACAGTTTACATCAATATATACAATACAGTTCTCTTAAACTTATTCTGATTTTACTATTGAATGGTTTCTGCCTAGAGACTCTCTTCGATTATTTCCTCTAATTTCTTTTGTTCTGTAAGTTTGAATTTTGTTTTTTTTTTTAATAACGTGATGAATAAATTCAGCGATATTTTTTTTCAATTGCCGAACAAATCGTTATATGTGTCCTACACGGTCCCAAATGCGCATACCAGAAAAACCTGCATCTCGTGTTTGAACGCGAATCCAGCGTAGAGGCACCAAATGGCACGTGGGCATTGTCTAGACTGCCATCTTGGCAAGTTCGAAGTTTTTGACGTTTTCTTTGGTTTTTAGCTATTACTCAGGTCAGTTTAGGAAGCGTAACCTTTAGCTAAGGTTAATGGGTGCTTTAATAATGGTTACATTTTTTTATTCTTTTATATTTTAATTTTTTAAAAAATTTTTAAAAATAAAAATATTAATTTAACAAAAACAAATTAATCACCTAAAAAAAGTTATTTTTTTCTTCCTAAACACAAAATTAACTAATTTTTTTAGTTAGCTGCTAGCTATTAGTCACTTTTTTTTCTAAACTTAAAATTAACTAATTTTTTTTATCTAACTACTAGTCATTAATTAATGATAATTGTTCTCAAACAAAGCCTCTAGAACTTTAGCAGTAGACATGGTGTTATAACACAATAATGAACACTTGGCCTGGTCTACATAGCACCCATTGGTTCCTAAGTCTAAAATTTCAAGCGTACATTAACTGTTTGACAAATTGCCTCAATAACAAATAAATTTCTATTTCTTGTAATCGGCTCTTCAAATGAAATGTGTAAATTTTAGATTGATTCTGCGTATTTTTGTCACCCTAAACCTTTAATTGACTACCGAATAAAGCTATCTTGGTTGGGGTCTATTTAATTAGGTCTCTAGAATTTGGTTTTTACTGTATATATGTGGTGTTTGATAAAATGCTTTAATGAATAATCTTATTCATTTCGTTTTTAAGTATTGATTTTCAAGTGATGTTAATTTGATAATAATTTTTTTTTATTTGTTTGAGAATTTAAGAGAGAAAAATAATGATTTCATTTCTATTTTTTGATGAATTAAGAAGAAAAGGAAAAAACAAATAGGGCAAAATATATGTTCAAAGGTGGAGCCAAATAAGGGAAAGAGCAAGTGACCCCTCTTGATTTTGAAAGTGAAATTATTAAAATATTTCATGTATTTTGATTTCATTAAAAATATTAAATAAATTCAAAATTAGGATATTTTAATCTTATTAAAAAACTAAAATTAATTGAAAAATTTTTAACATAAAAAATATTTACAAGAATTAAACCCATGTATTTTTTTGTGAAATAAAGATCAGTCTCCCGCTGTGTTGTTGAATATTTTTGTGAATAATATCATTAATATTAATATAGTTAAATCAATTGACTGTAAAAAATATATTTATCAGTTTAATATTTAACAATAATTTTCTCTCTTTCTTAAAATATTGTTTCGAATCTCTACTATAATTAACTCCGACATAACTCGTTATACTCTTTTTCAGTGTTTGGTATTTCTCTCAGTAAAAATTCTAGGTCTCCTATGTATGTTGTTATTTTTTTTTATATATCCTTTAAAACACAAATGCGATCCATAATTTTTTCTTGTTCATTATTTGAAGGGTAAATGTAGTATTATAGAAAAAAAAAAATCATTAATGGTCTTGTTTTCGTCAGGTCATGGTGTAATCACATAAAGAACATCCCCAAGGTCGTAATTGTCCCGCTGTGGAGGTGGGCTGCCCTACCAGCTTGCAGTTGTGTCATGTTTAGTTTGGAGTTTTGTAAAACTTCAGGGAAAAACAAAATTTACAAACCTACATAGAATTTAAATTTTTCATTTATTGTACAAATTATAATGCTGAAATTTTTATAAATTTATAATAATATTTACAACTCCAAACACCTTCTTTGTCGTCGTTGTCGTCGTCTTCCTCTTCTTTGGGCAATGTAGGTTACCCGCGCTAAAAATCCTATTCTTCGATTCTCAGCCAATCTAAATAAACCGTTTGAAAAAAAAAAAAAAAAAAAACATTTGATCTTCTTGATTGCACTTCAATGATTGATGCAAAGCCTCTAACTAAAACCCTTTTAGTTTTTTTTTTATATTTTCAAAATTTTGTAAATTAATAACAAAAATATGTTTGTTAAATCTATTTACGTTTTTTTGTTTCAAAAATAATGAAAATTTAAATAGAAAAATAAAAACTGAAAAAAATTATTTTCACTCTGTTTTTTCTGTAACAAAAATTTTGTCAATTCTAATACTTTATTTATTTTTGTTATATCATATTAAAATAAATTATTTTATTCAAATATTTTATTAAACTAAAATTATTTTTAATAAATAATATAATTAAATTAAATTAATTACATTAATATCCAAGATCTATTGTTAATTTATTTCTAATAAATAATTAAATTAAATTAGTTAATTTAATTAATAAAAAATATATTATTAAATTATTTTTAATAAATAATGAAATAAAACATATTAATTTAATTTAATAAATAATTTAATTAATATAAATATATTTTATTAAATTATTTTTAATAAATATTATAATTAAATTATTTAACGTAACTTAATTTAATTTAAAAATTAATTTAAATAATATTAAATTTATTTTTTAAATTATTTTAAATAAATATCATAATTAAATTAAATTAAATTAATTTAATTAATTAATTAATTTAATATGAATTATATTTTATTAAATTATTTTAATAAATATCATAATTAAACTATGTAAAATATTATGAAATATATTTTATTTGATTATTTTTAGTAAATATATATTTAAATTATGATTGATATATTTTATATTAACTGGATTAAGTGATATAATGTTCATATTTTATTCAATTATTTTAATAAATAATACAATTAAATTAAATTAATATAAAATATATTTATTAAATCCAATAAATTTTTAAAAAATTAGTAAAAATTAAATATTTTATGAAAATAAAAAAATTAATAATTATAAACAAAAATATATTTCTAAAAATAGTTTTAATTTTTATTTCAAAAAAATAATAACAAAAAATAAAAAATATAACGTAAAAAAAAAAAACGACAACGGTATGCAACGGTCACTGAATAAGCATCTTCATGTCAGCATCTGAGAACACCCCATGTGGTGGGCCATCCCTTTGTCAGACTAATTATTACCTGCAGAGCCTACCTCAAATAACCTTCCTTCATTGTGACAACATCAGCACCGCATATCTTGCGGCCAATCCAATTGTTTATGCGCGGACACCGAGTTTGTTTGACTGTTGCAACTCTTTCAAAACCTCTAAAGATTTAGACAGTAATATTTTCAAAGTTGAAAGGTTGAAGATCCATCAGAAATCCCACAAAAAATGGAGGGTAATTCACACCAAAAGCCTCATGCAATCTTTGTACCCTTACCTTTCCAAGGGCATGTAAACCCATCAGTGAATCTAGCCATCAAGCTTGCATCGAGAGGCTTCACCATCACCTTCATCAACACTCAATCCCTACACCACCAAATATCCAAAGCCCAAGCCCAACCCATTGGCCACAATGATGATATCTTCGCCGCCGTCCGGCAGTCGGGCCTCGACATCCGTTACACCACCGTGAGCGACGGCCTTCCGCCAGAGTTCGACCGTTCGCTCAACCTAGAGCAGTTCTTGGGGGCCTTGTTTTACACACACTCTGCTCATGTTGAGGAGGGTGTAGCAAAAATAGTGAAGTCAGCTGCACCGCCGGTTAATTGTCTGATTGCTGACACTTTCTTTGTGTGGCCTTCAAAGATTGCAAAGAAATTTGGACTCAAACATGTTTCTTTCTGGACAGAACCTGCCTTGGTCTTTTCATTAAATTACCACGTTGATCTGTTAATGAAAAATGGCCACACTGGTTGTAATGGTCAGTTCTTTCTCTCTCTCTCTCTCTCTATGTTCACATACATAGGTGTTCTGTAGGTACTTCTATGACTTAAATTGTTGATTTCTGCAATTCAATTATTCTTATCAATGTGTTGGATTTAGTCCAGCTTGATTCGGATTAAATTTAATAATATTAAACTAGATTTATCTAATTAAATATATGATTCAATGAATCTCAAGTCTTTTGATTGAAGGACTAATAGATCCTAAATGATCCGTTAAACTTATTATTTTAAAAATAACAAAAAAATAAAATCAATTATTTCAAATATTTTTCTCTACTATATATACATATATATGAAAATAAACATGAAACATTATACTATTAATTTGTATATTAATTATGTAAGATTATTTATCTCATTCATTTTTAATATAGTTGCATTGTACTTAAATTAAAAATAATTTTTAAAATAGTAATTAAAAAATTTATTTATACTATTGTATCGTTAAATAATTTATTTTTAACTATAAATATTATATCATATGTTGACTATACGCTTTAGTTTTCTCAATATACCTTTATTTGTAATTTATATATTTTTAGTTTTTTATTAAAAATTGAAGGTAAATAGTTGATGAAAATCAATTTAGATCAAATTATACATGTAAAATTAATTTGTTAATTTCATAAGTGGTAGTGTTCATGATTATGTAGAAATAAATAAAATATATTTTTATTTTTATAAAATGATGATTTATAAATTATTTTCATTATATTATTTATTAAAAATAATTTAATTCAATAAAAATAAAATATAATAAATATAATTTATTTATATAATTTAATAAATATATAATTTAAGAAATATATTTTATATTAAATTAATTAACTGAATCATTTATTTAACTAATTTAATTACATTATTTATCAAAAATAATTTAATAAGATATATTCCATGTTAAAGTAATTAATGAAATCAATTATTGATTAATTTAATTAATTTAATTATATTATTTATTAAAATTAATTTAATAAGATATATTCCATGTTAAATTAATTAATGAAATCAATTATTAATTAATTTAATTATATTATTTATTAGAAATAATTTAAGAAAATATATTTCATATTAATTTAATTAATTAATAATTAGTTAAATTATATTATTTATTAAAAATAGTTTTAATTTAATAAAATATTTGGATAAAATAATTCATTTTAGTATAATGCTATAAAAATAAACAAAATGTTAAAATTGACAAATGTTTACAACAACAAAAAAAATAAAAAAAAAAAGAAAAGAAGAGAGTGAAAACATTTTTTTTTTTTTTATGTTTGTTTGTTTAATTTTTTTTTTTTTTTGTAAACAAAATGGTAAAAACGAATTGAACAAACATATATATATATATATATTTACTAGTTTTCAAAATCTGTAAACATAAACAGAAAAATAATAAATATACTTTATCAAATGGGGTTATGATTTTAAAAATGTTTACAAAATAGGCTTAGTTATATTAAATTCTTAATCTTACTAATCATGATTTATAAAAAAATTATTTACTACTTGTACATATGTACAATATATTTTGAATAAAATATATTTTTTATTTTTATGAAATAATGATTGAATCCCCCAATTATATTGATCGAGACTAGATATTACAAATTAGATCGATTATTTTTAGATCTGGATCAGATCCATTATAATTGAATCTAGATCAGATATAAATTTAATAAATTTAATTTAAACTCATTCTATTTACACGCCTAAATTCAACCAATGAGGCAAATAATTATTGTACGTTATGGTATTATGGTAAAATTATAGCTATTTTTTTCTTCGTGCAAAAAGCAGTGACTTTTGTTCTTTATTTTCTCTAGTTTTTGGTGAATTATCCCAACTTAATTAACCCATCTGAATTTGTGCCTGATTAGTTGAATTAGAGATCATCATGATTTTTTATTACCCTTTACTGTCCAAGCATATTACACACAATATTATACGCACCGGAACATTTCTAAGTACGCATATTTTTTACGTTATCAGATTCTCGCAAAAATAAGATAGATTACACACCACCATATTACATGCATCGGAACATTTTTATGTATATTTTTCTCGTTTATCAGATCCTCGCAAAGATGCGATAGATTACATACCAGGTGTTCGATCAATTGACCCAACAGACATGATGTCGTATCTTCAAGAATTGGATATATCTACAATTCAACATCAGATAATTTTCAAATCATTTGAGGACGTTAGAGGAGCAGACTTTTTATTATGCAACACTGTGCAAGAACTTGAACCTGAGATCATTTCGGCTCTTCAGGCTAAGATGAGATTATATCCTATAGGGCCCATTTTTCCAATAGGATTCACCAAGAGCATTGTGCCCACTAACCTGTGGCCCGAATCAGAATGCACCCACTGGCTTGATAGCAAGCCTCCTGGCTCGGTCCTGTATGTCTCATTTGGTAGCCTTGCCCATGTTGCAAAAGGTGATCTACTTGAGATAGCCAATGGTTTATTGATTAGTAGAATTAGTTTTATTTGGGTGCTTCGTCCCGATATTGTGAGCTCCAATGACACTAACCCACTACCCGTTGGCTTCAAGGAGGAAATTGGTGACCGTGGAATGATTATACCATGGTGCTGTCAGATAAAAATACTAGCGCATTCGGCGATCGGAGGATTCTTCACTCACTGTGGATGGAACTCGACATTAGAAAGTATTTGGTGTCAGATTCCATTATTATGTTTTCCTATATTTACTGATCAACTCACCAATCGTATATTGATAGTTGATGATTGGAAGATTGGAATTAATCTTTGTGACAAGAAGCCGATCACAAGGGAGGAAGTATCAATCAAGGTTAACAATTTAATGAAAGGAAAATCCAGGGATAAGCTCAAGAAGGAGATCAAAGAGGTGAGCAAGAAATTAGAAAATGCAATTAAAAACAACGGATCATCGGAGATAAAATTGGACGAATTCATCAAGGATTTTAAAGCCTGCATTCAAGACGAAAATGGGAGACCATTGTGATGCAGAACAGAGTGATACTAGCAGTTTGACTCCAATAAGGTCAAGGATTCACCATGCATATCGGGTTGCACTGTTTGAGTGGTGGAGCCCCGCCCGCGAGCTTGCACAACCCAACTGGCAATTAAGCCACTTGCCAAGAAAATTTCATGTTTTATATTTTATATCATTTACAAACATCTTTTTTCTTTCGCTTTTAGCTGGCAGGAATTTAAAAATAAATTCTTGTATTTGAACGTACATCTTGTAAAATGTGCTGCTATTTGATTTGTATTTGTATTTTCATTTTCTGTTTTTTTTTTATTCTTTGTTTTATTTATTTTATATTTTGAAATTTTCAAAATAAAAAAAAAAAAGAAAAATGTATTTGATTTGACTTTTTTTTTTGTTCTTCCTGTTTTGAAATTTTTTTATTTTAGATTGAAAACGTTCAAAACGATTTTTTATTATTTTGCTTTCATGTGTAAACCCATTTTCTATTTTTTAAAATAAATTTTGAAAACATAAGTGATCAAATGTATTTTAAGCTATTTTTACTAATTTTTTATTTTTAAAAAAATAAAAATTAAAAATTAAAGTCAAAACAGGTATATTGAATGGTATCTTAATATTTTTAATTTTTATTTATCAAAAGGAAGTTCTTTCTTTGAGTGTTTAGTTTAACATGAGAGAGAGAGAGAGAGAGAGAGAATAAACCATTCTAGTACACTGTAAAAAATATTTTTTACAATTCTTGAGCAGAATAAGACCTTGATACATAAGCTTAATTATTTAGTTATAAAAAGGTAGCATCTTTTTGTATTTTTTTGTCAAATATTTTTTATCAAAATTTATTTTCTTTTTTAGAAACTGTGACTTTTAAACGTGTTACATTCTAAAAAAAAAAAACATTCATATTAGTTTGAGTAAAAGTTAAAAAAAAAAAATCAATTTTTTCGTTTTTTTTTTTTTTTCAAATGGACAACTTTTATATAAACCGACATAAATTTTTGTTTTCTTGTTTTAGTAATATGATTAACACAGTTAAAAGATACAGCATAGGAAAAAATGAATAGAAAAAAATAGTGTAAAACGAAATAAAATTATTAAAAAAATCATAAAAATCATTTTTTTATTAAATAATTAGGTTTGTTTTAGTCATTAAGTCGTCATGGTCAAAACCTCTTATGTCATCTATATAACAATACACCACAATGATTTGACATATATCTCTAAATCAAACGTTGAGATTCTGTTTTATAACTATCAATAATTGAAATTTATCTCAGAGAGAAAGCTTTGTTGTACAAAGACTTGTTTCAAATTTCAAACTCTTTTCTGACTGTAATTTTAACTTTCAAACCACTATCTGTATCAATATCAAAAAATGTGACAGCCTAGTATTTGACTTTTATAAATATATTTCTTTTAACTTTTTTAAAAAATTATTTTATTTATTTTTTTGAATTTTTTTGTAAGTCATATTATATCAAAAATTATTTTATTTATTTTTTTAAACTCTTTATAAGTTAAATTATATTTTCATTTTTTCAGGTACAGATAATTCCTATTCCCGTTATAATTAAGCTCCTTTCAGTCGTCGTGATCAACCCTCACATATCATTTCATTATAATTGCCGTCGCTAGCAGGATGCTCTCTACGGATATTTTATTGTTGGAGAATTGAACCAGATTAATATTGTTAAATATTATTCTCGATTTTGTTTGGAGTGTCCAAACAATGCTATGATGAATACACATGCAAGGCTCAAATTCAAAGGGTATTGTTTTCATTACTCATAATTAATGCCGAAAGTAATATAATGCATTCTCATGAACTTTTTGTGAACTACTAATTTAAGTTAATTATAATTAGGATAAATTATATATATTTTTCTTAAATATTAGATTAATTACGCATAAACCTCCGTAAGATTTAAAATTTACATAGATCATTTTATTTTCAAAAATTACTATCTCTCAATTCTTTTCTATTAGTTTAGACCTTAACTCCGTTTGAATATTTATTATAAAGACAATTTTATTCTCAACTTAATTAAATTAATTATAAATAAAATAAATATAAATTTATATATACACTACAAAATATACATATATAAATTCATATTTTGGTGACATCTAGCCATTTTTGGGTGACGCCACTGACCCTTTTCGTTCGATGGCTATTTTCTAGTGACACCGCCATTTTCCGGAGAATGCTGTGACCGGCCTGAAGAATTTCGCCCACCGTCTCTCCGACAAGCATCGCGGACAATGACATTCACCGCCATTCTCCCGTTTATAAAGAAATAAAAAATTTTCTGGTGATTCAGAAAACCCAATTCCCAATTTTTATGAATCTAAGAGAGAGATAGAGACACCTCTATTTGTTGGAGTCTGACCATTTTGGCCTCTATTTGACTCAATAGAGTTCTTATCATCAAACGACAGTTCATGACGATAAACAAGGCACCAATTGCAGAGAGAAAGCCAAGGAAGTATGCAATCCAAATGGTAAATATGCTTACAGGGCATTCGCAAACTTCGTTACCTAATTTAAAGCGTTCTTTGCAAATAACACAGTTTGGTTCGGTGGCTTTATGACTCTCAAAAACCTCAACTGTGGGCATTGACTCAACTGAAGCTTTGCTGTCAAAGGATGATCGACCTGCCTAATTCCATTTAACTTCAATTTGAGCTTAATTAATCTAAGAGCCTGTCAAAACTTGACCCCAACAAGAATTTTGACATGCACGCTAGCTGGCAACGATCTTAATTTGAATCCCGCTTCGTCGTCATATTACAATTCAAACTCTCTGCCGCCACAGCAGCACCTTTCGAAGCCCCGCCATCGGAAGGTCATGAAGGGGTCCGGGTTTGTAACTTTTGAAAATAAAAAATTTTAAATATGGAGGAATCTATATAATTAATCTAATGTTTAAGAGAGGTAAGTGTAATTTACTCTTTTATTTGCTAATCTTATTTCTTATTGACTAATATTTTAGAGAGAGAGAGAGAGAAATATATGTAATTTACCCTTTTATTTATTAACCTTATTTCAAATTGACTAATACTTTAGAGTGCTGACTAGTGAGGGAGGGAGGGAGGGGGAAAGAGAGAGAGAGAAAGATGATATTTCAACATTAATTTATTTTTTTCATTTAGTAGGTTTGAAATTATTGTAATTTTATTATATACATTTGTGAGTTAGTGAAATTAAACTTTGATCCCATAGGCTTGATAATTATGCATCAAAACCTTTGAAATTTGTATTGCATTCATTAAAACCAAGTCAATGCCATAAATTGCCTTTATACCTAAAATTTTGCCATTAGAAATTATAGATTACCAAACATTCAAATATGATCTCAAAGTACAGAAAAAATAAAAGAGATTGAGCACAGATTTTTACAAGAAAAACCCTTCCCAAATATGGGAAAAAAATCGGGCCACAATGACCAAAATTTTCACTATATGCGACCAGTTACAAGGAAGGCCAAAGTAGTATACACAATCTACTCTTCCAACTATGCCGCCAGGGATGGAATTAGGAATTCAGTGAAGGGGAAACCAATTCTTATAAGTTTTAATTTTTTTTCCTAATCTCAAAATGCAATATTAAAATTAAACAATCTATTTGAGTCTTCAACAAGCAATATAAATCAATAATTAGATATTTCTCTTCAACAAGTGAGAGAAACAAATAAGAAACGTCAAACCAAAAAAAAAAGAGACAAACAAACTATAAATCACAATTGCACAGTTATAATTTACAATAACAATTGAAAACGCAAATAGCACAATTACACAAAAAAATAAATAAATAAATAAATAAAAAGAAACAAATAAACAATTGGAATGCCTATTAATGAAAGGGACTTAAAGCCAAATAAGTTAATTGAGAAATATCAAGTAAAAAAGTATATTAAGTATTTTCAATGAAAGAGAAACTTACAAAGTTAGAGCTTAAGTTGCAATGGGGAGAGGGGAAATGGGAGAGAGAGAGAGCATTTTCAATGAAAGAGAAACTTACAGATTTAGAGCTTAAGTTACAATGGGGAGAAAGAGAAAGAAAGAGAGGGTGGGAGAGTAACTCCAGTTGAAAAAAAAAAAAAAAAAAACCTAACTTTTACCTTCTATCAATGTGTAATCTTAAAGGTTTAAAAATTATTTAATTGATTATGTTAAATTATTAATTGTTCAACTCAAAAATCTAAATCTTATATTTTATTAATGACCTAATTCAAAAAGTTATAACTCAAAGTAAAAGAGTTGGGAGTGCCTTTTTAAAAAATATATATATATATATATAAATATACTATATATAAATAATTTTTTTTTTTTTTTACATCAGGGGGAGCTAAGGCCCCTTTTGGTCTGCTGCATCGATTCTCGGTGAATAACTTCTCCAACACATAAAAAATATTCATTTGTACTTGATAAAGACAATGCTTATATCATCGATATCCTTCGAAGAACCCGCACACAATAGGCCTATCAATGGGCGCGAATCTGGATCAAATCTGTTAGATCCAAACTTAATTCAGATCCAATTATAATTGATTCAATCTAGATCTAAAAATAATTGGATCTAATTTGTAAAATTCAGTCCAGATCCATATATTTGACGGATCTAACCTATTTTGAAAAATAATTTTTTTATATCATCATTTCATAAAAATTAAAAAATATATATTTTATTCAAAATATATATTATGTATATACGCACAAGTAGCAAAATAATTTTTGATAAATCATGATTAGTAAAATTGAGAATTTAATATGAGCATATCTATGTTGTAAATATTTTCAAAGTCATAAGTTCCGTTTGTAAAGTATATTTACTGTTTTTTTGTTTATATTTATAGATTTTGAAAACTAGTAATAAAAATATATTTGTTAAATATATTTTTATTTTTTATTTTTAAAAAATAAAAAACTTAAACAAAAAATACATAAATGAAAAAAGTGTTTTGACTATTTCTTTCTTTCTTTTTTTTTTTTTTTGGGTAAACATTTGTCAATTCTAATATTTTGTTTATTTTTATTGCATCTTATTAAAGTGAATTATTTTATTTAAATATTTTATTAAACCTAAACTATTTTTAGTAAATGATATAATTCAACTAATTTAATTAATTATTAATTAATTAAATTACTTGAATTAACATGGAATCTATTTTATTAAGGAATAATTAACTTTTTATCTCGTGTACTTAAGGTCAAAATCACTTACACTTCATGAATTTTAAAAACTTACCTTTGTATCCTTATATTTTCAACTAAAGTAGAGTTATAAATAACGTCAAATTTTTAAGTGAAAAGATAAAAATATTCATTAAAATTAAATAGAATCAAGAAATGTAAGTGTAGATAATATAAAATATAGGGGTAAAAATATAATTTTTTAACTTTCTTAAAGTCAAAACCGTTATATTTAACACATTTTTCAAGGTTTTTATTTTAATCCAAAGTATAAGGGATGTGAAGGTAGATTTTTAAAGTTTATAGGTATAAGTGATTTTCACTTTAAATACAGGGGGTAAATAGGTAATAATTTTTAGGCGTGTTAATCGTATTCATGAAAAATATAAAGAAAAAAAATGAAAAATTCACGTTTGTTTGGGTAAAAATTATTTATTTGGGTAAAAAAATAAAAAAAATTGATTTTTTTTCTCGTTTTTATGTAAATGGAAGTGAATTTTTATTTTTATTTTTTATGAATAAGATTAAGACACCAAAAAGTTTCATCTTCGAAAAATAAAATCAAATTTTTGTGAAAAAATTATAATAAAAAGTAAAAGAAAAGACTTTTCTGAACCCAATCAAACCCTTAAAATCAATTTTCCAATTGTGGATTCTGATTTTTGTTGTATGGTCGTTGTCAATTCTAATAGCATCAAGGATGTGGGCCAGAACCGCCAAGACTACTGGACCAATTGTGAATTCTGATTTTTGTTGTGTGGTCGTTGTCAATTCTAACAGCATTAAGGATGTAGACGAGAACCGCCAAGACTATTGGACCACTGGAGTTACGTAATTTGAGGTGATTTATAAATTTGTAATTAGTATAATAAGATAAAAAAAAAAGTTTTTAAAAATTTTTAAAATTTTTAAAATTTTTTTTTTTTTTTTTATCAAACACATCCTCGGTAGATTGAACGAGGACAAAATATGCAGGACCAACCTAAACGTAGCTAAAATAGAGTGACATCCATGTGATAACAGTTGTTGCTTCTATCTTAATGATAACGTGTTTAAAACCATTTGTGCTTTCGTATTTTGAGGACCCGGCTCGAACTCAGTTTTTAATAAATAAATCGAGTTTGAGCCTTTTTTATTTTTATTTTTTTTAAATTTGTTTATTAAATGAGTTAAGCTTGAACCAAAAAGGTTTAATTTGTTTAGACTCAAAAGTCTATTTATATAATATATAATATTATTATACATATAATATAAATATTCTATAAAAAAATAATAAATACATTGTACTTTTAACTTCTTATACTCTGAAAATTAATATTTATTTTGAGAGGAGATGGAATGTAAGAAACTAAAAATAGATTATATTTATTATCTCCTATTTTATATTAATATAAATAGATTTTATAAATTTTATTTATTTAAATATTTTATTAATATTTAGTGATTACTGTAATTTTTTAAAATCATTTTATTTTTGCTAAAAAGTGTAGCATTTTAGGTTTCAAAAATTGTATAAAATTTCATATCAATTATCAAGTATTTTGAAGTCGAAATTTGACTTGTTATAAATATCAATTATTTCTTAAAATAAAAATTATTATTTGATAAAATAGCTATTTGATAATTTCAAATAATTTATTTTACTTTTTGGATATTCGATATAAAAGAGTTATAACGACCTCAACTTAAATCTTAGAATTTTTTAACGAGTCGACTCTAAGTCTAATTTTAAGTTCTACGACACTTGAACTCAATTCGAGCTGATAAATATGAGACGAGCCAAGTTTAAGTACCACAAAGTTTGGCTCAAGTTTACTCATATTTACTCCCGTTACAATATAAATTATAAAGGCAAACATTTCAAAATTACGTGCTTGCCTTTTTTTAAGTGAGATGAGTCAAGTCTAAATACAACAAAGTCTAGTTCAAGTCTACTCATTTACATTCGTAGTTTTATAAATGATAATGGCATACCTTCCCAAACTTAGGGCTTGCCTCTCTTTATATGAGATGAGCAAGTTTAAGTAATACAAAGTCAGGTTATAAGTGACCGAAATGTAAAAGGCACTTCGCTAAAGTATAAAAGATCAATAGTTTTAATTTACTTCAAATAAGTTAATAGTTATGATTTAATTTGATTTTCTCAAAATAATTTAATAGTCTAAATAATTTAATTATGGGTGAAGATATTGACACCATTTCAAAAGTTTCTCCCGCTTCTTATAATTTTTTCTCTACAAAATTACAAAATTAGTCTTATAATTAATGGATGACAATTATTGCAAAACACTTCAAATACCATAATTACCCTCCTTTTTCATTTATTATTATAAAACTAACTCCCTCCACTTTTCATTTTCCTGCAATTACATCTTTCATAGTCTTATATTTATTCACCCGTATATATCTCTCTTTGATTCATTAAATCTTAAACAAAATATCATGGAAGATGATTATGTTGAAGTGAAGTTTTCGAACATTATTAATTTTTTTTAACGAACAATATACAGCAAGTTTTATATTATTATAAATCATTGAATCTCTTAAATATTAGAGTAACTATTAATTTCTTTTCATTTTCCCCTTCTATGTGATTAATTTCTTGGCAGAGAAAAATGAAAAAAATTTAATATAATATTTCTTTATTATTTGATTAGTGTATATGCTATTACATTATTAAAATTTTTTCCTATTAAGATTTTCTTTTTACAATTCTTATTTGTAGTTTTTTTTTTTTGGCTTGGTAATTTATAAAAGGTTTTTGTTAAAACCATTAAATTGTTTTCAACAGTACCATTTTTTTTTTATTTAATGGTGGGTGGTATTAGAGATGAATGTTAAGATTTGAATTTGAATTTGAATTTGATTTACTTTTATTTCATTTATTTTCACTTGTATATGAATTGTTTAACAATTATGATGCCTTACTTTGTATCAATTAAAAAATAACAATTGTTTATTTTTTCTTTGATTTGTGATAGAATAAATTTAAAAGATATATTTAAAAAACTAATTTAAAAAAACTATTAAAAAAACTCTCTCACACAACTTCATAAAATTATAATTAATAATAGATTTTTCATTTAACATGTAAATTAATAAAAAAATAGACGGTGTTATAAAACATAAAAAGTAAAAGATGTTAGTTTTGTAATAATAAATAGAAAATGGAGGTAATTATAATATTAAGTGTGTTTTGCATTAATTATCGCCCATTACTTGCAAGGTTAGTTTTGTAATTTTGTAGAGGAAAAAAAGTGGCGAACAGTAGGGAAAATTTTTTGAAGAGTGCCAATATTCTCACCCTTTAATTATCTTAATATCCAAATAATTTAGATGGTGCTTGGTTTACTTTTCTTTTTTTTTATTTGTTTTATGTTTTAAAAATTCCAAACAAAGAAATAGAAAATACTCTATTTTTCTTACTTTAAGATTTTTCTTATTTCGAATTGAAAATGTTCAAAGCGATTTTTGCCAATTTTCATTTCATGTAAACTCATTTTTTATTTTTTAAAGCAAAATTTGAAAATTTAAATAATCAAGTGTATTTTAGTTGTTTTCCTCATTTTCAAAAACTTAAAACAACAAATGCATTCAAAATAGAAAATAAAAGTAGAAAATAAAATTAAAAAAATAAATCAAATAATACCCTAATGATTCAAAATCAAAATTATTAATCTTTTACCTATTGTTTTAAAAATCGGACCGGACCGGCCAGTTCAACCGGTTGAACCGGGAACCGGTCCAAGAAACGGTCCAGTCAACCAGTAAAACCTGGTGGAAGCTTGAACCGGCCTAAAACTGGTGACCCACCGATTCAACCGGTGAACCGGTGAACCGGTGCCGATTTTCTAGTTGAACCAGGCTCTTTTTTTAATTTTTTTAAATGGTAAAACTAATATGTACTAGCCTAGAATCGAACTTAGGTCTATTTTGTAGTAAAATAATATTATTCCACTGAACCACTGATACTTATTGTTTCTTATTTTTGCTTGATTTTACTTATATAATATATTAGTTTTAAGTGATTTTATTTTACAACACATTTTGTTGACATTTTTTATCAGTAAAACAAAACAGAGTAGAAGAATGTGTGACAAATATAAGTTTTTAAAATTATTATATAATTTTAACGTATTTTTATATTTTATTTATATATTTAAATATATTTATGATGTCATGGTTCAACTCCGGTTCAATTCCGGTTGAACCGACAGTTGAACCACTAACCCATGACCCGATCACTTTTTCGGTTCGATGAACGATCCGATTTTTAAAACATTGATTTTACCCTCCAACAATTAAATATCTTTTACGCTTCATCCCTTTTAACCTCACAAAATTTGGCTCAAGTCTCTCATTTGCACTTGTGTATAAATTATAATGGCACGCACTCCCAAACTATGGGATTGCTTTTTTAAAGTGCAACAAAATCTGACTCGAGTCCACCCTTTTTTCTTTTTGAAAGGTAACTAACTCAAGTCTACTTAGCACCCTAAACTGAAAAAATTACGGAAAATTGTGTTTAAGTCATACTTTGTAATCTTTTAAGGTTATTAGTCACACAAAAAAAAGTATTATTTTTAAGTCACATTAATGTAGAAAGTTTGGTGTTTAAGTCACACTTCTGAGTGGGTCCCACGAGTTTGTTTTAAATATAATATCTAATTTACCAAGAATACCCTTTATTCTTATAATTAAGGTAGACGAGAGTTGTCGGAAATCACGCTAACTGAAAATCACGTTTCTTCCGTTTTTATTTTCCTTCCTTATAAATCGCGTGAAGATATGGTATATCATTAATTTGAACGAGCACCGACTGAGATTAACGTCGGTCGAAGAAGGAATATATACAAATCTGTGTACTAGTACTGTTTATGTGGTACTGTTTCGTATAAAATGCGTGCTCATATAAACACAGTACCACATGACCAAGAGTACCACATGCGTGCGGTACTATTTTGTATAAGATGTATGCTCTTGTAAAAACAGTACCAAGTGTGTCTAGTATGCAAACAACACCATGAAACACAACAAAAAAAGTCACATATTCAATATATGACTGACAGTACCACATGGCCGAGAGTGCCACATGCGTGCAGTACTGTTTTGTATAAGATGCATGCTCTTGCAAAAACAGTACCGAATGTGTCTAGTATGCAAATAGTACCATGAAACACAAGAAAAAAAGTCACACATCCAATATATGACTGACAATACCATATGGATGAGAGTACCATATGCGTGCGGTACTGTTTTGTATAAGATGCATGCTCTTGCAAAAATAGTACCGAATGTGTCTAGTATACAAATAGCACTATGAAACATAAAAAAATGTCACATGTCCAATATATGGTTGACAGTACCACATGGATGAGAGTACCACATGCGTGTGGTACTATTTTGTATAAGATGCATACTCTTGTAAAAACAGTACTGAATGTGTCTTGTATGCAACAACACCATGAAACAAAAAAAATGCCACATATTCAATATATGGCTGACAGTATCACATGGATGAGAGCACTACATACATGCAGTACTATTTTGTATAAGATGCATGCTTTTGTAAAAACAGTGTAAAAACAGTACCGAATGTGTCTAGTATGCAAATAGCACCATGAAACACAAAAAAATGTCACATATTCAATATATGACAGTACCACATGGATGAGAGTACCATATGCGTACGGTACTATTTTGTATAAGATGCAAGCTTTTGTAAAAACAGTACTGAATGTGTCTAGTACGCAAATAGTACCATGAAATACAAAAAAAAAATATCACATATTCAATAAATGGCTGACAGTACCACAGAGATGAGAGTATCACATGCGTGTGGTACTGTTTTGTATAAGATGCATGCTTTTGTAAAAACAGTACCGACTGTATCTAGTATGCAAATAGCACCATGAAACACAAAAAAAAGTCACATATTCAATATATGGCTGGCAGTACCACATGCCCGAGAGTTTCACATGCGTGCGGTACTATTTTGTATAAGATGCATTCTCTTGCAAAAATAGTACCAAAATGTATCTAATATGCAAGTAGTACCATGAAACAAAAAAAAAAAAAAAAAGTCACATATCCAAGATATGGCTGATAGTACCATATGGATGAGAGTACCACATGCATTCTAGTATGCAAACAAGACTATTAATGGTTGCTTTGTGTTATGTATTGATTGATGTTTTTTATGGCAGTATGAAAATAGTACCAATAAAAAACAGTACCGGTACTGTTTCTAGTGGTACTGTTTCATATAAATATATGCTTTTGTAAAAATAGTATCGAATATACATTTAGAATCTGTTTTGATTATGTTTCAAAACTTGATTTTGAATCTGTTTTTGACGAAGATGGAAAGTCGCGGAAATTACGAACGTTCGGATAAAACTGACAGTTTCAAAGTGTATTGAAAACGCGTGATGTCTTTTTTTATCTTTTTGTTGCAAGTGTAACTTATTCACAAATAAATTTTTTTGGTATGACTTAAATCCTTATAAGTGAATAAATAGTGACCGGCCTCCAAAAACCCCAACAATTATAATGGGACGCATTCACAAGCTATATGCTTGCCTCTCTTTATATGAGATGATCCAAACTTAAGCACAAGAAATTTTGGCTCAAGTCCATTCAATTACACTCGTAATTGTATAAATTAAAATAGCACGTACTCCCAAACTATGGGCTTGGATATCTTTGGACTGTTTGGTAGCACTGTTATTTTTTTGTTTACGTTTATTTATATACGTTTATTATTTTTTATTTTTAGTTGTCATTTTTTTTTAAAATGAAAATGAAAATTTTGTTTAAAAATACAATTTTATTAATAATTATAATTATTAATTTTTTATTTTCATAAAATATTTAATTTTATTAATTCTTAAAAAATTAATTGGATTTAATAAATATATTTCATATTAATTTAATTATACTATTTATTAAAAACAATTAAATAAAATGTAAGTACTATATCATTTACTCTAGTAAATATCAAATATATTAATTACAATTTAATTGTATTATTTACTAAAATAATTGAATAAAATACATTTAATAATAATTTAAATAATTTAATTATGATGCTTATTAAAGATAATTTAATAAAATATATTTAATATTAGTTAAATTAATTATTTTAAGTTAATTAAATAATTTAATTATAATCTTTATTAAAAATAATTTAATAAAATATATTTATATTAATTAAATTATTTATTAAATTAAATTAAATTAATATATTTTTTAATTATTTATTTAAAATAATTTAAAAATATAAATTTCCTATTAATTAAATTAACTAATTTAATTTAATTATTCATTAGAATTAAATTAATAATATATACTACACAGTAATCTAATTAATTTAATTTAATTATATTATTTAATTAAAAATAATTTTATTTTAATAAAATATTTAAATAAAATAATTTATTTTAATATAATATAACAAAAATGGAGAAAGTATTGGAATTGACAAAAATGTTTGTAACAGAAAAAAAGAGTGAAAATACTTTTTTTTTTATGTTTTTTATATAAGCTTTTATTTTAATATAAAGAGATTTAGCAAATATATTTTCATTGACAATTTATAAAATTTTAATGATATAAGAAAAAACAGAAAACAAGAATATTACGCCATTTATTTTCCAGTATGTATCAGCTGTCATAGTTGGGCATGAGTCATCTTTCTTGTTGACGAAATCTGTTAGAGCACGTGCATTCATAGTTTGCAACTCTGTACCATGCAGCTAGTAACGTGGGTGGGGTTTTTCTTAGATAAGTTGCCTTTTTCCTGTGGAAAAAGGTGCACTGAGAGCCTCTCTCATTCTCAATCCTCTAATCCCTACTCCTTGTTGAATCCTTTTCATCTTATCTCTCGATAGCCTACTGATTCAAGGCATAATCCTAGATAAACAGTCATTAGATTGTTTATCTATGGTTATACCTATGGAATCTAACTCCTTGAGTTTTCCTAAGTCACATTCTACTCTCTTATCACCAACTAGGAAAGCCCACTTGAATTTTGATGAGTTAAGTGCTAAGATCATCAACCTCAATGGAAATTCTAGAGAAGTCACAATCAAGAATACTGAAAATGTAATCAGCTCCTTTACAAGCAACATACACAAAAGGCTGACAGAAAGGGAGAATCTGCAAAAGGGGGGGTAAAAGTCCAACCGGCATTGAACAGAGAGATGAGGCAAAGCCAAGCAGTGTTATAGTCAAAGAAAATGGGCGGGAAAGCTTCGAACACTAGGCAAGTTATCTTTACTACGCTGCTAAGTCGAGGGATGTAAATCTGCAAGAACGAGGGATAATGCAGTGTGAGCCGAACTATTATCCAAATGGCACTTCAATTTCACAAGTTTTAAGCAGTAGCGAGTGCTCAATTGCAGCTGGTGGACTGGTACTAGCCTCTCAGAATGTTACACTATCGACTGAAGTTCAGGCGCATGGTAAGCTTGTAGCCACTGAAGTAGAGAATCAAAATTCCCAATGGCAGGCTAATGTCTTGTTAATATAGCCTTTTTCCTGTAAATTTATAATTAAAATAACACATAAAATTTAATTAAATATACAGGATCTTTATCTTTATGATATTCACATATTTTGCCTACTTACATAATATAATTAAAAACACGTACCTTAACCCATTGCTTTGAAAATCTGAATACGGAAACTACCTCAAAATTATTGTTCTTGAATCTTCTCCTTCAACAAAATAAAACACTTTTGGAAACTAGAGTTTCTCCCTCTTACCCTATAAATCCTAATGTGTTGTAATTTTAATGTGCATGAATTGATGGAATTCATTCACTATTTATAGGGAGAGAGAGGACCCAATTTCCTAATTAGTCATTTAATCTCTACTGTCCATCAAAGTAAGATATATGGTTAGGAAATTAACTCATAATCTTTTGCCAATAATAACTTTCTAAATAATTCCTTATCAAATTTGGATTCTTATATGAACCACTTTAATTAGAACACTAATTATGAGAATTAAATATTAATTAATTCCAACAGTCTCCCACTCGATTCATATAATAATCCTTCAATCATAGTTTGATATGAGAAACATAAGGTGCGCAATAACATTAGAAAAGTCATCCTAATGGCTTACCTTAATCAAATAAAACATTAATGAGAGTCATGGCGGTTCCATACTAATTCAAGAGCATGGTTCCTTCCATGTACTACGTTGTCAACAATTTATTTAACAAGGTCTATAAGATGAGCTATCATTAATGGTCCCATAATGTCTTTATAAAAGACTATTTCTATCACATTAAACAAATCACATGCATGTAAACAAATATTGTAAGACAAAAATTTATAAATTTAGAAAATCTTTAATAGATATCAAAATCATAATGTCAAATAAACAAGCACTGAGCAATCCACAAATTAATTAATTTATTTGCTATTCTCAAGACCCGTTTTTTTTTTTTTAGCATGCTGCATAAATGTCTTTGGAGATAGCTCTTTCGTAAGTGGATTTGCTATGTTAACACTTGTACTAATGTGTTCAATTGAAATTTGTTATTTCTGAACTTCTTTAGCAGATAGGTATTTTAACTTAATGTGCTTGGCCACCTTAGTATACTTATCATTTTTTTTTCGAAAAGAAAATTGTTGTAACAATATCGGAATAAATTTTCACGGCTTCGAAATAGTATTCATAACTCCTAACCCTGAAATAAAATTTTACAATCATAATCCATGATTTGTAGCCTCAAAATAAGCAACAAACTCAGCCTTTATAGTGGATGATATAATAACTCTTAGCACTCTTCCATGAAACAGTCCTTCTCACATAATGAAAAGTGTTCTTTCTGCTATTAACACATCCTCTAAAATATGAGTCTCAATATCCAATCTCCTTAAGGTGATTGGCCCTCCTAAATGTGAGCATGTAATTATTTATGCCTTACAAATATCTTAAAACTTTATTTGCAGTTTTTCAAATGATCAAATCCTAGTTTTCTTTGGCATCTATATAACATCCCAAAATATCTGGCCTAATGCAAATCTATATATACATTAAACTCATATGAATAGAAGTATAAGAAATATCTTTTACACTGTTATGTTCAAATTCATTTTGGGATATTAACTTAAGCTGAACTTATCCTCCATTTGAATTAGAACAATAATGGAGTCATAATTATGCTTATTATTCATTCAAAAACTTTACTAATATAAGTTTTATGAGACAATCATAATAATTCACATGATCCATCTCGGAATACTTCTATTCTTATCACAAAGAATGCCTCTCCCATTTCGTTCATTCGAAGGTCACTGCTGACTATAAGTAGGTCATCAACATACAGTACTAAAAACAGAAATTTGCTTCCACTGGTCTTCAGGTATATATACCGATCAACAGTGTTTTCCTTAAACCCAAATGAAGTAATAGTATCATAAAACTTAAGATACCATTGTTAGGAATCTTGTTTAAGTCCATATATCGATTTCTTTAACAAACATACCATGTTTTCCTTTCCTTCTTTTATGAAGCCCTCTGGTTGTGTCACATAGACTTCTTCTTCTAAACTCCCATTTAAGAAAGCCGTCTTTACATCCATCTGGTGCAGCTCTAGATCAAAATGAACTACCAGTGCTAAAATGATTCTTAAAGAGTCCTTCTTTGATATAAGAGATAAAGTCTCATTATAATCAATGCCTTCATGTTAATTAAAACCTTTGGCTATAAGTCTAGCTTTATGTCGTTTGATATTGCCCTTAGAATCGCGTTTGGTTTTAAAAATCCATTTAAACCCGACCTTTTTATGTCCTTCAGGCAATTCGACTAACTTCTAGACCTTATTAGAGTCTATAGATTTTATTTCATCATTCATGGCATCAATCTATTTAGTAGAATCATTATTATTAATGGCTTCCGAATATGTAACTAGATTATCAGTATCCCTAACATTATACTCAGATTCTTGTAAATACACCACGTAGTCATCTAAAATAGTAGGTCTCTTAGTTGCAAGAGATCCTGTAAATGCTACTTCTTATGGTGCATCTATAATAGGGTTAGTGGTTATAGTCTCATTATAAGAATCATTAGGTTGCTAATCATTCATTTGTTGTTCATTATTGTTGATTGTATCAACATCATTAGGAACAACAGGACTGTTATGAATCAGAGGTAAGGAAGATTGTACTTTGATTTCTTGAATGATTGCATCCCTAACTTTACTACTCCTACTAACTTCACCATTCTCAATGAATTTGGCATTTTCGATTTCAACAGTTCTTATACTATGGTTAGGACAGTAAAATCTATATCCTTTTGATTTTTTTTTCTGGATATCTAATAAAAAAATAAATAATTGTTCTTGGATCCAGTTTCTTTTCATGTGGATTATAAATTCTTCCTTTTGCTTGGCAACCCCAAACACGTAAATGTCTTAAACTGGTTTTCCATCCTTTCTACAGTTCATATTACTAGGAACCCTATTTAGGACATACACAGCAGTTTTAAGAGCATGCATCCATAAAGATATAGGTAATCTTATATTACTCATCATACTTCTAACCATATCTATAAGGGTATGATTGTGCCTTTAAGCTACACTATTCTACCAAGGTTCATTTGGCATTGTGTATTGTGCACAAACACCTAAATGTTCAAGGAGTTTAGCAAAAGATCTACATATGTTTGTATATATTATTTCTAGGAGCTGGGTACTTCTTATAGTTCATTTCTTTGTATGTTTGGTCTGTTTACCTTTAATACAGTCTAGACACACATCAAAATCAACCCAATCCAGATTTGAGAGAATTCCTTCCTTTATTAATCTCTCCATTCTTTTTTTATATATGTGACCTAATCTTTTATGTCACAAGTAATATGAATGCTCATCAAATGACTCACATTTAGTTCTAATATTATGATGCAAAGTAAGAAAGGATTTAGAGAAAAAAGGTTCAAGGTTAATTTGGTATAATCCATTTACCAAAATTCTAAATGCAATAAGGCAAGAGATCTTAAATAAACTGAAAAAAAAAAAATCTTTGCATCGAGTTTAAAACATGAGTACTTGAATAATAATCAATCCACTAAGTATTAGAAGGAATATCAATGATTCGAAACATACTAAAGGTATAAGTTTACCCTTATTTTTTAACCATGCCTTACATTTTAGGCAATCTTTTTGAAAGTTTCCACTTCTTTTTCAAAAGTGGCACTTTTCGCTTTATTTTCCTTTTTGGGATAGTTTGATCAGATCTATTCAGCTTGGATTGGCCACGCTTGATGCCTTTTCCAGCTTTGTTCTTTGTAGCTCATTCTTTCACCATTAGATGCGTCACATGAACATTCTACTACATAAGTTTTCCTTCTTATTGGACCAACATACTATGTAGTTTATTTACATTCCATTTATTCTTAATAGTGTAGTAATTGAACTAAAAATGTCCATATTCTAGAAGTAAAGAGTTTAGGACAAAGTAGACGAGAAAAGACTCATCCACAATCATGCCTAAAGTCTTTAATTTTGTAGTCAGATTGGTCATCTCAATAATGTGTTCATTCATGGTACGAGTATCATGAAAACGCATAGTGGTTAGTTCAGCCATAAATTTTCCAGCAAGTGAGTAATCTGAAAGTGTTCCTTAAAATTATTAAGATCTTCCTTAGTATTCTACGTCTCAAAGAGATAGGATTTAGTGTTTGTAGTAATGGCCATGCACAAAATATTAGGCTTAATTTATTGGATCTAGACCATGCCATATGAGTGGCCCTTTTTGGCTTCGCTGCTTTTATTAATAATAATAGCAGGTTCATTGACGAAAAGATACAAATCAAGGTCAAGAACTCCAAAATTAAACTTGGTTTGTTCATGCCACTTAAAAAAAAAAAATTAGTATTATCAAATCTAGGGAGGTTGAGACTTGGGAATGAACTAAAATAGGATTTGGAACTGCAATATTTATTAAATATGCTCACATATCTATTTCATTTATAACAACACATAAATAACAATTATGCAAGAGAACAAAAGTTGTTGATATTTAAGAACATTTAATTGGGTGCTACATTATTAAAAAAAAAAGGGCATTTATGGATGTCCATAATTTTTCTAATAAAATAATTTAACACCCCATAATAATTATTCAATTAATATAATTGGACATGTGGGCAACCAAATTATATAACTGAATAAACAGTAATTAAAATATCAACAATTCAATATTCACTACTATATTAGGGCCTGTGGGCAACCAAAATATAGAAGTATGAATAAAATTTTAATGATATAATATTCATAATAATAGATTAAGAAATACTATGGTGAATATTTAATCTAATCATAATATGAATATGAAAATTAGGAATAACCATAATTTTAATATTCACAATAATGGATTTGAGCACTGTGGTGAACACCAAACCATTTATAACGTAAATATTAAAATATATATATATATATATATATATATTAACCATCCAACATTCATTACCATATTTGGGTCTGTGGACAACCAAAACATAAATGGCATGAATAAAATTTTAGTAATCTAATATTCATAACAATAGATGAAAAATACAGTGGGAATATTTCATCTAATCATAATATGAATATTAGAATTAAATATAATCATAAATTTAATATTCACAATAATGGATTGGAGCACTGTGGTGAACACCAAACCATTTATAATGTGAATATTAGAATCAATAATAATGGCTAAAATAATTAATTTACTTAATTTAATCATTAAACATTAAAAGAATATTATTATTATTATTATTATTATTATTATTATTATTATTTTATGTTTTTCCAAAATACAAATAAAGGAAAACAAGATAATAATAAAATAATAATAACAAAACTTAACTGCATTTTTTTCAGAATTTGGAATGCATGCCATTAATCCATAAATATATATATATATATATATATATATATATATTATAACTCAGTAATGTTAAAAAACAAGTCGCCTGTCATCCTTAAGAAATTAATTAAATTCATTAAATTCCCTAATTTCTTTTTAGTAATTAAGTCACTGCCTTCACAATATTAGTACATATATTTTCAGTTGATTATCCAAGAATCTTAATTGGAAAAATCAACTGAAAATAGACAATCATAATTTAATACAAGCCTTGAGATTTAAATTCTTAATCATGTCGTTTGTATTCAAACTATTTTATTAAACGCAATAATAAAAGAATGTGAATACAGATTCAATATCTCATCTTGAGCAAGTTTTCAAGAATTTTAACGAGGATAGAAAACCAAAATCCATGCAATATATATATATATATATGAGAATAAACTTCTCTTAATTTTCTCAAATACATATATAATTAAATATGCAACAAATTCAATTAGCAGCAATATCAAAATGGACTATCATGAGATTATAAACTTGAGCTCTGATACCACATGTAAGTTTATAATTAAATTAACGCATAATATTTAATTAAATATATAGGATCTTTATCTTCATGATATTCACATATTTTGCCTACTTACATAATAAAATTAAAAACGTGTACCTTAAACCATTGCTTTGAAAATCTGAATGCGGAAACTATCTCAAAATTATTGTTCTTGAATCTTCTCCTTCAATAAAATAAAACCCTTTTGGAAACTAGGGTTTCTCCCTCTTCCCGATAAACCCTAATGTGTTGTAATTTTAATGTGCATGAATTGATGGAATTCATTCACTATTTATAGGGAGAGAGAGGACCAAATTTCCTAATTAGTCATTTAATCTCTACCGTCCATCAAAGTATGATATAGTTAGGAAATTAACTTATAATCTTTTGCCAATAATAACTTTCTAAATAATTCCTTATCAAATTTGGATTCTTATATGGACCACTTTAATTAGGACATTAATTATAGGAATTAAATATTAATTAATTCCAATATTTCCTGGTCAACTCCCCAACTTGGTGCCCAAGATTTCTAATATGCCGCCTGATACAATTATTTTGAACCCATTGGGCTCAAATAGCAGAACTTCAAGCCCAACTCAGCAAGAAGATAAGATGGCCCATAACGATTCAGATAGTCCAAATGGGCTTAATAAAGATCACTTAGACCCCCAGGAATTCCCTCCATTAAAAGAAGCAAGCCCAACCACTGTCCAACAGAATTGTAACCAAGCTCAGCATAGTCCAAAGGACCCATGGGCACAGCTCTTCAAAGATAACAGAATGAGAAGCAATGGACTGCAACTGGAATACAACCAAGTATGCTCTTTGATAATTCTTCACACCCCCGAGTCTCCTTTTCATGGGAAGAAATTCATGAAGAAATGGAAAAATGGAACACTGCTTTGGTTGGATATGTCATTGGAACTAAACCCTCCTACAAATTTATGAAACAATATGTTGAAAGAAGGTGGAAAGCATTTGGAAACATTGAATTATACATCAGCAGAAGTGGTGTATTTATCTTCAATTTCTCAACTGAAGAGGACAAAATTAAAGTATTGGAAAAGGGCCCATGGAACTATTTTGATAAGCCCCTTATTCGAAAGCCTTAGTCCCTTAACTGCACATACAAGAGTGAGGAACTCAATGACATACCTCATACCTCTTTAGATTAGATTGCCTCACCCGAAATTGCATTTTTGGCCTGCAAATGCTCTGAGTAAAATATGTAGCACCATTGGTAACCCTCTCTTCACAGATAGGATGACAGCTACAACCCAAAGACTTGCGTATGCTCGACTATGTGTTGAAATCAAGCTAGGCTCCAATCTTCCAAGTGCTGTGGAAATTGCTGACTATGGGGGAAATACTTATCAACAACCAGTTGAGTATGAGTGGCTACCAATTATGTGTGAAATATGCAAGAACTTTGGTCATAAACAAAATCAATGCCCAAGGAAAGTCAGAACCAAATGGAAACAAAAGAACACCAGCAGGAAAGATCAAGCTATAAATGTACCAATGCAACAGAATGGAAGAAAACCAACTGTTGAGGAGAGCAGTAGTTTAATAATAGGAAATGAGGTAGCTGAGATTGTCTCTTGCAACAAATTCAAATTACTTGAGGATAACCAGCAATCAGCAGAAGAAATACAAAGCGTTGTGCAAAATGTTGATGTGCAAAATGTTAATGACCAACAACCAGCAAAAGAAATACAAAAACTGGCCCCACTAGCAATTCTAGTTCCAGCAATTGAAAGCTGTGATGATGAAACAGGAAGTAAGCCTGGTGAAGCTATCACTATAATTGAGGAGCACCAAAATAATTCAGGGCTGCTGTCAAACAAAAGGAAAAGCAAACTTTATATAGCAAGGCTTGCAATGGAAGAGAAAGGGAGGCTGTTGGCCCAAGGTTTATAAAGTTAGTTTTATAATTGATTTTGATGATAACAAACATTGAATTAAATTTTCACAATTAATTTTCTAATAGACATTGTATGAAATGTTACAATTCATTTGATAGATTCAAGATAATAGAGTTGGAAGAGATTGATATTATTTTTTAGATATTTTCACATAATTTGGATGAAAGAATAAAGGAATTTCAAAGTTTGGAGTAATAGAAATCAAAGTAAGATGAATATTTGAACTAGAAGTTACTTCGGATAAACAGAGAAATCAAACACGTGTTAGTATATAGATGATATCTTAAGATCCAACAGTTTAATTTTCGTGAAATTTTAATATAGTAAACTAGACTTCCATATCTACAACTTTACCGAAGGGAGATTTTTTTGGATCTGAAGTTAAGGTGTCAAAACATGAGTTGGAATATTAGTCATTACAGAAAAGATTTTAATTCTGGATTCTGGAGCTAGTCTTAGTTTTTGAGACATAACTCATACTATACAACTTTAAAAATTCTGATTTTTGGTGTGTGAAAGAAGACTAAAAAAGCTACAACTTTTGTAGTTTAAGTTTCTTCTAATTCTAAAAGCATCATGGTGAAATAGAAGTTTAAACTGGAAACACAGATTCAGAATGTCAGAAAAGGCTATCAGAAGCTGGTCTCGGTTCAGAAGCCATATCTGACTATCTAACCGTTGGATGATGCTCAAATTTTGACATGTGATAGCTGACTTATATATCTACAAAGTCTTTACTCTGAGGTAATGTCAGATTTGAACGTTCTGAGGGTGAAAAACGGTCACAAATATATCTCAAAAAATCTAAATCTGAAAGACAGCATTGGAAGCAAGGAAATTCAATTTCTTTCAAGGGCAAAAGTGTCTTTTCACTTTGTAACGGCCATTTGGAGATTTTCATCTATAAATAGAGGCTTAAACTCAGATTCAAGTGGAGGAACAAGGCAAGAAAGAAGTGCTTACAAAGAGATACAAGAAATTCTATATCTTTGCAAACATAGAGTGATTTCTTCTCACATTTGTGCTTCATCTTTCATATTCAACTTGTGAGAGTTTTTTTTTTTTATTTGATTGAGTTTCAAACTCATCATTGTTACTATAAGAAAGGGAAATTTAAAGCCTTTTAATTTGTGAGAGTTGGGTGAGCTCTTGTTGGTTTTGTTTCAAGTGTTAGAACCAAAACAAGATACTTTTTTGAGAAAGACTTATGTGAGTGATTTGGGGATAAAATCACCTGGGAAAGGTTTCTAGCACCTTGGGAAGCTAGTGTGTAATAAGCTCTTCAAAGAATAGTGGAGAAATCTCAAGGAAGGCCTTGGAGAGTGGATGTAGGCAACATTGAAGCCGAACCACTATAAATTGATTGTGTTTTCTTTTTCTCTCTTCTCTTTATATTTATTGCAAACACTAACACTCACTCTTCATCCACAAATATTGAATAATTTTTTTTTGGTGCATTTTATATTTGATTATCCTTTTCATCTTAACATATTTGTTTTAGGGTTGAAATTTTTATTTGCAAATTTTTTTAAGCAACCCTATTCACCCCCTCTAGTGTTGCTATTTGGGATAACAGAGGCTTTATAGTATCATAAGGTTTCAACTGGACGCTCTCCCAATCAAATACTTGGGGCTCCCACTCATTACAACAAAACTAAAGGCGGCAGATTGCAAAGAAATTGTGGGCAGAATCCTCAGCCTAGTTAAAAGCTGGACTAATATGCATCTCTCCTACACAGGAAGACTTATGGTCATCAAGTCAATTCTGTTTAGCTTACAAGTATACTGGAGTCTTCATTTTGTGCTAAAAGGTGTGTGTAAGGAGATGGAGCAAATTCTAAGAAAATTTTTATGGACAGGCCCAGACCTAAAGAAATATGCTAGTAAAATGGCATGGGGTGAATTATGTTGTCCAACAAATGAGGAAGGGCTTGGCCTGAAAAAGATTGAAGAATGGGACAAGGCTGCAATTATGAGACATTTGTGGCATTTATGTAGTAACAGGAATTCACTGTGGGTTCAATGGTGCAAAGCTTTTCTAATCAAGAAAAAAGGATTTCTGATCTATGCCTATTCCGAGGACTGTTCATGGAGTTGGCGTAAAATACTGAAGTTTAGAGCATGTGCAATACATATCAGCAAATACAAAATTGGAAATGGCTAGCAAGCTTCTCTTTGGTATTCCAGTTGGCATCCGCAAGACCCATTTATCCCAAGATATGGAGAGAGAATTGCATATGATGTTGAAATAGCAAAGTTTGCTAAAGTCTTGGCTGTTATCAACAGTGGCACTTGGAAATGGCCTTTCCCAATTCGTGGGAGCGCTGTTATCAACAATGGCACTTGGAAATAGCCTTTCCCAATTCGTGGGAGCGCTGTTATCAACAATTGCACTTGGAAATGACCTTTTCCCAATTCGTGGGAGCTTCAAGAAGTGTGTAATAACCAACCTATATACAATCATTAACCAAACCAAGCTGATAAATTTGTTTGGCTGACATCAAAATCTAGTGTTTATAGTGCAGCATCCACATGGAATTATACAAGATGCGCATACTCCAAGGTTCCATGGCACAAGCTAATTTGATTCTCAAGAAATATACCAACACATACCTTTATTATGTGGCTTGCAATGAGAAACCGAATGCACACAAAAGAAAAGCTAGTCAAATGGGGCATATTAGCTGAGACAACCTGCAATTTGTGTACTAAAAAAGAAGAAAAACTCAATCATTTATTCTTTAATGTAAGTTTTCGAAGACCTTCCGAGAAGAGGTATGCAAAATGTGCTTAATTTCTAAATCACACCACAGCTGGAATGAAGAAGTAAATTAGATGATTGGCAAATTTAGTGGTAAAACATTCTTGAGTTATATTCAAAAACTAGCTTGGAATGTTTTGGTCTATCATTCACGGAGAGAAAGAAATAGCAGAATATTCCAAAGACTTATCTCTGTGAGACAGATTCTACATACTATAAAAGAAGAAGTCAGATGAAAGGCATCCCAATCTTTTGACATTAAATGTATAGATACTAATGTATAATTATGTAATAGTTGGGGATTTGTAATTAATAGATGATTGAAATATTGTAAAGGAGGGAATGCCTTCCTAAATTTTTATACATCTTCTCGTATAATTCAAATTTATACTTAATTAAAAAAAAAAAAAAACTAGTAACGTGTTTACGTTTTGTTGTCTGGCTGGCTAGTCCTGTTCAAAAGATATTGGGTTTTCAATCAAAAATAAAAGTGAAAGGGCCACAATGATTTACATACCTGAAAGAAAAATATCTCTTTGAGAAAATATATAAAAACCTAGCATACTAGATTGCCCTGACAGTCTCATAATTAAAGATTATTGTAAATTAATAAATTTTTATTTTAAAATTGGTTTCCATTATTTTTATATAATTTTAGTATGTATATTTATTTATTTTTTATATTATTAGAGAATCAAATCTAAATTAGTAATCGCATTTGGAGATTGACAAACGTCTCAAATCAGTAATGTATAACTGCCGTAAGTCTCAGAATAGGATTCAAAAATTCTAAAAATTTTAAGAGTGATATAATTGCTCGAACACCAACTTTTTCTTTAATGAATAAAACAGAAGATTAGCGGCAGAAGCGAATTATATACTTGTTTATCAGAATTATATATGAAACAAATAAATTTAGAATGATGTAATAATGGTATTTGAGTAATAAAAAAATTATTTTACCAAAAGAAAAACCAAAATGAAATGATAGAAGAATGGTAGAGTTGTAGTTAAAAAAATTGTACAATATTAATTTTAATATTTTTAAATGTAGGCCAGGAAATCGTTCACATAATTATAATTAATTTTTTTAGCAAATTTTAGTAATTGCTTATAATTTTGAGTTTAATAAAAGTGTTTACACAAAAAAAAAAAAAAAAAAAATGAAAACTACATCATTCTAGTTCTTTGTTATTAATACAGAGTTCTGATTTCATTACTCTGCCAATAAAAGCGCTATCATTTAATTAAACCAATATTATATAAGTGTCAATTAAGATTCAAACCCGTGAATTACCGAAAAAAAAAAATTCAAACCCGTGAAACCCAGCCTTATTAAACATAAATTAATTAAATAGATTTGAATCTAATTAAAATTATTACCAAACATAATGGGTAGATAAGACAATTTTTAATTAATTAATGAATTTAAATAGATTGATAATAGTTTCGTGAATAGAACGGTGGAAAGCCGGCCTTCCAATGGGGAGAATATAAAAACGCATACTCCAAAAAGATAAGCATTCGCTTTAGCCAAAGTCGGGACCAGGATAGAGAGATTTTATATGGGTCGTGTGAGAAAAAGATTGAGATGAGAATAGGACTCGACATAACCCGATGTTAGAGTGAAGCATTCCCTGAACATTGATCAAACGCATTCTGTCAGATAAGATGATTTAATATAGTGTATTAATGTGAAGGCTCAGATGGTTCAAAATAAAATTAAAATTTATAAAATCTTGAAATATGAGTTTCATAATTTTTCTAAATCTAATTTGAAATTTTGGAGTTTGAAGAATGGGTTTCGAGTTTCTTTAAAATCAAAGATTTTAATTTATGGAATTTTGAAGTATGAGTTTTGGATTTTTTCTAAATAAAATTTAAAATTTATGGAGCTTCCAAAAGTTAATTCTGGGTTTTCTTAATTATGAAACTTTGATATGTAGGTTCCGGAATTTTATTAGATAAAATTTAAAGTTTTAAATTTGGAAATTAAGGGGGCAAGTGTAAGAATTTATAAATAATGGGGGATTTCTAAAATAATAAATAATTTTTTTTTTAATTTAGAAAAGAAAAGTATAAAAAAATTAAATATATGTTCTGGATTTTTTTAAATTATAAAGTTTAGAAGATAAATTTGAGATTTTATATAAATAAAATTTAAAAATTTTAAATTAGGGACTTGGGAATTAAGTATAATAATTAAATTGAGTAAGAGTGGTTTTTTAAACAATAGGGAGGTTGAAGGATATTTTGAATTCAAAGGTTGGGCGTTCCGGCAAAAAGTCTCATAGTTGGGTTACTTGGGCGTTGACGGTGGACTCGGCCGCGTGGCTAGCCTAAGCCTCTAGGTTTTGTGAGTCACGGGTGAGGTGGCTTGCCTCCCACCGAAACCCCCCTCTCTCTCCCTCTGGTTATATATATATATAGATGTGTGTATATAACATATGTGTTCGTATGCTGTTGTAGTAAACCAGAGAAGCAACCATACTACAGTAACTTGAGAAATTCCCAACTTTTGTTTAATCCGTTTTATAGATACTTAATTAAACCTGTTTCGAATACGTTTGTGATGTTCTTTGGGCAATAGTAACGAAGAATTAAGCGATCCAAACTTTCCGCGTTTCTGAATTCCGACGACCCATTGTTTGTCATTTTGCTTCTTTTCCGACAAACAGTGGTAAGTGTTGACTTAAAGGGTGTCCACCCACGTGGGTGGATGACACCAACTTGCCAGCCAAAAGGGCAGCAAAGTTTGACAGTTAACTTTTGGTTAAATTAAAATTTTTTGATAAATTTTACTTGAAACTATGTACTATTTTTGTCCGCTAAACTAGTGTATATATATATATATATATATATATATATATATATATATATATATATATATATATATATATATATATATATATATATATATATGTATGTGTGTGTGTGAGAGAAAGATGTAAAATTTTGGTATGGCAAAAATAAAAAGATCTTTGAAAGAGAGGGAGAGGAGGAGGCAGAGAAGTTTTGTATTCTTTTATTTCTATAAAACGTAATGAAACTCTCTGTTGACGTAGGCATTATCGAATCACATAAAATTTTTGTGTTTGTGTGTCTGTGTTTTTGGCTCTCTTTAATTTGGACAGTGTGTACAGTTTTGTGCGGATTTAATTCACTTATTCAATATATATTAATTTGCTATAAATTGGTAGTTTGCCAATTATTGAAATTTTAGAATCAAATCAGTATATATATATATCTATATATTACACGTGTCTATATAAACTTATATGAAAGTTTATAAAGAAAAGGTAGAGGCTGATCAAGAAGGTAAATTTACAGAAGGTAGAATTTGAGATTGGATTAATAAAATGACTTAAGTGGGGAAGATGTTATTAGGGGATATATTTGGAAGGTGAGAGAGTTGAATCATAATGAACCTAAGGGAACAAGAGCTGGGAAGCGAGGAAACGGCATCTGGATTGTCTGGTACAACGTGGCACGGGCACATGGTTTCTCAGGCAGGGGCACGGGGAGGGTGGAAGTATAAAAAGAGGTATATAGAGGAAAAAAACAAATAAAATATAATAAATATTAAAGTTATGAAAATATATTGATTAAAAATGAAGTTTATTTATTTATTATTATTATTATTATTATTATTGTCATTTTTAGTATTATCCTCTTTATTATTTTTTTCTATATCGAGAATGTTAAGGCTAAAATTGTAAATTGGCAACTCTATGATCAAATAGAATTATATGTACTTTAGACTTAGTGTAAGCTAAGACACTAGAGTCCTAAGTCGATTAAAATTCGAAAAGGTCTCAAAAAATCAAGTTTTCAAAGGAGTTAGAAGTCTTAAAGAGGTTGAAAATCAAGTTTCCAGAGTGGCTAGAAGTTCTGAAGAGGCTCGAAATTGAATAACGCGGGAAGAACGCAGGAAGACCGCACTTGGCCGCAGGAAAAAGCCGAGAGAGATTAAGCCGTGTGGGAAAGCCACTCTGAGTCGCGGGAAGACCGTGGGAAGGACGCGGGAAGATTGCTGGAAGGTCACGGGTGCGCCCTTCCCATGCCCTTCCCGTGAGGTACCAGCATGACAATTTTCTGTTCTCAACTTCCAATGTGATTTTGACCTTGAAGACGACGGATTCAGGTTTCAGCTAAAACACAAAAGTTGTAGCCCTTTGAGTCTTCATTCCAACCTAAAAAGAATCAAGTCAATCCGAATTGTGAATGAAAAGATATGGTCAAAACACTGACAGGGTATTAAGTTGGAACTTCAGCTACACACCACTTCAATAGCCCCAGCCACCTTAGTTTGTCTATAAATATCTCTTGGGGTTGTCAAGTTCTGAGAGACACGAAATGAGAGACACACACACTGAGAGAATACACATGAGATTGTGAGCCTTAAAGATTGATCATTCTCTCCACAACTTAGCCAACATAGTTCGTGTTCAATCCGAAGGAGTTCAGATTTGAGGTTTATGATCGTTGTGAATTCAGTACGTTGAGGATTCAGCAAAGCGACTGAGGAGTCAGTCTTGTGCCTTCGAGGAATTGAAGGAATTTCGCTAGAGGAGTTGGTGCATTGAGGAGTCAAGCAAATGTCAACGAGAGTATAGAGTCGAGTAGTCAATCTATAGAGAGTTTGAGTTTGTAACCAACATTCATTTATTCTAGTGAAAGTTTTTTGTTTGAAGTTTCCCTTTGTGGGTTTCCTCATTTTTTGTATATCTCACCTTCTATTCATCTCTATGTGTGATTGTGATCGATTGATTGAGATCTTCATGAAATAATGGGAATTCAGAGAAAAGAATTCAGAGAAAAAAAAAAGAGTAAAAAAATGATAAATTTTATGTTAATTACGCATTAGAAGAATTAATTAAAGGAAAGATTATAAGTTAAAGATTGTGTTTGTTATGTATAATTAATTATTAAATTCTTAAATGATACACTTATTTTACAATTCGTATGATAAAGTATGATTGTTAAATTGAGAAAGAGATTTTAGAAAAGAGATTCAAAATAAAGAATTTTGGGTGATTTAAAAAGTGTTAATTATATAACATAAACTATATAAAATAATAAGATTAAATATAAATAAATAATGAAAATTAGACAGGTTTCAATTAGTAAACTATGTGAGTTGGTTTGATTATCTTATTATGCGTTTAATTTGTGATAATTGGTGGGATGAAATTTGAGATATTTGATTTGAAACGGTTATTGATTAATTTCCATGCTTAGCATATTTGTTTCTGTTATTAGAGTTAAAGTGTTTCATTGTCTTCTTATGTGATTAATATTGCTTATTTGGTTTATGGTGGTGTACACGATTTAGTAGCTTCGATTGGGTAGACTATATGATTCTGTGGGAGATTAAATGTTATGGTCGTGTGATTCAGATTTAGACCTGTAAGGGAGAAAAAAAATAAAATAAAATAGAAAAAAAATGTTTTGGAGAAATATTAACTCCGATACGGGATAAGTTATGATCGTTAAAATAATTTGTCAAAATTACTAATGATAAATTGTGATAAGGCATGCCTAATGCAAAGGAAAATGGAATAAATTAATGATTAAAATTCTCAAAATGAATGCATGGTGTGTGTGTGTGGGTGCGTGGTGTAGTATGTGTATCCCTAAACCTACGCAGGATAGGTCTTTATAATGAAACATGACGTACTTCATCGAGTGTTGGCTTATAAAAACTTATGCGAGTATAAGGGAGGTGCACGCATGTGTTGTGTGTGTCTGTGTGATTAAAAGATAAATTAATTAATGAAAACAAGTAATGAATCAGAAGATACCAAGGAAAATTTTACAATAAAAGTTCAAGAATGAATGTTATAAAAACCTAAATAAGAGTGTAACAGGATAAAGATTAAGATAGGAGTTTTGACTTAAGAGTTGATTTCAATTAAGTTAAACTAGCTAAGCTAGGATTATGATAGCACAAGAGAAATGTGGATACCTAGGGTTAGGAGTGTTGATTCTATTATTCCATTTATTATTTAATATATTTACTATCATATCATGTTCACATTAAAAGCATCATAGGATATAATTTGTATGCTAGCATGCAAGTGGACACACATAGATTAGTGCTCACTCCCCTACAATTGTCTTGCAAGTTTAGAGTTAGGGTCCATCGGGGAAAGGGAGTCAACTTATCTTATGGATTGTGTTTGAGTCGGAGCACTGTTTGCCTAGCTATGGCTGAGGTGGTTATTTTGTATTTATTCTATTATTGTAAAAAAAAATGGCATTTTATTTAAATGGTTTGCTCTATGTTTAGTTGGTTGCTCTAATTAAGGTCTTAGGATGATTAAAAAAAGAAAAGAAAAAACCACTTTATCTCACCTCATGGGTCTTCAAAACCTAGGTGTGATAATTAAACACCTAATTATCAACTTGATTAATAGCGGAAGTAAGAATTGTGAGATGTAAATGAAAAAAGTTCCCACTTAGTCAAGTAAGCCCACAACTAAAAAATCTAGTAAACGAATAATAAATAGCCTAATTGATATATATATATATATATATATTCCTCCCATGTTCCCACATAAACTATTAATTATTATAATGGTTTGTAATATTGTCCTTGTTGGCTGCTTATGCTCCCTATATTAGGCACTCACTTAATGCAAGCCAAGAGACAAATACATGGAAAAGGTAAAACTAGCACCTGATCTCCACGTATATGTTTCTTAACATCCATCTAGGTAATGGGAGAAAATATTATCCTTGCATGAGGATTCATAATGCCTCTAGAAAATTCTATATATACACCTCCAATTCTTAATTCATCAGCTACTATACACTCATAGACATATAAACCAATATATAACTATTTAGAGAACACTAAAAATAATATGCTTAAAATTCACAAAAAAAAAAAAAAAAAAAACTAATTAAATTTTGAATTCAAGTTTACAAAATTGATATAATTTGTATCTAACCTGCCTAATAACGACACACAAGTAAATGAGTATATTTTTGTGTTTAATCTGTTTAATCACAATTGATATGTTATGACCTCATCAAAATTCGTTCAATACCCGTCCATTTGATGGCTACACCCTGTATATAGTTTGATATAATCTAACCAGCCCAATAATGACACACAAGTAAATGAGTATATTTTTGTGTTTAATCTGTTTAATCATAATTGATATATTATGACCTCATCAAACTTCATTCAAAACCTATCCATTTGATGGCTACATTTGAGTAAAAATCTAGCAAACAAAACCAAAACAAGATGGAGGATGCACACCAAAAACCACATATAATATTTGTACCCTATCCTTTCCAAGGGAATGTAAATCCCCTAGTGAATCTAATGGCAGAGCTATGAAGAGGCGAGAGGGGAAGTGACTCTTTTGATTTTGAACATAAAATTATCAAAATACCTTTAGTATTTTAGTTTTATTAAAAAATAAAATTAATTCAAAATTAGGATATTTTGGCTTTATTAAAAAAAATTAAAGTTAACTCAAAATTTTTTAGCATGAAAGGAATGTACAAGAATTGAATCCAAATATTTTTTATGAAATAAAGTATATTCTCTCACTAAACTATTAGATACTTTTATGCATAATATTAAAAAATATAATATAATAAATTTTATAAATAATTAAACTTAATAATAATTATATTTTTTTGGGTAACGAAATATATTCTTATTAGATTTCAGATTCTACTAAATGATTAGTTAAACTATTAAACTCTGAATACTAAACTGTAAATTAATATTAAATTAATTAAACCAGTGAATTAAACTGTGAAAAGTATATTCACTGGTTTAATATCTAATAATAATTTTATATATTCCTAAAAAGTAACATTGTTTCTCCTCTGCAGCTTCAATATAATTCATTATTCTCTTCTTAAATATACCTGATACTCCTTAGATGAAAATCCTGGAACCACCTGTAAGTAAACCTAACCATCAAGCTTGCTTCAAGGGGCTTTATCGTTACCTTCGTCAACACCAACTGTATAGCCCACCAAATATCCAAAGTTCGTTCTAACGGTGACTATGACGACGACATCTTCTCTGTCGCCTGTCAATCGTGCCTCGACATTGGTTACACCATCACGGACAACGGCCTTCCATTAGAATTTGATCGGTTAGCTTATAATGACAAGATTTAGGTAGCCTTGTTGTACGTATTTTCTGCACACGTAGAGGAGGCTGGACAAAGATTGTGAAGTTAGCTTTACCATTGACTGTTAATTGTCTGATTGTTGATACCTTCTTTTTGTGGCCTTTAAAGGTGGCAAAGAAAATACATTTCTTTTTGGACACAACCTGCCTGGGTCTTTTAACTAAATTACCTCTTAGATCTGCTTATCAAAAATGGCCACCGTGGTTGTATTGGTAATCTTTCTCTCTCTCTTTCTCTTTCTTGTGGGAAGCTATTTTCAATTTTACAAAATTTTAAAATTTAATCTTATACCTATAAAATTATAGTTTTAATTTTTTTTCATGTATTTTTTCAAATCAAACCAATATAACTCACCATTCACATATTAAAATATTTATTAGTTAATTTATACTATCGACTAAAAAGCTAAAAATTATTAATATCTCTAAATTTTCATAACTTTTACACCCCTATACTTTTGACCAAACACTAGTAGAAAGTGTGGAACTAGCGACCGCCTAAGACGGTCGCTAAATATCTAATAGCGGTCGCTAAAAGTATTAGCGACGGCATAGCGACCGCGTCAAACGAGTCGCATTTGCTTCGTCGCTAATAATTATTAGCGACCGCTAGGACGGTCGCTAAATTATTTGCGACCGCTCCTGCGACCGCTCGAGTTCAGACGTATGGATATTAGCGACCGCTCATAACGGTCGCTAATACTGCAAAAGGCGGTCGCTAGTTGTTTGGCGCGAAGATGGCGCGAATAAATAGCGACCGTAGTTAGCGGTCGCTAATTAGGGAACGGCGGTCGCAAAAGGCGGTCGCGCGGGAGCCATGACCATTTGTATTAGCGACCGGAATATGACTATTAGCGGCCGCCATAGGCGGTCGCTATTTGTAAGTAATTTTTTTTTAAAAAAAATTTAAATTATTTAAAAATCTCAATAATTATAATTTAATTTATACTATAATAAGATCTCAATAATTTGTTTTACAAATCAAATAATTTAATAATAATTTTGAAATTTTTTTTAACATTTTTACTAAATTTAATTGAAAGATATTAAAAATAGTTAATAAAAATTTTTTATATTTTTAATAAACTAAATACTCCTATATAATCTAAAATTTAAAATTCAATTGATTATACTATTTGTATATATATTATTTTATTTTTATTCATTAAATATAATTTTTTAAGCCCAAGTTTAACGCTCCAAAAAAATAGGTCACATGCATAATTTTCCAAGTATCCAAAAAAATTTTTCAAGTACCACAAGATGAATTTTATATGAATAATTTGATAATTAAAATCAAATGATATATTACTGGCATCAAGCTTAAAGAAGTAAATAGTCAAGAGTAGGAAATTTTTTATTTTTTCCCTTCAATATTTCAACTAATTTCATTTTAGCTATTTTATGATTCTAAAATATAAATCTATCACTTTTTATGAATTATTATTTTCCAATTAATTTACAAAATTTTTTGAATTTTGTAATGAATTCAAATAATAAATTGTAATTTGTATTAATTTTTTTCAAATTCTACCGATCGAATAGTTTTTAAATTACGAATTGTTAACTATACAAAAAAATTTTATTATCCAGAATTTGTTACTATGCCCACGGGGGCTAGATATTCGTTTTAGAGAGCAAATGGCAGACTAACAAATACAAAAAAAAAATTAACTTTTGTCATTTTTTAAATTTTTTCCAATTTTAATAACTTCTTTTAATTTTTATAAATTTATACCAAACAATCAATTACCAACTAAAGTATTACTTTGTCATTCTCGCATGAAAAGTTACACGGCTCTATATTTCCCGTCACGTTAAATTCATGTTTAAAAGAACAAAAAGTAATTTACTTTTGAATATCTAATGAAAAAATTAAAAGAAAAAGAAAGTAATAATCATTTTGGTGGTCACATTTTGACTTTTATGTCAAAATATTAGAGAGAGAAACTGTTAGAATGAGTTTTTGGGGTTCGTTCTCACGGATTTATGTCAATTTTGTTGAAATTTATTAAAAAGTTATTGAGATTTGTAAAAAAAGTATTGAAATTTATAAAAATTTGTTAGGATATGGATAAAATGTATTAAAGAGTTTTAGAAATTTTCAAAAATTTAAATTTTTTTTATTTTTAGTAAATTAAACGCAGCCTAAATTATTTTGATCGAATTTAATTAATTTTAATTTCAGTTTTTGCATTTCGTCTATTTTTTTTCACCCAAATAACAAATACAATTGGGGTATTTAGTTTATTAAATTTTATCACAAATTATAAAAATTATCAATTTTTTCGATTAAATCTCATCACATATTTTTTTTACGTCAAATTTTTAAATATTCTTTTTCCCAATCCAAACACATACCAAAGCCGACGCAACCATTAAAAAGTTCTATACATTTTTTTTTACGCACTGCACAAAACACAACAATTTTTTCCACTAACTAAAATTTACTTCTAAAATCTCTTTTTCTTTCTTCCAACATACCAATTTTTATAAAATAAAATTAAAAAACATAATATTAAAAAAAACAGCAAATAAAAAATACAGAAAAAAAAAAACAGCAAACAAAAAAAAAACAGCAAACAAAAAACAAACAGAAAAAAAAACAGCAAATAAAAAATACAGAAAAAAAAACAGCAAACAAAAAAAAAACAGAAAAAAAAAACAGCAAATTAAAAAAAATTAAAAACAACAGCAACATACACAAATAAAAATATTACACAATACGCACATGAAATAAACAATTTAACGAGTAACTAAAATAAAAAAAATTAAACAAACAATAATACATACATGCATGTATAGATAATCATCAAACCCCCAACCACAAAAAACAAAAAAAAATTATTTACATTTATCCAACAATAAACATGAAAAATACAAAAAAAAGAAAAAAAATTTCAAACTAAAAATAAAATACAAACCTGGTACGGTGTAGTGTTGCCTTAACCTCAAAATAAACTACAATAAACAAAAAAAAATATTAATGCATGTATATGAGTGAGAGAGATAGAGAGAGAGAGAGAGAGAGAGAGAGAGAGAGAGAGAGACCTCCGGCGACGGCACGGCACGGCACGGCACGGCAGATGGAGGAGAGAAGACGGCCGAGGGGGGAGAGAACTGAGAGCGCGGGGGAGGGAGGAAAAAAAAAGGGAGGGAGGGAGAGGAAAAAGAGGGAGGCTTTCTGCCGAATATAATTAGAGAATCAGCGACCGCTTTAAGCGGTCGCTAATACGGTCGCTACAACCATATTAGCGACCGCTTAAAGCGGTCGCGCGAATTTTTTCGTCGTCGATGCCTTGCCGCACGGGATTAGCGACAGACGTTTAAGCGACCGCCATAAGCGGTCGCTAATATGGTTGTAGCGACCGCTTCAAGCGGTCGCCCGAGATTTCCATTCGCCAATTCCCCAACCTCTAGTAGTGAAAGCAAAAATATATAAAAAAATGATTAAAAATAATAATTTTGACTCTTAATATTTAAAAACAAAATGTATTTACATCCCTGTAATTCGTATTACTTGAACTTGTCCATCTAATTTTATTTTATTTTCAATTAGTACTTTTGTCTTTTCATTAAAAATTTAATACCATTGACGACTTTACTTTAATTTAAAAGTATAAGGTATAAAGTACATTGATTTTCAATAAATATTTTTGTCATATCATTTAAAAATTTAACACTATTCACGACTTTGTTTTAATATTTAAGCATATAATGTGAATTATGTTTTAAACATCAGAGATTATTAATGATTTTCACCCCAATTATAGTGCATATGTGGAAGAATTTCAATCACTTCAGTACCTCAAAAAATCTAGTGTGGCGAGAATAATTTGATACTGATAATCTCTATCAACATAATGTCACGCCTTTAACCTCAAAGTCCAGGACGGACGGCATAGGAATGTAAAAACTAAATCAATTGAATCTAAATTCGATTCACAATGAATTATAATCATCGATATATCTAATACCATTCACAATGAATTATAATCATCTCATCAACTAATTAATAACATAATCTACTTTAATACCATTTCCAGTAATTACATTCGAGATCTGTACAGTCAGAATATATATTACAGTCATGCTTATATCTCTCAAAATAATGATATTATGAAAATAAGATGCAAACCTACATTTGGGTTGCACAAAACACAATTATTATTATCTAGAGTTAGGACCGAATTTAAACTATCCCAGTCTAAACTATCTACATATCTCACTTCGGGATCAGGTCACCGTAGTTCTCAACTTTATTATTTTATGTTCACAACTCAAGTCTTCGTCAATAAATCACATCTTAAACATCCTTATAATTAACAAATTCAGGATATCAACATACAATAGATAATGATGGAATATAATGCCAATGCATACTCTAATCTCTACCTACCCCCCATCATATCCTGACATGGGTGACGCTTACCAAAGCACGTGGGTTACCAACTACACCGTTTACACTTACGACGAATATATATCTCAAAATATATATACTGAGTGGTGAACTGTGTTACACCGCATGACCCTTGTGCTAGGGAACCATGTTACATCGTTAGTCAGGCATCTGTTTTTCTCAAGTAGGGTACAATCACAAGTAAGGAATCGTGTTACATCCACACCAGTGTAAGACTTAGGGAAACCATGTTATACCCCTAGCTCTTCTGCTAAGGAAATCACGTTACACCGCTAATTATGCATCTGCTTAACTCAAGTGAGAAATCAATATAAATAGCGATTAGAGAATTGAGTTACACCCGCAATCAGTTAAGACTTAGGGGAACCAAGTTATACCCCGTAGTCCTTCTGCTAGGGAACCGAGTTACACCCTTAGTCTGATATCTGCTTAACTCAAGTAGGAAATCAATATAAATAGCATCTTAAGATTAATGTCCCATTTCCAATAATTAAACTCTAGTCATATATATCGATTGGGAATCATCCGATATTTTCAAAATCTCATTTCATTATTTTCTCAAAATCATGGATCCCATCCATATATATAACCCGTGCCTCAGCATGTCAATAATATCAACATGGTACTCTCGACCAATTAATAATCACAATATAAAATCAAATGATGCAACTACAGCCCCATGCACATAATATGCTCAATTATATAAATAAATATCATTTAATATAAACATATATTCTCATTAGATTTGATGATGATTTTTGTTTCATTTTATCTTAAAAAAAAATCAACTATGAATGAGTTTGGGCACAAACAGAAGTTTTGAAATTTAAAATTTAACATTTTTGGACGTTCTACCAAACACCATCCGGACGCCAAGTTTGCCATCCGGATGCCAGCACCAAACGCCAGCATCTAGCATTATTGCTTAACGCCGCCAGCATCCGGCCTAACTACCAAACGCCATTCGAACACTAAGGTTGACGTCCAAATGCCATCACCCGGAACCTGATTTCTGGGTTCGTTGAAATAAACCCTAACTCCAAAATATCATAAATTACTCATCCAAGCCACAAACTCAACAATCAATCGTATATAAATGTTCAAACATCTTAATAACATGTTTTTACCATGTTTGATTCAACAATAACTCAATATACATGCAAAATCTTGACATACAGATGCATATATACACACATTTATATATACACATATATATGCACAATCCTCCAGATCCCCATAATAATCAACGGATAATATGTAAAAATTTTCCTAATAATGTCTAGAACACAAATATAAGTTCCATCTACCTTAAATATGAAAAAAAGATGAGGAAATGAGCAGAGAATCTTGGAGTTTCAAAACTTCTCCCTTCCATTTCTCTCACCTCGAGCAAAATCACCACAATCCGACATCATCACGATGATCATTATGTCAAAGATAGCAAGGATCCGCTATCTTTCTTTACTGCTACATATTTTGTTTCTCTACTCTCTCTTCTCCCTCCTCTCTTTCTCTTTCTCTTTCTCTTTTCTGCCTTTTATCCTCTGGAATCTTCAAGAGCCAACTGAGAGAAAAGAAAAAAGAAAGAAGAAAAGAAAGAAAAGAAATGGAAGAAAAAGGCAGGGCCTTTGGCCTAAATGTCTAACCTAATATTAATTTGAGCAACACCGATCCCAAAAAAATAAAATAAATCAAACCAATTTCATTTTAAATATTTTATTAACTTAAAATAACACATAAATAGTTAAAATTAAAATACCGGGTATTACACATGAACTCTCTTAAGATTGATTTACATGCTTTTTTATTTTTTATTTTTTCCCAATAGATGCACGCATTTATACATACTACAATCAATTAATCCAACGAATCTAATGTCATATCTTCAAGAACAAGATACATTGTCTCTTCAAAACACAGATACATTATCTCTAAGCCAACAGAATGTCTACAAATCATTTGAGGATGTTAGGGATGAATATTTTGTCCTATCTAATACGGTGCCAGGACCAGAAATCCAGACCATTTCAGCTCTATAAGCCAAAATGAGATTTTGGGCTCGTTTGGCATAAGAAAAATCTCTAAAAAATTCCATAAATCTTTAACAATCCTTCTATCGCTAATTTTTCTGCCATCACTAATTTTAAAAAATTTCAATATTTCGCTAAAAAAACAAAAAAAATCTAAAAATAAGTTAACCGAATGTATAAATTTTTTATACAATCATATTCTTCGTGTCGAAAACTTTCAAATGAGTACCATTATCGCTATTTTTTTTTAATTTTTTTGAATCCGTGGGAATGGCTTTAGAAAACCGTTCCCACAGTTTGTGATTTTTCCAAAAAAAAAAAATGATACCAAAATTAACCCCAAATTATGTTTTATCTCAATTTATCTTAATTTTTTTTTTACCCCACTCTTTATTCCACAGGACCCATTTTTCCAATTGAGTTCACTAATTGAACCGTGGTTACTAGCCTGTGGTCTGTCAGATTGCACTAATTGACTCGACAACAAGCCTCCGGGCTCGGTACTCTTATACGTTTCGTTTGGTAGCCTTGTTCAGGTTACAAAAAAATAATGTGACGGAGATAGCTAATGGCTTATTGATCAGCAAAATTAATTTTATCTGGGTACTTCGCGCTAATATTGTGAGCTCAGAGGAAACTAACGTATTACCCTTTTTTTTTTGAAAGGTAACTAACGTATTACCCGTTAGATTTATAGTGGAAATTGGTGACCGTGGGATGATTGTCCCTTGGTATTTGACTAATATATTCCGATTAACTATGTAGATTCTAGTATGTAAAGATTATATTGTATTTGACTACTTTTTGGTACAAGAGTAAAAATTAAACTTAAAAAAATATATAATCAATTAAAAATATTTATATTATCTAATTTTTATTAAGAATAATAATATTATCTAATTTTATTATATTATCCAATTTTAAATTTGTGTAAAAAGGTAGCCATATGATACCACAAAGATATGACAATAGATTATCATGTGGCGCCACATTAAAAATTTTTATTTTTTAAAATTAACCTAAATTTTAATTTTTTTAAACTAATTCTGTTGCTCACCAATTGATCGCTAATTAAAAACGAATATTTTGTCGACCAAACTTTGATTGTTTTAATTTTATCGACTAGATATATTTTTTGTCATTAATCCTTTTTGTGACTATCTTTTGTTGATGAACTCGTGATTAAATTATGTTTGGTCGGTAATATCTTTAACAACCAAAAAATAATTTTTAGAGATTGTTTGGTAATACTATCATTTTTCTATTTACGTTTATATGTTTATATTTTCTGTTTGTTATTTTCTGTTGTTATTTTTTTCTAAAATGAAAACTAAAACTACATTTAGAAATACAATTTTGTTTACAATTATAAATTTTTTATTTTCATAAAATATTTAATTTTATTAATTCTTTAAAAAATTAATTGAATTTAATAAATATATTTTATATTAATTTAGTTTAATTATATTATTTATTAAAAACAATTGAATAAAATATAAGTATTATATCATTTAATTCAATAAATATATAATATATTAATGATAATTTAATCATATTATTTACTCAAAATAATTGAATAAAATATTTCATAATAATTTAAATAATTTAATTACTATATTTATTACAAATAATTAATAAAAATATAGTTCATATTAAATAAATTGAATTAAATTAAGTTAATTTAATATTTAACTTAATTTAATTGTGATATTTGTTAAAAATAATTTAATAAAATATATTTCTTATTAATTAAATTAATTAATTTAATTTGATTATTTATTAGAAATAAATTAATAATAGATATTACATATTAGTTTAATTAATTTAATTTAATTATATTATTTATTGAAAATAAGTTTAGTATAATAAAATATTTGAATAAAATAATTTATTTTAATATGATATAACAAAAATGGACAAAGTATTGGAATTGATAAAATGTTTGAAATAAAAAAAAAAAGACAGAGTGAAAATATTTTTTTCTATTTTCGTTTTTCTATTAAGATTTTTCATTTTTTTGGAAACAAAAAAATGTAAACCGATCTAAAAAATATGTTTCTGTTGCCAATTTATAAAATTTAAAAAATATAAACAGAAAAGCAAAAAAAAAAAAACTTACCAAACACGGCCTTAATATTGATTTTTTTTTTTTTTTTATCGATCAAAGTATTGATCGTTAGACTGATAAAATCAAATATAATAAAATATAATAAAATGCGAAATATGCCAAACAGAACGCAAGGGCTGCTTTTATTTCTTTTAGGGCTACTTACGGAAGCTTGACTCGTTCTTCCTTGAGATTACCCGACGTCCACCTGCACACTGCCTGCCCATGTTGACGACGAGGAGGCAGTGATAGTGGCCTTTCAACTACCCCCACCGCCTACTAAAAAAAAGTTAATGGATTTTTTAGTTGAAAAAAATTAAGGAAAAAGTATAGTAACAGTCGAAAAATATGATGTAAAGGTAATATATGTTAAAATTTTATTGAAAAAAAGTATAAAAAATAGTTAAAATTTGATGACTTTTGATATTTTTTGATCAGCCAAACAGAACCTAAATAAATAAAACCCAAAATTTCTCTCTCAGGTTCTCTGTCCTAGCGTTCCAAAACCGAAAAAATATGGAGGACGCACACCAAAAACCACATGCGATATTTGTATCCTATCCTTTCCAAGGGCATGTAGTCCCATCAGTGAATCTAGCCATCAAGCTTGCTTCAAGGGGCTTCACCATCACCTTCATCAACACCAACTCCATACACCACCGGATATCCAAAGCTCGTTCTGATGGTGACGGGGACGACGACATCTTCTCCGTCGCCCGTCAGTCGGGCCTCGACATCCGTTACACCACCGTAGACGACGGCCTTCCGTTAGAATTTGACCGGTCACCTTATAATGAAGAGTTGTGGCCAGCCCTGTCGGACTTTCTTCCTGCACACGTAGAGGAGGCTGTGGCAAAGATTGTGAAGTCAACTTTACCGCCGACTGTTAATTGTCTGATTACTGATACCTTCTTTGTGTGGCCTTCAAAGGTTGCAAAGAAGTTTGGGCTCAAATACATCTCTTTTTGGACAGAACCTGCCTTGGTCTTTTCACTTGGTTACCACGTAGATCTGCTTATCAAAAATGGCCACCATGGTTGTATTGGTAATCTCTCTCTCTCTCTCTCTCTCTCTCTACCCCAGTCGGCTTAGGTGAGTTTTCAACAATTTTACAAGAATAGGACCAATTTTTTTTTTTAAAATGAAAATCATTAGCCAGTAAACGATTTCAAGGCAGTTCTAAACGAATATAGGCTGTTCCATTTCCTCCAGCCCATTTGGGGAGAGAGGATGAGGAGGGGGAGAACAGAGGAGACTGAGGTTTGGTATTTGAAGTTGGGGTCAATGGGGGTTTGTTGGGTTTGGTTGGACGAGATTCTAGGGCTAATTACGAGGAAGGGTCCCTAAACGAAGGGGCTGTGAAATTTGTGGGTCTAATTCGTTTACTGTGGCTGTTTCATTTTGCTTCGCCAAATGTTTTAGAAAATACGACAATATCAAACGTCAAAAAACCCCGCAACACAACAGAATGGTATGATTCTGGAGATCAGAGATTATCAATTATTTTCACCCTTATTATAGAGTACAAATTCAATTAATTCTACATTTATTTTATTTTATATTTTTATTTTTGATAACTCGGAATCCAAAACAATTTATTACAATTATTAATTAAGTGTGTAACCGATGGGTAAATAAGAAAAATATATGCTAACTCTCACGCATATCTCGCTTGAGTCACCCTTATTGTAGAGTATAAATACAATTAATTCTATATTTATTTTATTTTATTTTTTATTTTTGGTAACTCGAAACTTATATCGGTTTATTATACTTATTAACTCACCGCGTAACCGTTGGATAAATAGGAGAGATGTATGCTGACTCTCACGCACATTCTGTTTAAGTCAAGAATCGAACCCGTATGATTTTTCCGGACAGTATATCTACGAGTCATTTGAACTAATCTCAAGGCTTTACATTTATTTTATTATCGATTCTTATTACTTTTTTTTAATCAAACATCATTCTTTGTCCTTTTTTTTTTCCCTGTAAAATCGTTTGGGCGGGGAAGAATTTCAATCAGTTCAGTACGTCAAAGAATCTAGCATAGCTATCTTAATGTTATGCCAAACTATTTGACATCAAATTATTAGCTTGATATTCATGTTCTCTATCAACATAAACCTTCTTAAGATTGATTTACATGCAATCAATTTTATTCTCTTTCAATCAGATGCACGCACGGATAAAATAGAGTACATACCAGGTGTACGGTCAATTGACCCAACAGACCTAATGTCATATTTTCGAGACCCAGATACATCATCTCTTTGCCTACAGTATGTCTACAAATCATTTGAGGATGTTAGGGATGCAGATTTTGTTCTATCTAATACGGTGCAAGAGCTGGAAACCGAGACGATTTCAGCTCTACAAGCCAAAATGAGATTTTATTCCATAGGACCCATTTTTCCAGTTGGGTTCACTAATAGTATGGTGGTTACTAGCTTGTGGTCTGAGTCAGATTGCACCAATTGGCTCGACAACAAGTCTCCCGGCTCAGTCTTATATATTTCATTTGGTAGCCTTGTTCAGGTCGCAAAAAATGACGTAACAGAGATGGCTAATGGCCTACTGCTCAGCAAAATTAATTTTATTTGGGTGCTTCGCACTAATACTGTGCGCACAGGGGACACCAATGTATTACCTATTGGATTCATGGAGGAAATTCGTGACCGTGGGATAATTGTTCCTTGGTGTTGTCAAAGACAAGTGCTTGCACATCCAGCAATAGGAGGATTTTTAACTCACTGTGGGTGGAACTCAATAATGGAAAGCATTTGGTGTGAAATACCATTCCTATGTTTTCCTCTTGCCGCTGACCAATGCACTAATCGTAAATTAGTAGTTGACGATTGGATGATTGGGATTAATCTCTGCGATGATAAGAGGCTTATCGTGACAAAAGAGGAAGTCTCGGAAAAGATTAATCGTCTGATGAGTGGACGATCTAGGGATGAGATTAGGAAGAAGATCAAGAAGGTGAAACAGACATTAGAAAATGCATTGATGCCTATTGGATCATCGGAAATAAATTTCGATCAATTCATTAAGGATCTCAAGATCTCCGTTCAGATTGAAAATGGGGGCTCAATGGAGGCAACACAATGATGGATGTTGATCCAACGGCACTTGACATTAATTAAGATGCTTTCTTCACATTAATTGTATTGCTTTCTTTGGACTGCTATGCAATCGCTTTCTAATAACATCAAATGTTTGTCTTTATATTATGATATATTTTACATTAATAGAGACCCTTTTAAATAAGTTTAAATACATTAAATTTAGTGAAGCCAAAAAACAAATGTTGGCATTATCTAATAATTTACCGTTGTATTTGCACAGATTCTGTTAGGTGGACGCATGTCCAACAAAACGTTCAAATAGAGATGCCAATAACAATACAGGCCGGTGAACCGCCGCAAATTAACTTATAATAAATAAGTTTGGATGAACAAATACCATACCACATAGTACTAGGAGCCCATAGATGATCCAATAATAAAATGCATATAATTGGATTAATTAAAAAAAAATCCTATATAATATGCGAGCTTAAACATGTTATAACATGTACTGATTAAATAGTGTGATAAGATGATAGACACGCAATTCAATAAAATAAAGATAAGAATGTGTTGTGCCAAACAGTCGAACTAGGCATCCCTAGCAGTGATGTAAATGACTCAAGTCGACTCGTGACCCACCTTGACCTAACCTGAAAAATGGCTCGCCCCTCGCTTTCGTATAGCCTGCCACAACTCCAACCCTTCCTGTCCAGGTCAAGGCTTGGGGCACCTTGGCCTAACCTGTGACCCGCCCTGTGATACACCTCGCTCGTCCTGTCTTAAGCTAGCCGAGATTAAAATTATACATATTTTTGTCAGTAATTAAAATTGCATTGAAAGTACGTGCTCGTGCTGGTCCTCCAATTTTTAAATATTACATTAGATAACTTGAGGATGAGTTATTTTTTAAGAGGAGTTGAATAACATAATGCAAACAAGTTTTTGGGCTAGTTGGATTGCCAAAAGTCCAAGAAAACTTGCAAAAATTAGTGGGCTTAACGATGTGGCAACTACAGTGATAGGGGTTACAATGAGAATTTCCATTTCAAATATCCTCAGCAGAAACGCAATATGAATTAGATAAGTTTATTTAAGAATTAAGGATTTTTTGGGGGAGATTATTTTATTTACCTTCTTTAGATAGTGAGATTTTATTTTATTTTATTTTAACACTTGCCTATACAAAGGTTAGAAATTGTAAGAAATTGATAGTTTTTCATTATTGATTAGAATACAAACTTCTATGAATTTTTTTCTCTCTAACTTTCATCTGAAAGATTAGAATTTATCGCTTCTAATTGTGTCACCCTGAGTCTTAACTGATTTAGGGGCATGACACGATTCTTCAACAGTTATTCATATTTGTATTATGTTGGGGGGAGGGGTAACACAGTTCCCCAGCAACACACATTGTGAGGGGTGCAACGCGGTTTCCCACGAGTGTCAGGTTTATATATATATAATTGGTTGTAATGGGTAAACAATACTTAAATGAGTGGGCGTTAAAGGATGGATTAGATATTGTAATGACATTACATTCTAACATTTTCCAATTGCAGGAGAGTGCATTAGTTATTGTTGTATGATGATATAATAATATTGTTTATTATAATGATGCCTTATGTTCATAATGTGTTTTATTGTAAATCTAGAGTAATAAATGTCAAAACTATGGCAACTTGACTCTCGAGATGGGATACGTAGACAGTTTAAACTTGTGTATCTTGAGTCCATCTTAATTTCACTTAGGTATTATTGTGTCAAGTTATATTCACCCTCGAGTATTTGGTGCAATTGGTTATAGCTAAGTCAAGATGTTTAGATTGATCTGGAGACGAAGTTCTCCTATTTGTATATTAGTACTTTTAATCGAGCAACTCAGGTTGTAAGTTCCAAACATGGAAGTATGACTTTGTTATTATGTTACGAGAGTTGTAACATTATTATAATTACTATTATGATTGTGTAGGCCTTTGGCCTACAATTACTGATGTGTAACATTTGATTATTTATTATGCTGTTTAATGTTATTTATATGAGAATTAGGGACGAGTATAAGGACTGAGTATAAGTTAATATGATTTGACCTTAGCTTTTTTTTTTTTTTAATTTGGTTTAAATTTAGTTTTCATATTTTAATATCATCCATCTAGAACTTTGAGATTAGGGGCATGATATGATAAAAAATAATTTTTTATTTTTTTTCCTATCAAATGCAGACACAACCCCCCCCCCCCCAAGGCAAATGGATTGATTTTATATATTTTTGGCAGAGCAAATTGGGAGCGGAATCAACCACAGACTAATGCATTCCATTATTAGTTTCCTATCAAATGCAGACACAACCCCCCCCCCCAAGGCAAATGGATTGATTTTATATATTTTTGGCAGAGCAAATTGGGAGCGGAATCAACCACAGACTAATGCATTCCATTATTAGTTTCCTATCAAATGCAGACACAACCCCCCCCCCCCCAAGGCAAATGGATTGATTTTATATATTTTTGGCAGAGCAAATTGGGAGCGGAATCAACCACAGACTAATGCATTCCATTATTTACTAATAATAAATAGGAGAATAAGGCATTAGCAAATGCTAGCTGCACCCAATAAACTACCACTTTCTTTACTATTTCTTTTACCATTAACCAAAAGAACAAGATGCTCCTCTGTTCATTATTAAAGAAAGAACGAATTGGTCAGGAGGGGTCAATCATGTTTCCCTCAACTTTTCAAATACAGGAAAATACAAAATGATATTCTTTTATGATAGAAAAGGTTAGTGCTAAATCCAAGTGTTAAATTTAATATTGGCATTTGTAATCCAAGCAACTACAAAATACTCATGTTCAATCATACTGTTAGAACTAGCTAGAGAGGTTGAACAGGGAAGAAGCTAGGATTTCATTGTAAGAGGGGGTCAAAAAATTTTAGTATATTTGACGACTATACAATTATAAAACTTTTTCTTAAAGAGGAAAAAGAAAAATTAAAAGTGAAAATGTGAAAAGTAAAAAAAAAAAAAAAATGCTAACCTTTAATCCAAGATTTTTTTTTCACCAAATAAGAAAATTTCTTCTGGTACTATGGTTGTCGGAGAGAAATAGAACTGAAAATTTTTTCCAGCATTATTGTTGCTAAAGAAAAATGTTTTGTGAGTTAAAGGGAGAATAGTGAAGCATAGAAGGTAAAAATGATAAAGAGATGGAGCGAAGGAGAATGTAAAAAGATAATAACTAATGGCATTCAAAAAAAAGTTCGGGGTAAAGGAGGATATATATATATATTTAAACTTGCATTAAAAAGACAAAAATTAATATATTGTGCATTAGTAATTTTTAACATAGAACTAAGACCTTTTATTTACCAATGCATCATTACGTGGAGATAGGATTTTTCATTTAGAAAAGAGACGACTATAAATGTAGTATTTATCTTTTATTAAATATGACACACCCACATATAAATATAAGTAAAATTAATATTATAATTAGGAGGGCCATGGCCACCTCTTAAACCCCCCTACTCTATCCCTGAGGTTGAGATCCGTAACAACCTATCTTTCTCTCTCTCACACACTATGCGCGTGTGAAACACATGGAGGATATATGCCAAAAGCCTCGTGCAATCTTTATACCCTAACCCGGAAAGACCACGTAATCCCATCATTGCAGCCAACATCCCAAGATAACCAGCCCAGAAAATGATGCAAATTCAAAGTCCTCGGTTTTTTGCACAGTGGCGAATAAACATCATCGGCCCCTTCTTGTTAGGCAAGGGACAGAAGAAGTTCGCGGTGGTTAGAATTGATTACTTTACTAAGTGGGTCGAAGCTGAAGCCTTGCCCAACATTACAAAGCAGAATATGTGAAAGTTTTTGTGGCAGAACATTATATGTAGGTTTGGCATTCCAAAGGTAGTCATAACAGACAATGGGAAACAGTTCGAGGGCTGACAATTTAATGGGTTGTGTGAGAAATTGGGAATAAGCCATCACTACTCATCCCTAGAACACCCCCAAGCAGACGGTCAAGTAGAGGCAGTGAAATGATCTCTTCTCAAGATTATTAAGATGAAGTTAGACAAAGCCAAAGGCCTCTGGGCAAATGTGCTCCCCAACATCTTATGGGCTTACAGGACCACAGAAATGGTGGCGACTGAACACACTCCATTCTTTCTAACGTATGGTGTGGAAGCTGTAATACCAGTTGAAGTTGGACTCCCAAGCCCCAGAGTGCGGAATTTTGATCCAAAAGGGAACACTAATAATTTAACTGAAGAGATTGACTTGTTTAAAGGAAGAAGGTTTCAAGCTGTAGTCAGAATGGCTTCCTACAAGCAAAGGATGCATCAGTATCACAATATTAGGATTCATCCGAGAGAGTTCGCTATTAGTGACCCAGTGCTAAAGAGAATCAATCAATCCACAAGAAATCCTCAAGAAGGAAAGTTGGGTTCTAATTGGAAAGGTCCTATAAAGTGCTAGGCTACACTAGAAAATGGACCTATAGACTGAGGACGCTTAAGGGCAAAGAACTGCCTCATCCCTAACACATTGAACACTTGAGGAAATACTATGCTTGATTTATTATAAACCTAAATTTGTAACATTCAATTGTTAATGACGCAATTTGTTCCATCAGCTCCTGTGGTCTAGCAGAATTTCTACTATGGAGATGTTTTTCCACTGCGAGTAACTTTCTACTATGAAAGGGTATTCCTGCTCTGTTCATGTGACCGAGCAGTGCAAAGATGTCTCACGAGGCCAGAGCATTCCTACTTGGTTAATGTGATTGAGCAGTGCAAAGATGGCTTACGAGGCCAGGGTATTCCTGCTCAATTCACATGATTGACCAATGCAAAGATGGCTCACGAGACCGGGGTATTCCTGTTTGGTTCATGTGACCGAGTAATGCACAGATGGCTCACGAGGGCAGGGTATTCCTACTCAGTTCACATGACCGAGCAGTGCAAGGATGGCTCACGAGGCCAAAGTTTTCCTACTCGGTTCACGTAACTGAGCAGTCCAAAGATGGCTCACGAGCAGGGGCGGAGCCACCTGTGGCCAAGCGGCAGCGACTGCTGCCACTAGAGTCTGAAAAAAATATATATATTTATATATATATTTAAACCACATAATCTGTAAAAAAAAAATATTTATTCTTTAGACCTCGTACACTTGTGATCGACAATCTTATTTTATACATGATATATTACTTACACACATATACAATCGAAAGTGTTCATCGCCTGAACATTCAACTTTTGAACTTTAACATCTTGAACCTGTAAAAAATTATAAGATTGTGTCTGGCATGTAATATTTAATAGGATAAATATTATTTTTGTAAAATTTTATCTATTTTAATTATTAACATATATTTTATAACATTGCAAATGCATTATTTTTTTCATATACTTGTTAAAAATTATTTTTTAAAAAGTAAGGTAAAAGTTATAAAAGGTTTTGAGAGTAAAAAATTAATAATTTATTTTATAATTGAAATGTTTGAAACTCGATAAAACTCTAAAAGTTTTTTTAAAATTTAAATTTTTTACTTACCATATGAATTATGAAAATTATAATTTTTATAAATTTATACTAATTTTTATAACTTCAAACATCCGGCCCTAATATTTATTTTATGAATTTTTCGCTGCCACTAAAAAGAAATTCTGGATCTGCCACTGCCCATCAGCACACCTATCCATCAAGCTTGCATCCGGAGGCTTCACCATCACCTTCAACAACACAGAATCTATACACCACCAAATATCTAAAGTCAATTCCAACGGCAACGAGGCTGACAAGGACATCTTCATCATCATCCACAACTTGGGCCTGGACATCCGTTGCACCACTGTTGGTGACAGCCTTCCAGTAGAATTTGACCGGTCACTTAACCGAGATCAGTTCATGGCTGCTTTGCAGCACATATCCTTTGCTCACATTGAGGAGGTGGTGGCAAGGATTATAAAGTCAGCAATACCCCAGTGAGTTGCCTGATTGCCGATACCTACTTTTCTTGGCCTTCAAAGATTGCAAAGAAGTTTGGGCTCAAAGTTCAAACACTTATTTTGGACTCAGCCTGCCTTGGTCTTTTCACTATATTATCACCTGGATCTGCTGAAGGAAAATGGCCACTTTGGTTGTGATGGTAAGTACTCTCTCTCTCTTCTCTCCCCCCTCCCCCCTCTCTCTCTCTCTCTCTCAAAAACGTACTAAGGTGTACTCTTCTTTTTAGATGTACCTACGGTGACAATGCAACTGACTACAAGCAAAGAATTGGTTTTACTAAGGAAACCAGACCTCAATGAAGACAGATATTTCTTTTGAATTGGGTAAGGATTAATTCCCTTCTCACAGCAACTCTTGTTATGTCCATTCAAATAACACAAAAATAAGCCTCCTAAACTTGTTCTAACAAACTGATTTATCATAATCTTACTGATCCTTTTAACAAGTGCCCTTGGAACACTCATTAAGAATCAATAAAAATATGACACCTAGAAAAAAACTATATAAATTGTAGAATTCGTAAAAAAGATAAGTTTATCTATATTAATTGATAAGTTACTTTTTTTTCTTAAAGTGAAATTACAACATTACCTATAGTTCTTCTTTGAACCAAAATCACCAAAAATCAATTAAACTCCTACTTAATAAGGAAAAATATATGCAAAAAAATAAATTCAAATAAATGTGTAAAATATAAAATTGCATATGTGAAGATTATCTTGAATAATTATAATTTTGAATGTAAAGAGAAATACAAAATATTTTTTTCTTGAAGATGAAGTAGGATAGAAGCAAAAATTTATTTATATGGGTAATTTTGTAACTTTAGCTTAAAAAGTAACAATTATCAGTTAATATAGATAATACTTTATTGCTTAGAACTCTACTACCAATAAAATTTAATAAACTTTTTAACTTTTTTGAATTAAAACAAAAATAAATAAATTATCAGATTTTTTATTACTAAGTGTCATATTTTTATTGGTTCTTAATAGGTGTCCCTGGACAACCTTTAACAAATACATAATCTTATTAACTCCTAAAAAATAGAAATCTTATTCTAACAAATTGAGCTATAATATATATAAGTTACCATAAAAATCTTGATAATTTATTCAATTGGGAATTAATTTTCATTTTTAAATATACTTTTGAATTCAACAAATTAAACATTAACGTTTATAAGTTAATATTATTATTCTCCTAATCTTAATATTTTTAATATTATTGTTTAATGTCACAAAGATCATAATATAGTTTAATTTTCTTAATGTAACGTTAATTAATTTATTTTAAAAAAGTATACATTTGCGTATTTATAATTCTAAATATGGTAGTTTAATATTCTTCCTATTTAAAATTAATTTTGTAATTGTTTAATCAATACTTCATCAAAAATCATATTAAATATTATTTTTATAGTTAGTTTAATGAATGATGATAATATATATAAGTTACCAAAAATACCTTGATAATTTATTCCATTAGGAATTAATTTTTATTTTAATTTTGGAATTTATTTATACTTTTGAATTCAACAAATTAAACATTAATGTACTTATAGTTTCAAAATTTTAGCTAAATAAAATAACACAATTTGTTGAAACCTTAAAATTATTTTTTATTTAATATTTTTCATAATTGTTTTAGTGAATGATAATAGTATATATAAATTATTTAATAATAATATTTTTAATAATTTAAGTAACTTAATCTAACCATTACAATATTAATCGAAGCAATTTAACTTTACATAAATTAATTATATTATCAATATTCTAATTCATTATTTAATATTTTGACTAATATTAATATTTAATTAACCTAAAATTTATAATTGAATATTATTATATACCTAATCTGAATATTTTTAATATTATTATTTAATATTACGAAGATCATAATATAATTTAATTTCCTTAATGTAATGTTCATTAATTTATTTTAAAAAATTATACATTTACGTATTTATAATTCCAAATATGGTAGTTTATTATTCTTCCTATTTAAAATTAATTTTATAATTGTTTAATCAATACTTCATCAAAAATCACATTAAATATTATTTTTATAGTTGGCTCCATGAATGATGATAATATATATAAGTTATCAAAAAATCTTGATAATTTATTCCGTTAGGAATTAATTTTCATTTTAATTTTGGCATTTAAATGTACTTTTAAATTCAACAAATTAAACATTAACGTACTTATAATTTCAAATTTTTGACTCAATAAAATAATATAATTTGTTAAAACCTTAAAAATACTTTTTATTTAATATTTTTCATAATTGTTTTAGTGAATAATAATATATATAAATTATTTAATAAATTTTATTTTCTTATCAGAAGTTAATTTCAATTTACATTTTTAAATTGAAAAAAAATTAAGCATTCACTCATTTATAATTTCAAAATACTATACTTCAATAAAATAATATACTTCATCCAAAATTATTTTTAACACTTAAAAATATGTTTATAATTGTTTTAATAGATTAGGTGTCAAAAATTACTCTTTTCTATATATTTAAAATCATTTTGATGGTTGCTTTAATGAATGGTAATAATTTATATAAATCATCGGAAAAATAATATATATTTGATAGGAATTAATTTAAATTTAAGTTTTCAAATTTAAAAATAATTTTAAATTGAAAATTAATAAAACATTCACTTAGTTTCAAATTTTTAGTTCAACAAAATAAAAAATAAGTCCAAAATTACATTTCTCTTTTCAAAATTATGTTCATAGCTGTTTTAACCAATATTCTGTCAACTTTTACTCATATTTATTTAAAATTATTTTCACAATTGGTTTGGTGAATGATAATAAAAGATATAACTTAACAAAACATTTATATTTTATTATATTTTTTTGTTACACATTAATGTTATTATAAATTTTTTAATTTAAAAATACATTTCAATTTTAAGAAAATTATACGTTTCTCAATAAAACTGAAAATATTTATTACTTCAAATAAATTTAGAATCACTACAAAAATAAATTCAAAAATATTTGATTGGTCTCAACACTGCCATAATCCAAAATATTTCCAAAATCTCTTCCACTTCCACCCATTAACCCAAAAAGAAAAAAAAACAGTGGCTCCAAAAAAGCTAATTTTAACATGCAACAACCCAAAAAAAAAAAATTACAGTACATAGTAAAATAAAAAAAAATGACAGTAAGCAAAAATTTTAGTCAACTTCAACCAACACACCAACAACAAAATCCAACTAATATCCATAATCACCAGTATAGAAACATAAACAAATGAGAAACTAAAAATAAAAAAGAAACAAAAAAAAAAGATGATCATTACTGCCATCAACCAAAAAAAAAAAACCATAACAGACAATATGAAAAAAAGTTAGTACATGCAAAAAAAATTTAAACCCAAAATTCATACATGATCTGGGAATGGGAAGGTGATTGATTTGATCCTCAAAACAACTTTACCAAAAAAAAAAAGGTTAGCAAAACGGGAGAGAGAGAGAGAGAGAGATAGAGCTAGAGAGATAAAGCTAGAGAGAAAGGGAGAGAGAGACCTAACGGCGGCTATGGTAGCAACAATCCAGCTCTAGTGGGAGGAGAGAATGGCGGGGAGAAAGGAGGGGCAGGGGGTAGAGAGAGGAAAGAGCACGGGAGAGGAAGAGAATGAAAGGAAAAAGAGTGATGGAGAGAGCACGGGGAGGAGGCAATCGCTAATGGGGTTAAGGCAGTCGCTAAACAGACATTAATGACCACCATAAGCGGTCACCTGAAATTTTCCGTTGGCGATCCTTTGCCGTGCTATAATAGCGACGACACTTTCAACAACCGCTAATAGTCCTTTAGTGATCACCAAAAGCGATCGCTTGAATTTTCCTCTTGCCAATGATACAATTTGTAATAGTGTATCTTCTATCAAACAAGTCCTTGCAAAAAAATTTAAAATTAAGGATCTTGGTATTCTCAAATATTTTCTAGGCATTGAAGTTACTCACTCTTCTTCTGGCATTTTTATTAATCAACTCAAATACATCCTTAGCATCCTTATTGATTTTGGACAAATCAAGTGTCTCCTTGCTAAATCTCCTATCAAGCAACATTTGAAACTCTCAACCACAAATGGTGATCTTCTACCTGATTCGAGCATCTATCAACGCCTCATTGGACGCCTTATCTACCGTACCATCTCTAGGCTTGACATAACATTCTCTATCAACCTGCTTAGTCAATTTATGCACACTCCTCGTGCCCTTTATTATAATGCTGCTCTTTGAGTCCTATGTTATTTGAAAGGAACACCTGCTCTAGGTCTTTTATTTTCTTTCTATCATGACTTCTAGATATCTACCTACTCTGATTCTGATTGGGCCAGCTATCCCATGACACAACAATCCACCACTAGCTTCTTTATTACTTTAGATGCCAATCCTATCTCTTAGCATACTAAAAAACAATGTCGTTTGCCATTCGTTGGCTGAAGCTGAGTATTGTGCCATAGCTTCCACAATTTGTGAGCTCATCTGGTTACAAAATCTACTATTTGACCTCACCATTTCTCATCGGTAACCCATACAACTTCATCATGACAACCAGGCTACCTTGCATATTGCTCGCAATCTAGTTTTTCACGAACACATTAAACACATTGAAATTGATTATCACTTAGTTCGGGAAAAGCTTCGAGATGGCCTCATTTCTCTTCACCATATCTCTAAAAAAAGTTCAACCAGCTGATATTTTCACTAAGGCTCTTGGTGTTATTCTCTCTTCAAAGTTGGGCATTACGGACCTTCATGCTCCAACTTGAAGGGGAGTATTACCACATATGTATATTTGATAAAATCATAACATATTTGTATAACTTATTCATAGGAAAAGATTATTTAGGTAGCTTGATTATAGAATTTTAGAATAGGAATATATTATTTGAGCTGCTTGATTAGAGCAGTTTAGAAGATACGCAATGGCCTATATAAACTTGTATACCTTTCTATAATAATCAGAGTAGTGCATTATACTTTTCTTATTATTAATTTCATTTACCTCTCTTGTTTGACATATATGAACATCTCAGAATACATACTTTAAAAACAACTCATAACCCATAAACTTTTAACATCCAACTATAGTATAAGGGAACAACTAGCTAGCACCTGTAGGGAAAAGATATGCAACACAAAAACACCAAAACTTACTAAAAATTTTAAAATTTTTACCAAATGCATAAAAGTTGCATCTATTAACTTTTATCAAAGCATTATTATAAGTCTTTAAAAATTTTGCTTCCAAATGGACCCTTACTCTCTCAAGTCCTAACTGCTATTACAAAGTTCAGATATAGAGATTCCCTCTCATGGTTTTTCAAGCGTTGGTGTAATAGTAATGATTGATTTATAAAACTATGGTCCTTACTCTCATAGCTTAAAAAACTTGTAACACTCCATTGCTTTTAAGGGCGGAGCCAAATAGAGGTAAGAGTGTAGGTGATCCTCTTGATTTTAGATGTTAAATTACTACAATATTATTGGTATTTTAGTTTTATTTAAAAAATTAAATTAATTAAAAATTATGGTATTTTGGCCTTATTAAGAAATTAAGGTTAATTTAAAATTTTTTAATTTTTTTTTACGAAATAAAATACATCATTCTATTACACTATTGAATACTTTTGTGCATAATATTAGTAAATATAACATATAATAAAATAAATTTCATAAACAATAACAACATTACTTAATCTTAACATAATTTATTGTTATCTTCTTGAGTAATTGGTGCTTCTCTAATAAGAATTCTGATACTCGTCCTGGGTGTTCTGCTTTTATATTAAGTGTGTGTATTATACATACGTTTGCGTTTAGGCATTCAGAATTCACATGCAGACCAGTCGGTCAAATGCATTTCACTTGCTATTCTAAATACAAGTTGCCATGTATGTATCCATTAAAAGGGGGGGGGGGTATCTTAGAAAATAAGAGTTAAAAAGACAAATTTAGATATATATATTATCTTTTTTTGAATTTAACTCCTAGCTCGTTAGTGTGAACCGGCTAGGCACCATTCTATGTAGAAACACTCACATTATAGGTATTTGGGGTGAGGATCAGATGATTCAAAAATGATAATTTTTATAATTAAATTAATTATTTTTAAAAATTAAAAATGATAATCTAATCGATCAAAAAATTACACTAATCAAATATTAATCAAACCGAATTATATCAGTTTGGTTACAATCAGTTTGATTATAAATTTAAATATATTTTTTATAGTTTAATTATAGAGATAAACAAACAATTTTTTATAAGTACTATTTGAAACTTAAAATTTATATTAAATATTATAATGATTTATCGATTTCCTATAATTTTTGAAATTTAAAAAATAAAACCGTTGATAAGAGTGACTAGTTAGGTTAATTAACTATATATATTAAATATTAAGTACATTTAATTTGGTTATTTCGATTTTTTTGTTTTTAAAATTTTAAAATCGTAATTAAAACTAATAACTATTATTTTTATAAAAAGCAATTGAACTGACCATTGTTAGATAAATAATCTAACTGAACTTCTTAAATTTGACCAGTACTATTTGAAAACTAAAATTGGTCCAAATTGTACACACCCTAAAAGTTGTGCTTGAATCCTTGGTGGTTTTTTTTTAATGTTTGGTGTCTACTTGTATTTGGTTTATTAAGAGGTACCTCAACTAGTAAAATTTTAAATTTACTCCCTAATAGTCACTAATTCGAGTTTTCTCAAGATTACTGAAGGCTTATGTGATCATTAATTTCAGAATTTTAGAAATTAGTAGGTACACGCAAGTTCGGCAGAACATCATGAGTTTTTGAAAAAAAAAAATAGAAAAAAAAGGTCTCGATCTTTTTATAACTTGAACGGATCTTATCTATCCCTTATAGGTAATCTCTGTGATTAAAAATTCTATGATCAAAATGACCTATAGAGACACTTATCAACTTTAATTAATGAGACACGCACTAAAATATATTTTAATCGTAAAATAGATATGGTAACTTTATTTTTATAATATTTTTATTATGAAACTCATATGAATACTTTTTCAAATAATTTTCTAGTCTCAATTGTTACCATATCTTTCGTAAGTATGCCTCTTGTATATAAATAAAAGAGTCTCTGCTTATTAAAAAAAAAAAACGCTATAGAGATAATTGGGAATAGAATCTATGGATCGTGCATCTACTCAAATATAAATATCAACTTAAAAAAGAAAACAAAAAGGGACAAAAAAAACCAAATCTCCAGAGAAATTATTGGGGAATGTCAGATATTAAACCAAATTAAATCCTATCAATTTTGAATTAACATAATTTGTCTCAATAATTTTGCGTTTATACTAACAAAAGTTGTATCGGATTCGAATCGTATGATAAATGTATGAACTTTTTGTTTATTTATTTATTTATTTAATTTTTTTATTAATGAAACCTCAGGTTAAGAATAAAAAGAGTTAAGATTAGATGGAGTGAAATAAAAAGAAAAGAAGTGTCCAAAAAGAGAGAGAGAGAGAGAGATTGATTTTAGAATCTATTACTTCTTTTTGTGAGTTTTTTAGGAAAGAAAAGAAAAACAATTGAAAAGAAAAATGATTGTTAAAATTTTAAAAATTTTAACTTCCCCAAAGTGAGTAGAAATGGAGAGAAGAGAAGAAGAGTTAATTAATGAAACTTTTAAATAACATATTTATTTATAAAATAAAGAATAAGAAAAATAAAATTTCAAATATATTTTATAATAATAAATTGACAATTCCTCAACTTCTCAAAGAATATTTATACACTTTATTTTTCATCCGTTTCTTCTCAACTGAGAAACAAAGAAAAAAATATTATTTTTCCCAAAATTATAAATAAATAAAAAATATATTATCATTTCTCTTCTTTTTTTTTTTCTTTTCTTTCTTAACTGATATTTCTTTGTTTTTTTTTTTTCCCTATGCTGAACTTACAAACGGAGCCTTGGGGAGGTTGGTGAATGAGGCCGAGGGCAATACACTAATGTCTCCAAGCCCCTAACATTGAGGCATGATCATTCTCATTCACAAATGCGCTTCAAACTCGCTGACTTGAGAAGGTTGAAATTCCATCACATAAGACTCTCCTTATCTCTCCCCTCTGTCTCTTTCACTCTCTCTCTCTCTCTAGAAAATCAGAAGAAAAAAAAATGGAAGTTTCAAACCAAAACCAAGATGAAAATCAAAACCAAAAGCCTCATGCAATCGTTATACCCTACCCTTTCCAGGGACATGTAATCCCAACTGTCCACCTAGCCATCAAGCTCGCATCAAGAGGCTTCACCATCACCTTCATCAACACCGACTCCATCCACCACCAGATATCCGAAGCCAAATCCAACGGCCGCGACAGCGACATCTTCTCCGCCACCCGGCGGTCCGGCCTCGACATTCGCTACGCCACCGTGAGCGACGGACTCCCCGTAGAGTTCGACCGCTCGCTCAACAAAGACCAGTTGGACGCCGCCTTGTTGCACGTCTTCTCCGCTCACGTCGAGGTGGTGGTGGCGGAGATCGTGAAGTCGGCCGCCGCGCCGCCGGTTAATTGCCTGATTGCCGATACATTCTTCGTTTGGCCGTCGAAGGTTGCGAAGAAGTTCGGGCTCAAATACGTTTCTTTTTGGACCGAAGCCGCCTTGGTTTTCTCTTTGTATTACCATTTGGATCTGCTGAAGGAAAATCGCCATTTTGGTTGTGTCGGTGAGTTTGCAATTTCTTCTTCTTCCTTCTCTCTCCGCCATTAATTTCTGTGAGAAGTATGTTAGGTTCGATCTTCAATTAAGAATGCCAGAATTTTTGTGCTTTTTGAAATGAAATTGAACTAAATGTATGGTTTTTAGTTAGTTTCTATTTACATAAGTTTCAGAGCAATTTTCGGCATTGATCCAAAACACTTTGCTGTCTTGTTATGTTTGGGGTACATCATTTCTTAAGCGATTTAAGAAGTTTTTTTCTCATATCTTACTCACATTTTTCATCAAAAATTACATAAAAATACTTAAAATATAAAATGCTACTAAAAAGGTTAATTTTTGGTACTTTTTTTGTAATTTCTATTTATTTTTATCGTTATATTTTGTTAGAAATGTAAGTAATATCACTAAGAAAATTTAAAATGAAAAATAAAATAAAATTTCAATAGACAAAAGTTGCAAGGAAAAAAAAATATCTTATGTGATATTTTTATTATTTTTAGAATAACAAATAAATTTAATAAAAATGGCTGCTTTTACACTAGAGCTAGAAACGAATCGAGCTGTTTGTAAACTACTCGAGCTTGGCTCAAAAAAAAAAAAAACTCAGCTCGAATTCAGTTCATGACTAAAACAAGCTCAAACCGAGTTTGATCTATGCCTCGTTTAGATTCCATCTCGAGTTCGAGTCTAAAAAAACTCGACTCGAAAGTTCGCAAGTAAGTTTATTAAAATAATATATATTTTTTAATAATATTTTTATTATGTATTTTTAAATATTTTATTTATTATATTTTAAACTAAAACGACATTGTTTGGTTTAATCGAACTATTCCCGAGTTGCACTCGAGCCTAAATTTTTCTTTATTGAGTGGAGCTTCAATTTATATAAAAGTTCGAATCAAACTCGAGTTTGAGCTCAGTATAAAAAATTTGAGACGACCTCGAATAAGTTAAAATTTAATTTGGCTCGACTCCGCTCGATCCCATCCCAGCTGGAGACCTAATTATTTGTTGCAACCAGTATTGTCTCTTCAATTTGAACTCGGAATATTCCACGCACAATATGATTTGACACCATCATCACAACCAACCATGTTTTTATTTTATTTTTTTTCTATCAGATCAGCGCAAGGACAGAATTGATTACATACCAGGTGTCCGATCAATTAATCCGACAGATATGATGTCATATCTTCAAGAGTCGAATACATCAACGGTCTTCCATCAAATTATCTATGAATCCTTCGAGGACGTTAGGCATGCAGATTTTGTCATATGCAACACGGTACAAGAGCTCGAGCCTGAGACCGTATCAGCTCTACAGGTTAAGATGCCATTCTACGCGATCGGGCCCATTTTTCCAATTGGGTTCACAAAGAGTATAGTGGCCACGAGCCTATGGTCCGAGTCAGACTGTACCCATTGGCTCAACACCAAGCCCCATGGCTCGGTTTTGTACGTCTCATTTGGTAGCCTTGTCCATGTTTCAAAAGACGATATAGTGGAGATAGCCAATGGTCTTCTACTCAGCAAAATTAACTTTGTTTGGGTGCTTCGTCCTGATATTGTGAGCTCGGATGAAACTGATCCCTTGCCCCTTCGACTAAAGGAGAAAATCGGAGACCGTGGAATGATTGTACCGTGGTGTTGTCAGGTACAAGTGCTAAGACACCCGGCCATCGGAGGGTTCTTAACTCACTGTGGATGGAATTCAACACTGGAAAGCATTTGGTCTCAAGTCCCATTTTTGTGTTTCCCTTTGTTAACCGACCAATTCACTAACCGGAAGTTAGTGGTTGATGATTGGAAGATTGGGATTAATCTCTGTGATAAGAAGCCGATCACGAGGGAGGAAGTCTTGGAGAAAATCAACAGTTTGATGAACGGAACTGGGGATAAGTTTAGGGATGAGATCAAGGCGGTGAAAAAGAAACTAGAAAGTGCATTGGGACCCAATGGATCGTCTGAGGAAAATTTTGACCAATTCATCAAAGATTTCAAAGTCAGCATTCGGAAGAAAAATGGGGGCAAAGACGGCCTCTGTAATGGGACCTGAAATATGAAGCTGCTGCTCCTTTTTTGTTTACTGTTTAGCAAAAAGTTTGAAAAGAACTTTCACCATTTCTCGATTTGTGTGTATCATCCTTGGGCAAAGCTTTACTAGTCTTCTCTGTGTCGTTCCAATTTTATCGGATGTCCTCGAAGGAGGTCTTCTGCCATTTCAAAAAAATTAGACTCTCTGGATATTAATTCCATCCCACCAATTTTAACTTTAAATATCAGATAGCACCCCTGCTCCTTCCTTTTAAAAAGGGACAGCAGGAGGGTTGCAACTAGGGCTAGTAAGGGAGCCATGCTCCCCTCCTTACAATACAGTTATTGAAATTATTGTACATACTTTATATTTTGTATTTAAAAAAAAATTTAAATATAGGCATTTGTCCTCCTCCTTGTTAAAAATTTACTGTAATTACTTTTTTTTGGGGGGGGGGGGGGGGGAGTTGTTGTATAGCTAAAATTAATTCATAAGAATTTCAAGCCCAACTCAACCAGACAATTCTAATTAAGTGCATCCCTTGCACAGCAGGTTTGAGGTTTTGTCCTTACTTGTGGCAAATAAACTTACAGCTATTCGACATCAGGCCAAGTTTATATATTTACTCGTTTCTAGCCAATTGCCCGATGGACATCTTAACTTTTGATATAAAAATGTTTGATATTACAGTTCTGTCGTATCTTTTCCATTGAAAGAGAGAGAGAGAGAGACTGGGAATATGCTAGTAATATGCCATTAACAAAAAGCTGATTTGCCATTCAATATAAAAATTATACCGATTTCTACGTATAAGTTTCATTATATATGTGAAGATAAAAATTTAATATTTTTAAAATTAAAATCTACATATAAAAACTGATATAATCTTTGCATTAAAAGACAAATCGGTAGATAGGACTTACTCCCAACCCTAACAAAGGCAGTCTGTCTAATTCAGCTGTCAATTTTTGACCTTTTCAGTAAACTATTTGTCAATAATTGTTACACTACAATCATGATCTGGTTTGGAGCAGTGCAGTCCTCTGCAAAAAGTCAGCTTTAATTTGCTGTCCACTTCAGACAAAACATTTATCTAAAAAATGTGGACTTGGCTGTCCTTACCAAGATTCCAGCTGTGGAGCAAGTAAAGGCTGCGGAGCCAACTGGGTTTAACCCCACGACAAGGCTCAAATTTAGCTCCTCGAAAAAATTGGTGAACCCAGAGTTTAGTTCCCGAATAATTTAGACTAATTAACGGTTCGGTTGACAACCTACAAAATTCTATAAAATTTTATAAATATATATCAAATTTAAAATTTTTATTTATGGTATAAATTACGAAATTATAATTTTTATAAATTTATATTAAATTTTATAATTCCAAACACCCCTTAATTAACATTATTTTAATTTAAAATATTATTAATTTAAATGAATAATTAAATTAAATTAAATTAATATCGTTTAACTAAATCAAACTTAACATTAGTTTAATCTAAATTATTATAAATATATATATATATATATATGATTGAGAGAAAAACAAGTTAATATAAATGACAAAATTATCTAGCCACTTAATAGTTTAAACTCTTACATGAGATGGTATCTAATGCTCCATAATACCAAAACTTGTACAAAATCTGAATCAATCCTAATAATACAAGTAAATATTGGCAAACAAATGAATAGAAATTTGGGGCTATTTAGAGTTGTACAAATTAGTATAGATTTATAAAATTTGTAATCTCGTAATTCGTGTAATTAGTAAAAAATTTAAATTTTGTAAAAATTTGTAGAATTTTATAGTGAAACAAATGCACCATACAAGGTTTATTACCAAACATCCAAGAACAAAATAATGATTACAAGAATGGAAAAAAAAATCTTAAGAAATACCTTCTCATTTTACTACTCATTTTTTCCCTCAACCCAAACCCTTTAAAACCCTAATTTAAACTTAGAATATGTGTGCAACAAGTCCTTATACATAGGAGATGAAAACTCAGCCTGAAATGGGTTCAGAACGGTCTAACAAAAATTTGAAATCCTATCACTTGTTAGAACGAGCTCCAAACGAGTATTCTTACAATGTATCTTTGTATCTTCTCCCAATGGTATGCTAGTAAGCTTTTTAACAAGATATTGCATATGGCCGCTATGCTCTACTCATTTCGCTCAAGCATCTGCTATTTTGTCAAAACTTGAGCAAAACGAGTATAAGCTATAATTCTAACAAAGTAGATAGAAAAAGTTTGTCACATCCCTAACTTAATTATTCGGAACGAATGATACGAGAATATGAGAATTAATTAAAAATAAACAAAACCTATTCCAAAATTAAGTCATAATTTAATAATAAATAATCAGAACTACTAACATCGTCCCTCATTTCCATCTAAAATAATAGAAATAACATCACAGTATAAAAGCTGACGTCACACCCCGGTGACATAATTCAAGGCTTGAACAGCCATAATAACATAATCAAAATACAATCTTAGATGTACATAAGTTTGGGACCCACATCTCGATTTGCACAAATAAGAATGCATTAATCCAATAATGAAACAAAATAATAGGCTAAGTCATTTCATTAGTCTTAGTTAAGCTCTGGGTAGCTACTCCTAGTCTCATGGAATCACCTAAAATAAGGATGGAATGAGTACTGCTGGCCAATAGGTAAGATCGTGCAAGTATACACGAGTGAACAGTAATTAAACATAGAACATAACTCACAATAATATCCACCAAAATATAATATAACAATGTACGTGTGATGTAATGCAATGGCCAATGCATTTTCTAATCTCCATCTATCTCCAACCTTATCTTGGGACGAGTAATGCTTAGCAAAGTACACGAGGCCACCGACTGTACTGTTTACGCTTATGGCGAACGTATATCTCAATATATATATAAACTGAGTAGGAAACCGTATTACACCCCCACCGGTATAAGACTTAGGGAAACCGTATTATACCTCTTGGCCTTTCTGTTAAATAACCGTGTTACACCTCTAGTCAGGCATCTGCTTAGCTTAAGCAAGGCCTGGCTGCAATTCAGAGAAAATCTCATAGTAATATCTCATAATTAATATCCCAACTCCAAACGACTAAGTTTTAGTCATATATATCAACTAAAAATCATCTTGTATTTTCAAGATCTCATTTTATCATTTTCCTCAAAATCAAAAATCACGTCATATATATAACACGTGCCTCAACACATCAATAATATCAACTTGACACTCTCGACTAATTAATAATCACAATATAAAATCGGATGATGCAACCTCAGCCTCATGCACATGATATGCTAAATTATGTAAATAAACATCATCTCAATATAAAAATACTTTCTCATTATGCTTGATGATGATTTGGGGGTTCATTTATTCTTTAAAAATCCATAATAATTGAGTTTGGGCCAAAACATGTATTTTGAAATTAATTTTTAACGTTTTTAGAAATTCTACCAACCTGGTGTCCGAACACCCTGTCCAGCTAGTCCGAACACCCCGTTTAGCTGATTCGGAAACCAGAGACCATTGCCCAGTTCCTAGTTTCGTTTTCAACGAAATCCAACTCGAAATTTTCTCTAAATCACCTATTCAATCATCAATCTCAACAATAACTCATATATAAATATTTAAATACTTAAATCACATGTTTATACAACATTTAATTGAAGAATAACTCAAATATATGTAAGATCTTCACATTTATATGCATATATATACACACATTCATATATACATACATAGATACACAAATTTCATAATATTCAACCAAATCAAGCATATATATACATCAATATTATCCTAATAATGCCTAGAACACAAATATAAGTCCCACTTACCTCAAATCTAAATAAAAGAGAAGAAAAATGATAAGAACCTGCAACACTTGGTAATTATTTTTGGCTATTTATGTGTTATTTTAGGCCAATAAAATATTTAAATTGAGATTAAGTTGATTTATTTCATTTTTCCTAGGTCTGGTTTGGCTCAAAGTGGTATTGGGCCAAGGGCCCAGCCTTTTTCTTCTTCTTCTTTTTTCCTTTTTTTCTTTCTTTTCTTCTTTTTTTTTTCTTTTTTTTCTTCTTTTTTTTTCTTTCTTTTGGCTCTCAGCCATTCCAGACTGAAGGGGAAAGAGAAAGAGAGAGAGAGAGAGAGAGAGAGAATAGAAAAAAGAGAGAGTAGAAAGAGAAAGTGAGTTCCAGTAAAGAAAGTTGGCGGATCGGGGTAATATTTGACGCCGTGAACATCATGTTAGTGTTCGTTTCACATGGTTTCAGTCGAAGTGGGAGAAATTGATACTGCAAATTTGGAAGCCAAAACTAAAATCTCTTTGTTTCTTCTTTTCTCTTCGAATTCAAGGTAGATGGGACCTATATTTATGTTCTAGACATTACTAAGATAATTAATTTTGCAGGGTTTATGGTGTACACGTATGTATGTATATATGAATATATGTATATATATACATATATGAGTTAAGATTTTGGATATTTTTGAGTTATTCTTGAATCATTGTTATAGAAACATGTTATTGAGGTGTTTGGATATTTGTATATGATTTATTATTGAGATTAGGGTGTGAATGAGTGATTTGGGGATGTTTTGGAGTTGGGGTTCGTTTTTTGGGTTCTGGTTGCTAGTGCTTGGACGACAACCCTGGCATCTGGATGACACTTAGCAATAAGGGCGAATGTTGGTGTTTGGTGCTAGCGTCTGGACGGCAATCATGGCGTCTGGACGATGTTGGTGGAATATCCAAAAATGTTGAATTTTGATTTCAAAACTCCCATTTTTGTACCCAAACCTATTCATAATTGATTTTTAAATATTAAACCAATCCCCAACTATCATCAACCGTAATGGGAAATGCATGTTTATATTGAGACAATCTTTGTTTGTATGATTAAGCATTTCATGTGCATGGGGCTAGGGTTGATGCGTATGATATGTGATTATTAATTGGCTGAGAGTACCACGTTTATATTATTGACGTGCCAAGGCACATGTTATATATATGGACAGGATCTATGATTTTGAAAAAAATGATAAAATGAGATTTTAAAATACTAGATGATCCTCAGTCGATATATATGACTAGAGTTTAATTATTAGAATTGAGATATTAATCTTGAGGTGTTATTTATATTAATTCTGGCTTGAGCTAAGCAAATACCTGACTAAGAGTGTAACACGGTTCTCTAACAGAAGGGCTAGGGGGTGTAACTGGGTTCCCCTGAGTCTTAGCTGACTAGGGGTGTAACTCAGTTTCCCAGCTACTATTTATATTGATTTCTTACTTAAATTAAGAAAATGCTTGACTAGGGGTATAATATGATTTCCTAGCAAAAAGGTCAAGGGATGTAATACGGTTCCCCTAAGTCTTACACTGGTGGGGGGTGTAACACGATTCCCCACTCGGCATATATATATATTGAGATATACGTTTGCCGTAAGCGTAAACAGTACCGTTAGTGACCTTGCATGCTTTGCTAAGCGTCACCTGTCCCAAGATGAAATTGAGGGTAGATGAAGACTAGAGTATGCATTGACAGTACATTCCATCACATCCCATTGCATGAGATTGCATTTATATTGTTTTATATTGAGATATTGATATAATGTGACTGTGATATTGATTGATGAGATGTAGGGTTTATCTGGTTGATCATGAGTTTGGTTATGAAATAAAAGAAATAAATTAAAAACTACGGTGAACTAATTCTCGAGGTGGGATACCTATACAACTTAAGCTTGAGTAGCCTAAGTTTGGTCTTAACTATAGATAATAATAATTGTATTTATTTTTCTAAATTAAGTTGAATTACTTATATTATAGATTGTGTGACCCAAGGATAGATTTGCATCCTATCTTCATAATATCATTATTTGGAGAGATATAAGCATGATTATAGTATATATTCTAACTATGCAGGCCTTGGATGCGGTCATTGAGAATGGTATAAAAGTGAATTATGTTATTGATTAATTGATGGGGATGTATTCAAATATTATATTATATGAGAATGAATAATGATTTTGGATATATCGATGATTATAACTCATTGTGAATTGAATTTGGATTGAATTTTATTTAGTTTTCACATTCTCATGCCGTCCATCCCGGACCATGTAGTTAGGGGCGTGACAAAACTGATTGAGTTCTTAACTTTCAAAAGCCGATTTCTCCCACCTTAATTACCAAAAAAAAAAAGAAAAGATTTCTCCCACCTTGGGTTAAATCACCGAAAACAGTCACTACCACGACATTCATGGTGTTGAGTACTATCTCGATCTGCCAGCCTTCCTTCCCAAAACTTACTCTCTCCTCCACCCTCTTTCTTCTCTCTTTTCTCTCTCCCCTTGTTCTCTAGAAGTTATCGAGCCAAAAGAAAGAAACATGGAAAGAAAAAGAAGGTAATGAAAGAAAAAAAAAAAGAAAAAAGGCTGGGCTATTGGCCTAGTTATCCAACCAAATATCAATTCAAGCCATACCCAGCCTAGGAAAAATAAAATAAATTAACTAACTCTTATAATAAATATTTTATTGGCCCAAAATAATATATGAATGGCCAAAAATAAATACCAGGTGTTTACAAAGTTTCAAGTTCAAATCTCACCACCAAAAAAAAAATTATCAATAATTCTGTGTTTAGCTCTTTCAAAGGAGTCAGTTTAACCACATGTAAGGGGAGCCAAAGTTTCTAAGTAGATGATAACTAATACTCATATATATTTTCAAGACAACTCTTAGGCATTCCAACTAAGCACATTGTAGGAAATTTAATAAGATACTCGATATACTTTGTTGTGGATTGCAAATAGATCGATTGTCTTTGCTTACTTTACGAGCCTTTCATAGATACGATCAGATCACCTTCCTCATCAATAGAATTCTACTAGAGTCTTCTACATAGTTAGTTCGACAAATTGAAAACAAACAACTAAAACAATGCGTTCATCAGATCCAATTTGAACTAGATAAAAAAGGGCTTATGTTTTTCAGCTGTATTACATTAGCGCATAAATAATGGATCCGCTGGGCTAGATGAGACATCACCCTAAGGTGCTCAGTCATGGTATACTTTAGATCCATCACATATTGATTGAACCTCAAAGTCAAGGCACGCAGTTGAGTAGTAATGGTGCCACCATACTTCAGGCTCAATTGCTCCCACATTTATTTGGCAGTTTAGGTATTCTCAAATTCCCTAATGAGGTCATCATGCATGCAGCTTAACATAGTAAAGTGCGCACTTTTGTCCCTCTTAAACCATGTGTCATAAGCTTACTGGTCACAACGATGCTGAGCTATGCTACCTGACTCAGGTGGAGTCATGCTATTGGTCAAATGGTCAAGCAACTCTTACTCATCGAGAAGGTGCTGAACCTTCTTCTACCAGATATCATAGTTTTTTCCATCAAATTTCTCTCTTTTATTAAAGTTAGCAATAATGTTCTTTGAGGTCGTTGAACTACACACATTGCACAATGAATTAATTAGGCATATATCTTTAATATTTTATCTTAAATTAATTTAGACTTTAGAAATCATCCCACATCAAAAGATTAAAAATTTTCGCATTTTTAGGTGCCAATAATCATCTCCCATGATGTGAGTATGATTTAAGAGTCTAATTAATTCGAAACAAAATATGAGAAACAAATCCTGTTATCTACATTATTTTAATAGCATTCATTAAATCAAGATTGAGTCCAACTTAAGACACTGTTGGCATTTTGGTGTATCATGTCAAAATAATTCAATATTTACAAATTTGGTGTGAAATACATCCCCTTACAAGACTTCTCATAAATAGATTAAAATTACATCCTTTACAAATGAGAAAAAGCCCACTACATCAAATCTAATAAAAAATAAATAACTAGAGATGCCACGCCTCCTTTGTATCCAAAGAATTATTTTGAAATAATAAATAATAAATAACAAGCATTAATCACATGTGCCTCTCAAAAATGCCAACATCACCTCCATTCTTTGCATACACAACATACAATGGTCACTAAAATGGAGAATAACCACACTCACCAACTATAGGAGCAGGTCATGGTCCAAATAAGTCTAGGGTATACAATTATTTTGTACCTTGTGGCACAATAGAATAAATATATCAAATATTAATTACTGCAATTATACACCCTAAAAATTAAACAAATTAATTATTCATGGGTAATCAGAAAAATACCTAGAGCACATCTTGGTATTAGACCTCCCAAAAAAATGCAAACTCCTTTATGCACATAAGTGGGAAATTTTTTTTTAATTTGAAACAATTTACATAAAAAAAAAATTACATCACAATTCAAAACCCACTACATGAAGTGTCCAACAACTATTTAAACAAGTTCGTGGCATTTTTTTTTTTTATAAAAACAACTATTTTTCTACATACATGTAACGCAGATGTCAACCGCTAACGCATACCGGTCTCAGCACATCAACTCTTTTCACTCTGCTTTCTGACCCCCGCCCCCAAAAAAGGAATATTTCTTGGAACAAACCAAAAAAGTTTCTTTCAGGAGACCCGCTTTAAGCCTTTAGATCTCCCTTATCGTTAATATATTTTTCACAAAATTTATTTTGTTGGAAAGATCTCACAACATAAAATACATCTATTATATTTTATGACCCACAAAACAATTTTCATGATCAAAACTAAGGCCAAAGTTTCAAAAAAAAAAAAAAATAGAATTTTTCTTGGGACAAATCTAGAATTTTCTTTCAATGAGACCTACTTTGAGCCTCCAGATCCCTCTATTCGATGATATGTTTTTCACAAAATTTATATTGTTGGAAAGATCTCACAACATAAAATATATCTATTATATTTTGTGATCCACAAAATATTTTTTATGATAAAAAATTAAGGCCAATTTTTTAGAAAAAATGAAACATGTGGTTGCGTTTTCCTTGAATAGTTTACCCAAAAATTACAAAAATTTTTGAGAGAAGTTTCTTGACATTAAAAGGAATATTTTTATAAAAATTTTTAATCAAAAACATGTGTGAGAAAACACCATTAATAGTCATAAATATTAGTGCAAGCAAATCTAAATCTCCATGTCATCACATAAGCGAAAAACAAACATAATTTTGAACTCTAATACCAATGTAAGAAATTTAATAAGATATTTGATATACCTTGTTGCGGATTACAATAGATTGATTGCCTCAACTTGCTTCACGAGTCTTACATAAATACAATCAGATCATCTTTCTCATCAATAAAAGTTTACCAGTCTTTTATGTGAAATAGTTTACCAGTCTTTTATGTATTTCACAGTTCAAAACCTCAAGCTTCGCCTGTGAGAGAACTTGAGAGAGAGAGAGAGAGAGAGAACCTTTTTGTTCTTTTAAGAGTGTAATATTATCTTTTGTTTTTCTTTTTTTTTTTTTTTTCATTACGTTGAATTAATTCTCCTAATGAGTGGTGTATATCTCTCTCTCTCTCACACACACACAGAGGCAATATATGATTTTTATATCATTTATCAAGTGTATCCTTTTTCAAATATATCACTTAGATATATATATATCAAAATTACCCATGCAACATACCTAATAAAGCTTGAATTCAACTTTACTTAGGCCACAAATAAAGCTCCAATTGAACCGAATAGCTTAGTTCATGACCACCCTACCCTAGGCCATTGAAAGTCGACTAGCCGTATATATACTCGCATCATCAACAAAGAAGGAAAAAACTTCCCACACTCACTCTCACCAACTTCAATGTAAACATGGAAAGAAAAAGAAAAAAAAGGGGGGGGGGGGGATCAAATTCAACAGAAAACAAATCCGCCACTCTTCTAAAGGGTTGCTTTAAGACAGACTAAATTTGAAGTCAATTTAATAACAGCTGCATTAAATATCAAATTGCCTGAATCGGGCATAAAATTTTATGTCCTCAAACCTAAGAAAGCCATCGAAGCTTTCACAAAAATATTTTTATATACAACCCGTTCGAGATCTCTTACATATTTGTACAAAAAGAATAACAAGAACAGGAGGACTTATAAAATCTGAACCGGCAACAAGGGCACAAGTATTTTTTCACTCTTGCACCAAAAAAGAGAACTTTTTTTTTTTTTCTTTTCATTCATTTTGGACTGTTTGCGTCCTTATTACACCGGAGAATTCTATATAAAGATAAGTTCTTTCTGACACGAAATTGTAGCAAAACAAACACAAGAGTACGGTACCCGAGCGCCATGAGGAACAGCACCAGCAAATTCCCCCACTTGGAATCGCTGTGGGGAGAGATTTCATATACACTTCGAAGGGACTGATAACCAGATATGGTCCTAACCTGCCCCACTGCAAAGGAAGTCCCATTGTACTCGTTCTCCAGAAGCCCCTGAAACCAGATGTCCGTACTAGAGATGAGATGCTTTTCATTCTAATGCTTGGACAAGGCAAAGATGATTTTGCAAAGAACAGATAGAAAAAACTTGCTAATTATTCCGACATGCTTTGAAAGAAAATGTATTAAATTAGACTGAAAAGCACGGATACTGCTATTCCTGGCCAAAGATTCTAAACTTTTTAACTAGGAATATCAAAAATGTTGAGGTCACATTTTCCCAAAAAACATGGTATGGATGTGAGGGAATCCAAAGCAGAGTTGATCAACAGTGGGAACAAAAGCAGAAAATGGAATATCCATATAAAGTCCGACTTGCCTGGATTGAGTAGGTGTGGAAAGCAATATAGGATACTGGGTACATCCACACTGGTCTAGGCAAAGCACTTCGAATTCTGAAATAGCCAGCTGAAAGCATCATTAACACCTGAAAACTCCACGCAAACAGAACATTAGCAACAGTTTAAAAAAATTAAAAAAAAAAAAAAAGACAATCGCGTTAGTTCTGAAATATTAAACAATCGATCACTATAACATCCAAGAAGACTTCAAGCCAAGAAAAACTCCCCATGATTTTTCTAATAATTAATCTAAACCTTCATCAAAAAATTAAACCTGGCACATGGCACTGAGTAGTCTGATCAAGGTTAAAAAAAAAAGGCAGGATTTGTGTGAAAAGGTGGAGATATTACATAAAGAAATGAATCAAACCAGTAATGGCTAATGATAAACAAAAATACACTATTTGTAGTCAAACCCATAAATATATATATATTTGTATGCTCTCTCCAATCACCTCCAAAATTGTTGAAAAATAAAAGACAAGAAACAAAACTGGAGAGAAAATATAAATTTTACATCTTGTCATATATCTTAAAAGTTAAAAAGAGACATTTAAATAGGCTTATAATGAGGGATATACATGGTAATGATCTACATACCACAATATACCTAACTACTTACTAAAAACTAATATCTAGAATATTAGATAATATATAAAGAACATATTTCATAACCTAATATAGAATATTCTAACAAAAATAATAAGTTCCGAGTATTTTCTTGCATTGGAACTTACATGTATACACATCAGAGTTAAGATGCTCCAGAATATGTTTTGCCAAATGGCAACAACAGCTAGTATTAGTCCTTCATTTACTAGGAGGCACATAAAGAAATTCAGAACAAAGTACATCAACAAGCTGAACTCGTCCCGCAGGTTGATGAGAAAATAGAAGACAAGACCGGATGAAACGGAGATAAGGAACAAGAATGGGATACTGGAGAGTAGTTGCCCAACTAAGAAAACAAATGCTCCCGAATGCTCATTTGATTGTTCATGTATGTATATCTGCACCATAAGTAGTGAACCTTGAGTAAAAGGGCATGTAATAAGTAACAATGAAACTTCTCAACATAATGATACAACGCTCAGAATAACCTATAAATGTGCTTCAGAAAGGAATTCTACCGGACAGGTACTAGTGGAATCATCTTCAAGCACTTCATAATTAAAAAGGTACAGCAGTTCTACATATAAATTGGTTATCTATTTTGCGCAGCCATAAATTTAAAATCCAGAAATAAAATTATTCAAAAAGAATGGGATGATTGGTTTTTACAAGGTAATTTACTAAGCCCTTAAAGCTTGATGCAACTCTCTAACTATGGATGATAACACTGAAACCTTATTGCACTCATTATCGAATGGATCAATAATGAATGGATCAATGTAAAGCCTTTGAAAAGGAACTTGAAGCCAAGGTTGTTGATGCAATACAAATTGCCACACTATGCATCAGTTTAGGCATATATTAGTGAAGATAAAATACACATGGTAAATTGGTAACCCATCTAATCTCATTTCGCTTGGAATAGCCTTGAGTTGATGAATTGGCAATCCAATTTACTTAATTCATCTTTAGTTGTAATAAACCTTCCTTGATTCCTGAGATGAACTGTATGCATGTGTCATCATTGCTCCCCAACCATCCAAACGTTTCCTAAAACCAAAGGATGGATAACCAAATAGCCTCTTTAAAGAGGATTGAGGCTATGTTTGGCATGCAAGAATGGAAACGGAATGGGAACAGAATTAATTTAGGAATGAAATGGAGTGACCATTCCTGGATCCTTGTTTGGGTGTTGAATTAAATAATGTTAGAATGACTGTTTATTTTAATATTAGTTCAGATCAAATTAGTACATAGAATTAAAAGAAAAAAAAAATAGAAGTGATGGTGGACATTAAGGTAGTTGCTAGTGAAGGCATGATGATGGAGACGATGATGATTAATTGTGGTGGATATTGGAAATGGCAACAGAGTTGGTAGAGTGGGTTTGGAGGTAGGATGGTGGTCGACTGGTCATAGTAGTGGCAAAATCTTGTGGTACCAGAGACAACAAATGGCTGCAATGGTGGAAGGTGGTGGTGGATGTGTTAGGGTCCAGGTGGACCCACATAAGGCCCAATGGGAGCAATTGCTCCCATTCACTTACAAAATTACACTTGTACCCCCATTATTTTTGCCCCTATTTACTAAGAAATTGTACTTTTGCCCAATTATTTTTTATTTTTTGCCCCCTATTCACCTTGAAATTACACTTTTTCCCCATTCATTATAAATCCTGGCCCCTCGTTGGGATCGTGGCAAATGGCAGTTTAGGTGTTGGTCGAAGTGGTGAGGTAAAGTGTGCAGTTTGGTAGCAGCCACCATTTGCTTTCTCAATTTCTCTCTTTTCCTTTCCTTATTTTGTCTCTCTTATTCCACGAGGGAACAAGGAATTGGAATAATCATTCCACCCACAATTTGTTGAAAATGCCATTTCATGGAAATATCATTCCCACTTACGTGAGCACACCAAATAAGGGAATAAGAATAAAGAGCGGAAAATGAGCATTCTAGTCCAGCATATTTGTGGTGCCATGCAAATGAATCATAGATTGGTAATTTCACAGGCTACTTGAAGCAAGCACTAATAAGAAAGCAGCAACTCCCAATACCTTGATTTCTTTCATTTGTGCAGGTATTCCGGCAATGCTTAGGAGTGAAGTAAATGATACAAATACAAATACTGCGGCAACTCTAGTCTGTAATTTCAGAGGTTTACCATAAAGCTAATGTCAGGCATCTTATAACCAAAAGAGGACTAGAATATGCAAAGAAATGAGCACAAGAGCAACAAGAACATTGATTCAAAAGACATGACTTAACAAGGTTACATATTCGGTCTAAAATGCAAGTCCAACCTAATTAGAAGAAGAACAGACCAAAAGTACATAGATATATTTCAAAACCTGTTTCATCCATTCCTGGTTCGCCCTGAAAATAATATTCCCCTAAGCATCCAACAAGCACCAGAGACACCCCCTCCTCCCCCCCTCCCCCCCCCCCCCCAAAAAAAGGCACTACTTTATAAATTCTCAACTAATGCAAACAAAGCATCTTTTCAGACATGTCTTTTAGTAATGACCCACAAAAGCCAAAAATCAGAAGAAACAGGCTTTAAACAACAGAGTTGCAGATTTCAAAACATAGCCAATAAGATGGTACATATAGACTGAAATTAGTGCAGAAAATTTTAGACAGATACAATGAGAAAAGAATTCTTTTTTAAAATGATCTGGTAGTATACTAGTTGTGGAACAAAGGAAAAAGAGAAGAAATGAAATAAGCAACATAAACACAGCCCTCAAGAGCTAAAACCAGGAAGGATTTTATTAAGAGGAAGACTGCTTAGAGTTTTGGTAGTGACAATCTTTAATAATTAACACATGCAATCATAATTGTCAAATCAAGATTCATATCATGAGTCGAAATCTTATATTTGAGAATCGAGAATAGTATCAAACTGTGAATAATTTCAGTATAAAATCAGAAAATGATAGAAAAATAATGTTATATATTAAAAATAGATAAGATATTGAATAATAAACATTATTTTGCTTGAAAATTAATAATTTAATATGATCATGACATTTAAATAGAAAAAAGTTATCCTTATGGCTACAATGGGAAATGCATAAATCATATTTAGCAGATGAAAAGACGATACTTTTTTAGGAACCTTAATGAAAAATATAAAAGTTTAGGCGATGCAACTAATATGAAACTATACGGGCAAATTTTCAGCTATATTAAAGTAAATTTTGAAAGTTTGCAGGAGCCTCACCCTTATAGGGTCTGCCCCTATATGACTAGAAATGTGAACCCGAATCTTACATTTACAAAGATTTAAAGAGGAAGTGTTTTAATCGCAAATGAAGTTTTCAAAAAATATGGGATACCAAAAGTTCAAGATAATTTATATGAAGATGACTTTCAGGTATTACAAAATTCTTTGTCCGTTACAAGTTTCTCTAACTTTACTTTTTTAAAAACAAATAAAAAATGAAAAAATATAATTTTTTTAAATTGGGTTCAAATGACCCAACTATATCCAAGTCCACTTCCAAACTTCCTGAATCACACGAATCATGAAAATCGTAACATTCTCTATTAATTGGATAAATTTGGTTTTATTCACTGTGATTCATCACTCCATTCGGTTCAAAATTAAAATTCGCACCAATTGCATGGTATATCGATTCCAATCGTAAGATTTGAATTGGAAAGTGTACAATTCTGACAATTATGCAAGCAACAACTGCTTGTTACCTTGTTTATCTATCACTTAAAATTGTGTTGTAAGAGAAATTTTTCAAGTCTGAATTTATGAAACTCACCACGACAGATGATAAGGAATGCCCTAATCCAGAAAATATTGTACCCACACAGAGCGCAAGAAGCATATAGAGAATCAACCGAAGCCAATAGTATTTCCATTCTCTTGACATAATTAATAAGGATCTCCAAGTCAAAACTGCAATTCGTGTGGCATTGCTTGCCTTCCCCTTGGTCTTGATGGATGGACCTTTCTGCGGTATTAGTTGCATGTAACAAGTGAGTTAGGGCAGGTAATAAGACCAAAGATGCAACATATGACAAATGAAAATTAAGGAATCTATTTTTGGCTTAGCAGGCCCTGCATGTTCTAAGTTACAATCGGAATGATTTAGGGCTAACTATGGGACAACAAAAAAAGGGTGGCAAGAAATCAGACACTAAATACAACTTTATCTTGCGCATAGTTTCAGATGAAAGTCTGAAAGTAATCAACAGATTCAAAAGTCAAGAGGAAAATAGGGGAAAGAAGGGGACTGCCATCACTGCCCACAGAGCATCCTTGTCATCTGCAAACTGAAAAGGGCATCCACTATCTTCTCCTATTTCTCAAAGAATCTTCAACTTTCATCACTTCAATATGGAAACAGGAGCATTAGAATCCATAGATAAATTTTCCATGGAATCAGTCTTTGTGTCAGGTGCAAGCTTTGTAAACTCCATGACGTGTCACATGATGTATAACTCAGTGACAATACACCAAATGAAAGCAACCTACATGGACCCAAAAAAAGAAAAAAAAAAGAAAGAAAAGAAAAAGAAAATGAAAAGGTATATAGAAAAGCTCTCACCTTTTCAGTGAGTTTTAGTATCATGGTCTCAACTGCAGCAGCATCTGCAGATGATTTATAAGTTGCTTCAAGGGTGCGTATTGCAACAGCAGTGTCCATATTTACAGATGAAAGATCTGCATGGTCATCCTGTAAACAGGGTATGTAGTTTACAGTATAATATGTAATTCTAAAAAGACCTGTGCCAAAATTTACAGGATCATGATATGCAGTTTGTCCTACAAACTCACTAAAAACAAGGAAACAGTGGAATTATGCTTCACAAACAGGTGGAAAACCGTCATTCAACCTTCAAGTTATAAATCCACCAACAAAAACAAACTTAAATGGCTATCTAGTTGTTATTAATGGTTAAATACCCTTACTTTCCTTATGAGGATCTTGAAAGAAATTTAAGGCATAATAATTTAAGAAAACTCAAGCACAGAACAAAGTACCTGCCAATTTTTGCACATTGCAATGATTCTGTCGAAGTCCGTATTTATTGCACGCAAGAAATGATCCGAAGGACTTTGCATAATTGGGCAAGGAAATCCAGCATTTGCAAAGTGCTTCACCAAGATAAGGTATGTTACTTATAAGAAAGCATAATCCTTGACAAGAAAATTAAATGAAATTTTCAAATCTTCAAAAGTAGTAGAATCATTTATATTTTCTTCTCTCCCAGCCATCTTATGTGCAGCAAATATAAATGTAATAAGAATGATAGAGATAGTAATGATCATTAATGCATATGATAATTATTCTTACCATCACTACTATTGCAATCATCTTAACTTCTACTATGATAATGTTCAAACAGTTGAAAATAACTGGCTTGAAAATAACTTCGCATAGGATGAGCTCACAAACAGTTGCATAGAAATCTTTACAAAGAACAAGATTGAAGAAGGAAAATGGATGACATCCAGTGATGTATTACCTGCAAACAAGCCAATGTCTCTCCAAAAAATAGTGTGTTTCCATTTGAAAGCAGACAGATTCGATCAAAGAGGCCAAATACTTCTGTGCTGCTTTGGTAGATGGTAAATATAAGAGTACAACCTGTGCTTGCAAGCTTCTTCAATGTAACCATCATCAGAAGTGCAGACACACTGGAAAAAGGAGACCCTAACCTATTAGTTAATAATGGAGTAAAACCTATGGTATTAGAACATATCACTTGTAGGGGCTATAACCTGCCTCACTGAATCACAAATGACATTTTCAAGGAACCAGCCGTACAAGTCACTTAGTCATTTACTGTCATGGACAAAATAGATAATTTAAGCTTCAAAGTATTAGCTTTGATTCAGCCATCCTTGAAAATCTTTGTGTAACTTAAAATACCCAGTGAGTATAATACATATTGCCCATGCGCAACAAGAAATTATGCATTAGGGATTTTATATTTACACAATGCGTATCACCCAAGACACAAATAACATATTCCATTTAAGGTCCTTCCAAAGCCTAAACCAGAAAAAAGAGAAGAAGAAGAAGAAGAAGCACCTGTCAAGATGATAAAGAGGCTCATCTATAAAGAGAATACGTGGCCTCATGACTAGCTCGCGGGCAATACTGACACGTCTTCTTTCACCATTCCGAAGACCCTTCATGTAACAGTGACCACCTATGAGTTTATTTGCATAATCACCTAGTGACATAGCAAGAATGGCATCCTCTACCACACCCTTTTTCTGACAGAAGAAACCAGGAAGCTGGAGCAGCGCAGAGTAGTAAAGGAACTCACGAACGGTCAGTGATCCAATAAGTGTAGTCTCCCTCTCAACAAATCCCTGAGGCGGGAAAGAAAAATGTTATGTCAGGATTTACTTAATCAAAAAAAGGACGTGCAATCATGAGATTCACCTCATGATTATAAACGTAATAGGCTTTTGTATTGCGCATAACAAAATACTAAAGTCTCAGGAAGACAATTCATTAGGAAGTATAAAATATAGAACCCCCCCCCCCCCGGGGGGATTGTGTACATGTGTGCAACTTAGGAAAGTGAAGGAAAATAATGAGGACAACCAAAACCAAGAACAATGGATTTCTTATTTTATTTTTTTTTTTTTTTTGAAAGGTCAAGAACAATGGATGTATAAAGTTTAGTACCGGACCACCAGCCATAGGAAAAATAGAAGAAGATCTAACCATTATCAACTTAGAAGATTTATGTTGCTCAGCATTAGACTGAATCATCATTCTTCTTCTTCCCATATTCATATACCATAAAGGATTCAATGAAAGTTTTGGCATTGTGCAATCACAGCTGCAATGATATGGATCTGGTTCTTCCATTGTTGTACAACTCTCTTACTTAGCAATAATATGCATGTTTTAGCCAAAAACTTAAAACGTTAGATATCATTTGGTATAACTGTTTTGAGCCCATTTTTCATTTTGCATTTTTAAAAGCAAAGAAAATATTCCAAAACTTATTTAGTCACTCGAGTTTTCAAAACCTGTTTCTAAAAATAGAAAATGAGTTTACACATGAAATGTAAAATGACCAAAAATTATTTTGAGCATTTTTAACCCAAAACAAGGAAAATCCCAAAACACAGAAAATAGAAAATGTCAAACCAAATACGTTTTTTTTTTTTTTTTTTCTGTATTTTGGGATTTTCAAAACATAAAATACATAATAAAACAAAAAATAGAAACAAAACCAGAAAATAAAAAATAGAAATGCAAACCAAATGCCACCTTGGTTTCTTAATAATTTCTAATCAATTTTTTCCCAATTGTAGAAGTTATTTAATATCATTGGAAAAATGCAATACAAAGGAATCAACTACCAAGCCCAAGCAGCAAACTTTGCAGATCAAACACGCACAAGTTAATAGAATCAACAAGTACTTCCTGTGCCAAAAAATATTGCACACTTTAACTTCTTACCACTAATCAATGTCACTAGTTCCAAGTTTTTTAAGCAGTTACTCGAATCATGTAAATGTTCATCATAAAAACCAGTGTCAGGAACATTTTGAGAACCATGACTGGTAAGGAATTTTCTTGTCAAATATCAATTCGAATTCTAAACTTATGAAGTTTGGAAGGGATGTAAAGACTAGCCATTCACAGTTACTGAGGACAAAAAGTCCTCAAACTTCTAAGGGTGCCTCTCAATTTAAGCTCACTGGTGGAACCAACAGAAGAAAGATTGATGATATTGGCTGAATAATACGGGAAATAGAATTGTGGAGTGGATGAGCTTTAAATATTTAAGTAGATATTACAGAGATCACATAAAAACAGTAGAACTCATCTGAAGTCCTTACGGATTAATGCACAGATGTAAAATCTAATGCATATGGAATCGTAGACACAAAAAATGTGACATCCTACACACAACTCTGTTTAGTTCAACATGCACCGATCATTACAATTTATGTACTTAAATAGGTAGAAACAAAAATTATTTGAGTTTCTATAGGGGATGCAGGATGCGGTACCACATCAATGAACTCATAACAAATCAAGTGAAGCATTTTGAGACAGATACAAAATTAAGGCAATGGCTTAATAGAATTCAAGAGAGAAAAATGAATTAACGTAAATAAGATTCAATAAACATAACATAACTTAGAACTTACATAGGACCCATATGACAACTCTGATTTTTCTCCATTCACAAACACCTCTCCATACATTTTGGCCGAATCATGCAGCCTTCCTAAATTAAAAAAAGAAGGCATCATTTTTAGTTTTTGTGTCATCTGCGTAATCTTGTGCACTTCTAGTATTGATTTAATGCTACAAACCTGCGAGAGCTTGCAATAATGTTGATTTCCCAGACTTGGCAGGACCCATAATAACTGTCATAGTTCCCGGTAATGCATAACCATTAGAACTCTTCACAACCTTATCGGAGTACTTTCTTTTCCCCTTTATAGTAACAGTCAAGTCCTTCCATGCAACAGAAGCCCCAGCAATCTTTCTTGCAACAACTGCACCTTCTGGTAATGGAGGAGACGGTAATGACCCGCTATTAAGCTTTGAGAGGGAAGGGGAGACCGGAGTGGTCACGACATTGATTGAGTCACCTCCTTCCTCCACCCTAGCTTCAATGTCTGTGTCATCCCAGTCCGGTGAATCCTCAAACGATATAGGTTGTCTAATTGAACCGGGTTTTCGCAAATAGAAAAAATTACTTGAAGGCACCCTACTTACGGGACTACTTGCCGATGAAGATGACGATCTATAGGTATCCGATTGACACTGTATTTCTTCCATTTGAATTTACAAAAAAGAAAAAAAAAAAAAAGAAAGAAACTAGTGTGATAAGTTGTAGAAAATAACGAGCTACAACACCTAAACAATTTCTTCAGTACTTCATTGAACTGATTGCATGACCAAAGTCATTTAATAACTCCAAAAATCATCGCGGCATCTGTTTACATTTTTTCAGCTGAACAAATCAGAACTGCATGTCTTCAATCCAGCCAAGCTTTTGCCACATACATATACATATACATATATATGTCTATGTATCTCTCTGCATCAAAGCAAGAATAAGTTAATAAATTAGGGGAAACAGATTTACAAGTTTTGTTTCTTAGGTCCCAGCATGATGACCCCGCAAACACTTCAATGTTTTGGGGGAGGGCGGGGGAAGTAAGAAAAGGAGCAAATTCAAATATGAAGAAACACCAGAAATCGAATCTTGATTTATTTTGTATTATTTTCATTAATGGTGACCTAAGAAATCAAACCAAAACAAAAGTTCTCTCATTCAAACAGCATCCAAGAGGTGAACTTCTCTCATTCAAACAGCATCCAAGAGGTGAACTATTTCACTGGTTTAAACAAACAACAGAGGACAGCCTTTTTTTCTTTTTCTTTTCCTTCAGCAGTTTTCCCACGATTGAGAACATGACCCAACAAACACTAAAACCGGAAAACCCAAATGAACACCCACAAATAATATCACAAAGTACCTAAGCAACCTATGATTTTCATCTTATTCATTCCATGAAAAGCATTCAAAAAGAGAGGAATCCGTTTACATCTACGGAATATAATCGAAAGCAGAGACTCTTCAACATGCAAAGCCCTTCAAGAAGGGTGAAGCATGAGATAGAGAAGAAAAAGGATCGAAGCAAAGGAGTTGAGACAGAGAGGCAGAGAAGGGACTCACTTCGCCTGGATCTGAGCTTGAAGCCGAAGCAGAGAGAGGCAGAGGAGGAGAGTGTGAAAGGAGTGACGAGCGGGGACTACACATATATTTTTAAGAATTGCCTTAGATTTGTAACAGTTGTTAGTGGTTCTTTTGACTCGCTTTTTCCGGTGGTTTGTACTGTTTCGCTGCGCATTTCTACTTTTCTTTTCTTTTCGTTTTTTAGGCTTTTCCTTTTATTTTCTTTAAGCATTTATGTCGAAATAGTCTAGTGTTACAGTTTGATACGTACGAGCTATGAATGGTGGTTATTTATACGGATTTGGATCCTCTTCAACGTTGGTTTGTTGGGATGGAAAGTTTCAACTCACCTAGCAAGAAAACCCATAAAAAGGGTAGGCAGTGATTGCAAACCAGTTAAAATTAAAATCTAACAGTTTAAATATATTCATAAAAAATATGAATATATTTTAACTTACAAGAAAACTCATAAAAAGGAGAGGCAGTAATTACAAATCAGTTAACAGTTTAAATATATTCATAAAATATATGAATATATTTAAGCTTATAAGAAAACCCATAAAAAGGGGAGACAGTGATTACAAATCAGTTAAAATTAAAATTTAATAGTTTAACTATATTCATAAAATATATGAATATATTTAAACTTACAAAGTCCTATGTTAGCAAATTTAAATAAATTTTGAATTATATATTGTAAATATATTTGTTAAAATAAAAAATATAATTTAAAGTTCAGAGAATCTGCAAAGTTGTCCAATAGATAAATTGCAATTCAAGTCAAAATTAGAAACAGGTTAAATTATACATAGACTGGGATTTATTCAAGCAATTTTGCAGGCTATGCACAAGCAATCTGAGGGGTCAAGGAAAATCTTGAAAATTCTGTTTCTGCTTATGAAATCCGTTTTTAAGAAATCTGTTTATTTATTTGAGTTCTCGTTAAAATAAGATTTTATAAATTTATGTGCATGCACCCATACTTAATGTACAAAAACAACTAATAAGACATATTATAAACCCTTAGAGAGATTTTTATTTTGAGAGCTTGATGATCTTTTTCTTGTATTTTCTTGTTCTTTGTCTGTTTACTTTTTGTATGACTAAGAAAGTCCACTTAATCTAAGTTCATCAAGTAATTTGAGTAAGAGTAATAAAAGGATTCATACAAGTGAATCGTAGTGAGTTTGAGTAAAGTTTTGTAATGTGATGATATAGTCGAATTGTTTTTTCAGATTTTTTTCTTGTAATAGTCGTTAATCATCTGAAGTTACTTTCGATTGCTTGTTTGATTTCGTTTGAAAAAATTTCAAGACATTTAGATTTTAATTCAATGAACCCAACTTTATTGTTCAAATAAGTAATGCAATTTCTCCAAATCCAAAAACTACTAATTATAAGGTATTCGAATATAACCTAAAATTCTTGCACTGCACATGTATGTGTTTTTGTGGTCACTTACGATAGATAGCTACTAGCGATAATCCGTACCTACTATACTCCTTAACTAAAATTAAGTATACATGCATTTGAAAATTGAAATATTGTGGCATATTTTTACTTTTCAAAAACCCAAAACAAATTTACTTTTCAAGAAGTCAAATTTTTTGTCTTTCTCAATGCAACTCTCCGGATATCATCAAGTTAAACTCAATATTCTATCAGAATGTGAGTGACCCAAAGATTGGGTGGAAGTTTGAGTGAAAGTTTTGGTTTGTAAAAGATCTTGCCCATTCTTTGAAAAATAAAATTCAATCTCAACCTTTGAATTTTAATTTGTAAGAGGAACATTTTTTAAATGTATTGTGTTTTATTATATAAACTAATAATAACCTGAGCCTACAGCACTTTAAAGAAAATTAATATTAAATTTCTTATATAGTTTAAATTTTGAACAAAAAAATCAAATCGAAAAAATTATGATAATTCATGAGTTTTAATTTTTTTCTAAAACTTTAGTCTCTAACATGTATTACATGTGTTTTGGTATCTCTTTCCAATTAATTTTTGATAAGTACAATTAAAAAAACACATATTATGATACTTTAATTTAGAAGACTCAAGTTCCCAGAAATCATAATTGCGTGGAATTTAAGTTGATTGATTTGTATATAATCTCCACCCTTAAAATATAATAAAATTTAAAATGGCCAAACTGTTTTATGAGATAGAATGTTGTGAGGTCCACTAAAATAAGAATTGAGTGGGAAGTTAAAAATATAAAAATAATCTCAATTATTAAATGAAAGAAAAAATATTTTTTAGCTGTTGCATCTTAGTTTGTGTTATATAGACTAACAATAACCAGCGCATACGGCATTCTAAAAAAAATTAGTATTAAATTTCTTATATAATTAAAATTTTAGACAAAAAGTTCAAATCGAAAAAATTATAATAATGTATGAGTTTTAATTTTTTTTTTCAAAATTTTAGATCCTATCCGTTATTACATATATTTTGGTCTTTCTCCAATTAATTCACTATAAAAGAAAATACAAATTATAATACTTTAATTTAGAAGGCTCAACTTCCTAGAAACCATAACTAGGCAGAATCTAAATTGGTAATTTTGATTTACATATGATCTCTATCCTTAAAATCTAGTGAAATTTAAAATGTTCAAGATGTATAGGATTCATTAAGATAAGAATTGAGAGGGAAATTAAGAACATAAAAATAATCTCAATCGTTGAATAAAAGAAAAAATAATTTCTAAATGTTAGATCTTAGTTTGTAAGAGAAATATTTTTAAAAATCGTCATATTTTAATACATAAATATTTGCAGCATCAATTTTTTTTTATTTATGTATTTGGTACGGGGAAAAAGTATATAAGTAAATATTTTATCTAACTCTTCTGGTCTGTCTGTTATTTTAATTTTTTTTTTTTAATACAACATGGGTGCGGCATTCTCCCATAGAATTATGAATATACATAGTTGTAAATTATATACGAGAAAGTGTGTTATTTTTTTTTTTATTAGTTGAATACGTACCAGTATCAGCATATATTTTTATGTATCGTTTTAAATTTATTATTATGAAATTACAGATTTATAAAAAAAAATGCATACTCAAAAAATTTTTCACTGCTCAAAATACATTTTAAGTATAAAAAAAGCAAGTTATAAACATCCTATTTTATATATTCATTGTCAAAAAAAAAACTAATTTAACATATATGTTTTATATTTTATAAAAAAATAACAAAATAAAGAACAAATATTTACATGGAGTTGGATAAAGAATGAGAATATTTTTTAGTTGTTATTTTTTATTCTATAATATTTGAAAAATAAAAAAAATTAAAAAATAAAATAACTCCAAGGTAGAATAGCACGATCCGAATAATTCCAACACAAGTCAACAAGAACTGATACAAGGGGTACAACAGCCCGCAGGGAACACACCTTTTTTTTTTTTTTTTTGGGTAATTAGGGAGAGCACACTTTATTTTGTATCAAAATTCATTTGTTGCTGTACATACTAACTGGTACACTTAAGTATGAATAACTATCATTTTGAATACATTGAGAATAATTATTGCTGAAGATAATTCTATGAATAAACAACCCTCCAAATTAATTTTTTGAAAATTGCTAAATGCATTCTACTTTCGTACCATTCGCACCCTATTCTTTTCTCACAATTAATAATATCTTTTGGGCTACATTTGGTGCGTGGGAATAAAATAGAATAGAATAAGAGATGAAAATAGAATAGAATACTCATTCATTTTTTTGTCCGGTTGCCAACATGAAAATAATAGAAATTGAATAGATATTCAAAATTTCATAATTTAATTCTATATTTTAAATATAATGAAATATAATAAAAATTACTAATACTAAATTTTTAAAAACTATAAAAATAAATTTTATTTTTGAATCGCGAATATAAGTAAAAAAAATAGTCTGGGAGTAAACGGTTATTTTATAATTTAAGTTTGAATTGAGCAAAATTTCCTTAATTATTAAGAAATATGTCGACAAATATTTTTTGTATTTTGGGATGCTTAAAATATAAATTTGGCCAAAAAACAAGCTAAGGAGTAAAATAATTATTTTATAGTATGAATTCAGAGTGGGTTGAAATTTGTTTAACTATTAAGAAATATGTCAAAAATACTTTTTTAACCTTTTGGGTAACTTAGAATGTGAATTTGGACAAAAAATGACCTAGGAGTAAAATGGTCATTTTACAATTTCAATTCAGATTGAGATGAAATTTTATTAGTTATTAAAAAACACATCCATAAATATTTTTTAACTTTTTAGAAAGCCCAAAATACAAATTTAGGCAAAAAAATTAACTTAGAGGCAAAATAATCATTTTACAACCTGAGTTTGAATTTGATCAAAATTTACTTAATTATTAAATAATATGAATGAATATTTTTATTAACATTTCGGTAGCCCAAAATACGAATTTGAAAGAAAAAAACAGACCTGGAGATGAAACAGTCAATTTATAACCTGAATTCGGATCTAATTTGAAAATATGATCAAGGGATAAATGGTCATTTTACAACTCAATGGAGTAATTAAGAAAAATTTTTTATCACAAACTAGTTGCTTGTTTTTTATTTTTATTTTTTTCAATTTTTGGATTTAGTTTTAATTGCAATGAAATGATTATTCTATCACTTAAATTGGGGAATACCTTTTCTCACTTAATAGGGAATAGCTATTGATTCTAACTTAATTTTTTGATACCAAATATGAGAATAAGTTAATGTGATAATGGATTTCATTCCATTCCCGCATACCAGACATAACCTTGGAGTGTTAAAAATTAAAAGTGGTTTGCATTTAATATTGCTCTTAAATTTTTGTTGCAAGAAAACTCAAGTACGACTTATCAATCTTAAGGATGGACCTACACTATGACAATAAAAGGGCCATGGCCCCCCAAATTTTTTTAAAGAAAAAAATCCATGTCTATAGAATAGGTGTATTTATATATATTTTTTCAAATATGACCACCCCACACTTTTACTTTGGATCATTGATCATTAATAAGATATTAGACTTAATTCTTAACTACCCAAAAAAAAAAAAGACTTAATTCTTGAGTTAAACCATTAATTAGTAAAATATAGATAGATGGGTCATTTACAAAAATATGGGACTTGATTCTTAAGTTAGGTTATTAATAGCCTAACCTAGTTAATTAAATAAATTTTTAAGCGAGACTGTGAATGAACTTTATATATCTACTTGATTTTTTAAGCAGATGACCTTTAATTGTATTTATAAGGTTAGAAGAGAAATATTAAAATTTATAGAAATTGATCCATTCTATTTCTTCCAACATTGTTGGGCATTCTAGCTTCCACCCAAATGGATGGCCGGTCAATAGTTCTGATTTTTTTTTTTTATTGCATTGAAAGACTGGTTTTGGATCTTTTATTCTTCTTATTTAATTTCTCTAGTTGGCGTATAAATTGGGGAAGATTGTGATCCAAAGTGGGCAAGCAAGAACAAAGAGAAGAAGCACCGATTGGGAGCTCTAGCAGTGGCGGGAAAAAAAATGTGAGAGGTTGTGTGGTAATTATATGATAAGTGAGAAAATAAAAAGGGTTGTGCAAGTTAAGTTAAGACGTTTTATTCTCCTCCTCTCATGTAACTACTTTATTGTAAAATAGTTGATTGGTTATCATGTTCTTCGCTTTAAACGTAAATTATTGACAAAGTATGTAATTATTATGTTTTTCATTTGTTTTTTTCTCCTTGCATTCCCAACAAATGGTAACATAGCTGATTTGAGAAAGTTCAGGTTACTAGAGCATTAAAGGAGCAAAATTTTGTAGGTTGTTTAGAAATTAAAAGTGATTGAGAATTCAATTTAAGCAAAAATGGCAAAATTTGCAAGCTGTCTAGAAATCAGAAGTGTTCGAAAATTCAATTTTAGCATAGCCAGGTGTAAAGTTAGAAAAAAGGAGCACAACGATACAATTTACGTCAAAAACCTAAGTCAATCGCACCTACACAAGTCTGCCGAAGTTCAGCCTATCGGAGACGCTATATAAGGTAGCAAATATTCTTGGAAAATTCTTGGGAAGTTTTTAGAATTACAAATTGACTACTCAGATTTTGTCAAAATCATAGTTTTGCCACCAAATTTTTGAAAACTACAATTTGACCCAGATTTATGGAAATTTTCAAATTGGCCCCATAAGTTTTAAATAATTATTGAGTGGTCCTAGGGTTTTGGAAAATTGTAGGTTGACCCATAAGTTTTGGGAAATCACAAATTGGTACCTAAAAATTCCTTTTTTTTTCAATTAAGGCCTTCATAAGGTTTTTCCAAGTTTCAATTTATTCACTAGGTTAAAATCAAAAGATTATGCTTTTAGATGAGTGAAGTGAAGATGGTGGCAAATAGAATGAAGCTACTGATGGCTATGAAAATTGTTGGTGAGCCTCAAAATGGAAAATACTCTATATTGTAGCAGTGAATAGGAAGATTCAAGGAAGCTAAAAGGTGAAAATGAGCTGATAGGAAGGGGTGGGCCAATTTTAACAGTAAGAGTTCTAAAACAAGACTTAGTAGATCAACTAGTTTGGTGTCAAATGAGTATATGAGTTTCTAATGTTCCAAATTTCTCTACCACATGAAGGCGTCGAGAATGGAGTTAGGTGCGATTGAAAACCTAGGTATTAGAAGCAGTAGTGGAAATTACAATAGGAGAATGATCCACGAGTATTGAGAATGAGATAGGCATAATAAGCAAATTTTCATAGGAGGAAAGCCAACACCGAGAGTAATGAAAAATGATGACTCGAGTGCAATGTATTAACTTCAGGAATGATGGAAAAGCACCAAGACCATTGGAATCAGAGAAATTAGGTTATGTATGTATATAGGGACAGAAGAAAATTATTTAACAAAGTGTGTAAAGATGGACGATATCGCTAGCAACACTACATGGTTATTAGCAGATGACAATCCAATGCCACTTGTTATATGAGAAAAACTTTTGCAGAGTAACTGGGATGAGACACATGCCAAGGTTGATAGAAGATTTCGTTTGAGATATAAGATTTGGAAAGCTATAGGGATCACAGGAAATGAAGTAATATAGATATGCCATGGGTGGTGAATTGGTGTTGTACAAACCAAATGAGAATGTTAACAAGGAGAGCTACTTTTGGACAAGCATTTAGTGGTACAATGAAATGAAATGGATAGAGGATGCAGTATTGCACTAAGACACACAAAACAAGCACATAAATTATGTTGAAGGGATGCTAAATGTAGTATAGGTGTGCAAAAAGAGAACCAAAAGTATGCAAGAACGAGGTACCTACTTAAAGTGTGAAGATTGCTAGAAGTGTTTACAATTATACAACTTAGAGAAAAAAGACAAGATTAGTTTTGTTTCTTTTTGATAGGGTGCACTCGATTGAACAGGTTTACCCGAACTACCACAACTGGGACCCGAGCCAACCGAACAACGTGGACCTCAGTCGGGCCAAACGACTGTTACATTAAAGATAAGATTGTTTACATTGCAATCATATGTGTAACTATATTCTGGCATATTCTGTGATTCTCACCTAAAAAAAGGCTACCTACTGTTTTTAACGGTTTTGATAACTAATTAAGGGAATCGACTTTAAGATCTACAATAGACGTGACACATTCTGATTAAGTAGAAGCATGATTGTGTGAGACTCATATGTATCTTATCTATGCAGATCTTACATTTCTATATACATACACCAAGTTCTCAAGTACACAGTATGCATACTCTAATCCTACTAAAACTCTGCCAAAATATTCTCTCAACTCTCTTACTAACTTAAGTATCGGCGATTCTTTGATAAACACCACATTGGTGTGCTAGATAGCTTTTCGGGCTTGGACTGAACGTCAGGAGGAGACGAAGTTACTGAGCCATCATTTTTAATGTTGAAAAAACCAATGGTGGGCTTCCTCTACCATCATTTGAAGAGATGGTAGCAAAATGTCCACCCAAATGGATGGCAAGCCAATTTTTTTTTTTTTTATGCATTGAAACAACGGTTATGGGTCTTCTATTCTTCTCATTTAATTTCTCTAATTGGTGTATAAATTGAGAAGCATTGTGATTAGACCAAACTATGATTAGTCTTTTGAAGTAAAAAAATAGTTTAGGAATTGAATGAGATCAATTAAATCTTTTTATATTCTCAAGAACGGAATCAACCACTCATAAGTTGTGGGCTAAAAATTTGATCCATTTCTGTATTTTTTAAAATCAACCATTCCATTTACCGGCCAAAAAATGAATTTTAATGGGATTTCATTCCTGGAAGAATCGCCAACCAGATGCTACCTTATACATCATAAGTTGTGGTCTCGATCTGAATTAATTTGTGGGATAATTTAATGCACTGTCTATTATGTGGATTAGCTCAAATTAAAAATCATAATTTGAAGGTTAACTTAACTTGTAAAATTTTGTTTTTTAATGATCACTAATTTAAATTTTTTTAGCGTTGTTAGAGAGTTAACCTTGTCATTAAGTCTATGGCCCTAATTAATTGATATTTTTTAATTTCTTGTTGCCAAACTTTTGACACAAAGAGTTCGATTTTTATTAATCAACAAAACTTTATTTTCTTTTCTAATTTGATCCATGGAATTTGACCGCCGGCCCAACAAAACACATGGCAGCAGATCAGATTGATGAGAATGATTCTTTTGATGATTTCCCCTCAAAACACATCATTAGTGTTCAATGAATATCATGATTGAGCATATCATCCCCCCTTGCACAAATGTACCTCAATCAATCTCTTTCTCTCTCTCTCTCTCTCTCTCTCTCCCCCTCTCTCTAGCTCTCTCTCTCTCTCATACACACACAGTGAAAGGTGAGAGACCAGAAAAAGTATTTACAGATACGAAGTTAATTAATTGGTATCCAATGAAACTTTATTAATTTAATTGGATGCCTGCTTTGAAAGTGTTGAACAGACTAGTACTTTATACGTCAAAGAGTCGTGTCAGTGAAAAGAATTTTAGCAGTTTTAACTTTGTTATTAGATGAGAATCAAAAGATTACCGCAGAAAATGAAAATTAAACTAGAGTCTCTTCACATGAAGAGCAAATCTTTATTTTCAAAGTACTATTTGATATATCAAAATTCATCAAAAATTACAAAAAGTAACTAATTTTCTCTAATTAAAATTTATCGCATGTCACTCGTATATTAACATTTTCAGTCTTTTGCTATCCAAACGCCATTTAAGTTTTAAATTGTAAGATTAAATCCTTACAATCATTAAGTGCTCATTTGGCAGAACTTCATAAAATGTTTTTCAATTCTAATGACTTTTTAATAATTTTTTGCATTTCTGCTGATAAAATCGCATAAAAGTTTTAGTACTTTAAGTTCATTTATTGAAAATCTATTCCGGAGAAGTTACTGAAATGGACTTTTCAATACTTCAATCACAATACGTCGAATTTAAAGTGCTCCTTCTAAGGACTTTCAATAGACAGAAAATCATGTCAAACAATCTCTAAATTAATTTGGTAAAAAAATAAAATTTATTGTAAAGTGTAAGCTATCCAATAATTTATTTGAATTATTCTCAGCTATCATGAAATTATTTTTAAATATATAAGATGCATGGTTATCTCCTTGACTTTCTTGCCCAGGTTTGTTACTTAAAAAAGAAGCTGATTAATACACACGCTAAGTTCAATCTACTGTCTTGGAGGCAAGCTTGAGATGCAAGGATAACTGGAATAATGGCATCATCACACTGAAATTGCACGCCTGTTCGGAAGATATACACACACACACACACACACACACATATAGCACTGAGAAGAATTTCAGTGTTTGGACCTAATAATTATAACTAGGCGTGAACAAATTTAATTTACTTCAATTACAAAACGTTCCAATTAATAATTTCTTGACACAAAATAATTCATTGCCCTTTTTCAATAAAACAGCATAATCATTATTAATTTATATAATATTACAAGAGAGGTATAATATATATATAGTGGTTGTGGACGTTGTTTCTGGGACAAAAATCAATATTGGAGAATATGTAACACTTCACTAGAAAAAAGAAATTTAAAAAATAGAAAAGATGGAAGAGTACTGCAGCCAACTAAACGCACGGCGTGGCAGTCCCTTGTAAGAAAAACCCACTAAAAGGCAACTCTGTTTTAGAAGATAATTGTTTATTACTTTTATACTTAAAGGTGAAAATCATTTATACTCTTGAATTTTGAAAATCTATTTTTATGTCCTTATATTTTAAATTAAAGTGAAGTTGTAAATGATATTAAATTTTCAAGTGAAAAGATAAAAATACTCATTATAAATCAAATAAAATCGGGGGCATAAGTATAGGTAAATATAAACTACAAGATGTACAAATGCAATTTTAAAACTTGATATAGGGAGTTTCCGTACAGCCTGCAATGGCCAAGTTTGCCGAACAATCTTTACTCGACTGGGGGCGTCGAGCAAGGACATTCGCGGTCAGGGCCTTAGTTACTTGACTGGCTTCTGATCAAATATCCCGACCAGATTAAATACCAAAATAGCTTACGTTATGGTTCATGCGTATAACTATCTCCTAACATATTATGAGATATACGCCTACAGATATACTGTTATAAGCAACTATCCTCTAACGGTTTGGTTAGCTAATTAGGGAATCAATCTTGGAACCGACAATACAGGTGGCATCATTCCAGTAGAGATAAAGACATGATCACATGCATTCATCCACACTAGTCCACGTAAGGCTTCATATATATATATATATATTCCAGTCACAATTACACAGATACAATACTCTAATCCTAGAAAAACCCTACCAAATTATCCCTTTAACTTTTTAGCTAACTTAAGTGTCGGAGACTCTTCGGCAAATACTATACTGGTGTACTTAGCTCATTCCCAGCCTTAGATTGGACTTTAGAAAAAACGAATTTATTGAGTTATCAGTAGACACCGATTGTGGAAATTGTTTTCTTATAGTTTTTATGGTCCAAACTAGGTCTGGCATAAACACTCAACCAGAATCGTAGTTAGTAACAACGATGGAAAACTAGAATGACAACCAGATGACGGCCATGGAGAGGCAAATGGTCGAGATGATGGTGGTGATATAGACGGCTGTGGCTCAAAACCAAGTATTAATTCAGTGGGTAAATGCCATGGACACTTTACCACTGGCAAATCCTCCCGCCAACAGTAGAAATAGCAAGGGAGATGTTGAAGTCAATGGGGGAGGACATGAACAAGTGAATGGCCTTAACGGGGGTGGAGTAGTGGGGAGAATAAGGTCCCTAATAGGCAACCAAACAAGACTCAACCAGAGGAGTCTTAAAGGTGAAATAAGACCGTTGATACTGGAAGAGTGGTATGCAACCACACTGACATGTCCCATACTAAAGAGGCTAGTGTAAATGAGACAAATGCCAATCCATGGGAAGAACCGACGAGGGCTATGCAAGCTTAGATGCAAGGTGTTCTCACAGTTGTTCAAGCCCCAACATGATAAACAATGTGATTGATGAAGCAAATTCATTATTCTCCTAGGCGGTGATAGCTTACCTTCTACCATTGAAGTTTAAGATACTGCGTTTGATTCCTTCGATGGTTCAAAGGACCTTTTAGACCATCTAGAGACGTATAAGACTTTAATGCTTATACACGCTTATCCTGATGAGATTATATGCCAGGTATTTCCAGTAACACTCAAAGGCCCAGCTAGATTGTGGTTCAAAAAGATTAAGTCAAGCACAATTGCCAGTTTTTCCCAACTTAGTAAGCTTTTTGTGGGACACTTTATTGGAGGGCAGAGGAGACCAACTACCCACCTTCTAATGATCAAGTAGGGCAAGGAAGAGGCCTTTAGAGATTATGTTGGAAGATTTAACAAAGAAATTTTGGAGGTAAATGAAGTAGATGACAAAGTGGCAGCCTTCATGAGTAGATTGAGAACGCCTAGGTTAATGGCTTCGCTACTGAAAAAGCCTTCTACTGATGTAGCTGACTAATGATTTGAGCTTAGAAGCATATCAATGTCAAGGATGGTTTGAGAGTGAAACAAGAAAGCAACGAAGCAAGTAGTTCAAAGACTGACAAGAAGACACCGAGCAAGTATGAAGACGCTCGAGATGCAAAAAGTTCAAAAAGCTAACGAAATGATACCTGACCAGGACAGGGTAGAAGACAATATGCTGAGTTAGATTGGAATTTTACTCTTCCCAATACGAGGTTGGAAAATATCATCTATGAAATTCATAATGATCCAGCTCTAAGGTGGCTAGAAAAGTTGAAAACACCCCTTGATAAAAGATCCCGAGCGAAGTATTCTAAATTTTGCAGGGATTTTAGGCATAACATGGATGAGTGCGTTGATCTGAAGCGACAAGTAGAAGAGCTTATCAGACGAGAAAGGCTTGGCCAATTTGTAGCTGGTCGAGTACAGAACAGAAGGGCTAAACAGAGGAGCCTCGCTTGAGGAAGTCTCGATTGGAGAAGTCTTGATCAGGTAAGACAGAATCAATAACCAATCAAGGAGATCAGAATTATAGCTAGAGGGTTTGCAACTAGCAGTGAGTCCTCTTCAGCTAGGAAAAAGTTTACTCAGGAGGTAAGTAGAGATCAGGAAGTCATGACAATCGACTGACTGATTAAAAGATCCAATGTAGAGTCCGACTCGATTCACTGAGGAGGAAGCAGCCGAGGTATGCCAATCCCATGATGATCTGTTTGTTATTTCGCCTGTAATAGCGAATTTCAAAATTTGGAGAATTCTGGTAGATAATGGGAGTTTAGTGAACATTTTGTATTGGGAAGCCTTTAAGAAGATAAAGATTGGAAAAGAGAAGCTGCAACCCATTTCTTCTCCTTTGGTCGGCTTCACTGGAGACCGTGTAACTCTACTCGGCTCTATTGTGTTGCCGGTCATCTTAGGAAAAGAACCACCAAGCGACGAAGATGACAAATGGACTACCCTTTGACTTATAACGTCATTTTAGGAAGGACATCTTTGAATCAACTCAAGGCGATCACATCAACATACCATTTAAAAGCCAAGTTCCCGACGATGAATGGTGTGGGATATGTAAAGGGAGATTAGAAGGTAACTAGAGAATTTTTATATGTCTTTGTTGAAGGGTAACTCGTGCAGGGAGGCTCTGGTGGTAGAAGAACTTGAGGTGAGAGAGGATGAAGAATTAAAAAGGGGGGAGCTAGTGGATGAGTTGGAGAATGTCATAGTTGACACTCCTGACCAAGATAGAACTGTGAAAATAAGATCGACCACTCCCGATGATTTGAATAATAAACTGAGGAAGTTTTTGGTAGAAAATGCAAATGCCTTTGACCGCCTCACAAATCTGCAATAAAAATAACCTCCAAGTATAATAGCGTATGGTGTAGTTTTTCCTGGTAAGACCAAGATCGTATCCATAGGGAACTATGAATGAAGCCTAGGTTTTCTAAGTTCTTCTAAACTATTGTTTCCTTTTTGGAAAACAGTAAAAATAAAATCAAGTTTTGAGTTTGAGAGGTTTGATTTTCAATTATGAACTACGTAACAATAAATAAAACGAGAGTAATTGAACTAAACTCGAAAAGAAACAACTAAAGTAATTCCAAATTAATTAAAAGCAATTAAAGAATGCAAAGTAAATTAAACTAAAGTAAGCAATGAATTAACTAGGGTTTTGAACAATATAACTAAAGGTCTTGATTCAACGGACAAATCTGGGTAAATATCTTATTCTCATGTTTGGAAATGATTGTTGTCTCGGTTTACAGCTCACGTTTAGGAAAAGTAAACCAAAAAGATTTCATTGTAAAAGCTTTAATTTCCAAAGCGCGATTTTAAAATCACGTTTAGGATAAATAAAATCGAAAGAATATCATCTTGAAAACATTCTTTGGTCCAGATTTCTTTTCTTTGATTTCAAAATATAAAGAAACTTTTAATCATATAACATCATCAGTGATTTAAACAAAATATGATTGAGGTTACATGTTTTCGAAGGCTTTAAAAATCAAAAGAGGAAGAAAACCAGAAAACATATCTAAATCTATTTTGTTTATTTTCAAAGAATTAAGAAAGTTATAATCTTATATAGTTACCAGTGATCTCAAGGAAATATGATCAGCTACACAAGTTTTAGAAGGTTTTGAAAACATTAGAAAGTAGATTTTTTTTTTGGTAAGTATTAGAAAGTAAATTTAGAAAACAAACACCCTAACATGCAACTTTTACGTTGCATGCTTGGATCCAATCACATCCAACACTCAAATAAGGATTCACCCATCATTGATGAATTGAATCAAGAATAAATTTACACTACCATGCTAATGAAATAATCAATACAAAAAATAAAAGAGAAAAAAGAAAAAAAAAACTCCATTAGAGAGAAAATCTGCATTTGTATTGATAGTTCTGCTGCGTATACAAAGCGTTCATCCAAATCTTAAATCCAAAAGTAAAGAAAAACTCTTGAAAACTAATGAAAAACACTTGGAAAATAACCCTAAGACATGTATATGGCTATCCCCTAGGTTTGATACAAGGTGTGTATTTATAAGCTGCTAAAAAACCTTAAAATTTTAAGTATCGCGACCGTGGCGTCCCGATGAGCAGTGTCTCAGCTCATTTTTCTTCAGTCTAGACTTGGGTTCACTATCAAGTGTCGTCCTGATGCCGTCAGGACGCCAGATGCTTCTTCTGCTCCTTTTTTGTCCTCTTTCAACTCTTCCAAGTCCTTGATTATAACTATTGGTCTTTTCTGAGCTTTTATACACATTTGCTGCATCAAAGAAAATTTCATGTAAGCTTATTACACTTGAAAAGTGTAATTACAAGACCTCTATTTTAACATAAAATCATGCATTTTCTTAATTTATATATGCATTTTGCTACTTTTTGCACTAATTCGGTTTATTTTTCTTAATTGTAGTGAAAACGATTCAATAAGCGCAATTGAGAGTACCAAAGATGAAGAATACGATGAGGGATAGCTCGTGGTACACTTGCATGGAGTGGGTGTTCGGACACCTTCAGGACCACAGAATACAAAGCTGGAGAAAAAGAGTCTGGGAGCACACTGCTATCCAAACACCCCATTTTGGTGTTCGGACACCTGTGACACACGAGATGATTATTTTATTTCGTTTTTAGGGTTTTTGAGCACTGTATATAAATACCTCATTAGCGGCCGTCTAGGGTATCTTTTTGCTAAGCATTCTTGAGACTTTTCTAGGGTTTTTGTTATTTTCTTTTCATTAGTTTGGAGATGTTTTTTCAAGTTTTGCACAGCATTATTTGGAGTTTTCTCAGATTTGATGATTGTTTGGCATTCGTTTCATTCTTCGAAGTACAGTACATTATTTGTTTAACTTAATAAAACTTTTCCAAAATTTATTTGCATTTGATCTTTGTGTTTATTGTTCTTGATTCATTATTGATGCGTATGGATTTTAATATGAAACTAGCGTAAAACCCTAGTTCTTGATTCAACGAATCAAGGAGGGGTAGGTTACTATGATCTATGGGATGTGCGTAGACCCTTCATATGGTTTGCGAAAACTAATGCGTAGGGGTCTACAGCTTTCAAATCTATTTTCGTTTGTTTCAAAAACTTTCGAAAATGAAAACCTTTGATTATATTCTTTGTAATCACTGGTAAAGATTTTCGATTAAAATTTGTTTAATATTTTTGGATGAACTAAAAATAGGATTTGAACTCAAATCTGATTTTGTTTGTTTGAAAAGCTCTTGAAAACAAAAGTTTTTGACTCAATTCTCTGTAATCACTGATAAAAATTTTTTGATTAAAACCTTCTTAATATTTTTGAACAAACCCTAAATCGGATTTGAACCCAAGTATTTTTTTAGAAAATCTTTCTGGTTTTATAATCCTAAACGAGAGTATAAAACTGAGTATTGGGAATTTTATGGACCTTAACGAAGACATCTTTCCAATCTTTAGATCCTTTCATGTGAACTATAGATTGTAGTTACAACACATTCCATAGTGAAATAGTAAATTACCCAGAATTGAAAGTTGAATCAAGAATCGAAAATTATCTTAAATGCTTAGTTTTATTGCTTTCATTATTTTAGCTTAGTTTAATTTTGTATCCTATTTTTTCTATTAGTTAGAATAGAAGTAATTTAATTTCTTGAATTTTAGTTTAGTTTAATTTTTGCAATTTACTTTTATTTGACTGTTAGTTACTTAATCAACTCTTTTCAAAACCCAAAACCTATTTTATTTTCTTTTCCTATTTTTAAAATGAAACCAGTAGGTAGAAGAACTTAGAAAAAATCCCAGTGTTCAATCTCATAGTTCCTTGTGGATTCAACCTCGGACTCACCGAATTAAAACTACACCGCACACTCTCGCACTTGGGGGTTAATTTAGACGCACATTCTATACGTGGTCATAAGCAATATGAAATACTATTAAATTTAATGAATTAACTCTTAACTTTAGTTAAAAACAATAGGAAATCAAGCTAATGATTACACGTTTCAAGCATAATCAGCTTTCACCCGGTCTCATGAGGACATGTCAGGCATCGACACAAAAATGGTAGCCACCACTTGAACATCATTTTGGGGGCTCGACCAGTTAAACAGAAAAGAAGGATTTTTGCCCCTGAGTGGAATGAAGTGATAAAGTAAGAGTTGAAAAGTTATCGAAAGCAAAGTTCATTTAGGAAGTCCATTACCCCACTTGACTTTCGAATGTGGTTATGGTGAAGAAGTTAAATGGGAAGTAGAAGATGTGCATAAATTTCACTGATCTTAATAAAGCGTGCCCAAAAGATAGCTTCCCCTTGCTTGCGATTGATTTGTTGGTGGATTCCATGGTGGCTCATGAGCTGTTATCTTTTATGGATGCCTCTTCGAGGTAAAACAAGATCAAAATGGTTGAAATATAATCAGGAGCACATAGCATTTATCACAGACCGAGGTTTGTATTGCTACAATGTTATGACATTCAGCCTAAAGAATACTGGAGTGACGTACCAGAGGCTGATGAACAGGATATTTAAAGCTCAAATTGGAAGAAATGTAGATGTGTATGTAGACGACATGCTGGTCAAAAATAGGAAGGCTAATTCTCATGTTGAAGATTTAAAGGAGACCTTTGACACTTTAAGGAAGTACAGAATAAAGTTGAACCTGACTAAGTGTGTGTTTGAGGTAGCATCTGCAAGTTTCTCAGCTTCATGGTGTCCAACCGAGGAATAGAGGCAAATCTAGAAAAAGTTAAAGCATTAATGAAAATTCAATCCCCGAGAACAACAAAAGCTGTGCAAAAATTGGTAGGCAAGGTGGCAGTGTTGAATAGGTTCAACTACCAGTCTACAGACAAGTGCTACCCCTTCTTTAAAGTGCTTAGAAAAGCTTTTGAATGCATAGAAGAGTACGAGGTGGCCTTTCAACAATTGAAGCAGTACCAAAGGTCCGTGCTATTACTCAATCAGACCATCCCCAGGGAAGAATTGTAGTTGTACCTTTCTGTTTCAGCTACAGCAGTAAGTTTTATGCTCATCTGGGAGGAAAATGAAGTGCAAAAACCTATTCTCAGGTGGCAAAAGAATGTTATCTAAAGATTGGAATTAATGGCCTTTGCTCTTGTAATTGCGGCCCAATGATTCAAAGCTTACTTTTAGGCTCATACGACTTTGGTGCTTACTGACTAACCTTTTAAGACTATCCTTTATAAACTTAAGACCTTAAGAAGACTTGTCAAGTGGTCTATTAAGCTAAGCCAAGTTGCCACAGATTTTATCGCTGAATTTACGACCTACCAACAAACCCACCTAAAGGTGACAATGCCGAGCAAATATAAATACTCAACGTCGATGGCTCATCTACTCAAACCTTAAGTGGTAGAAGTATAATTCTTGTCTCCCTTGATGGCCACAAGTTAGAATATGCTCTTCGTTTCAGGTTCCCGACCTCCAACAATGAAATTGAATATGAGGCATTGATTGTTGGTCTTCAAGTGACTTGGAGTATAGAGGCAGAGCAGATAATTGTGAGAAGTAATTCACAACTAGTCGTAGAGCAAGTTCAAAGAGACTATGAGGCAAAGGGAGAAAACATGGCTGAATACTATCAAGCAGTCGAAAATCTTGTTAGAAAGTTTACCAAATTCCAATTACAAAGGATCCCCAGACTATAGAATGAAGTGGTGGACCAATTGACCAAAATCACATCCTCGGTGGAAACAAATACTGATGTGTCGATCGAGATACTGGATTCCCTAAGCATCTGAACACCAGAAGTCAACCAGATCGAGGAGGATGCTGAATAGGTGAGACCGTTCAGAGCATATTTGGAAAGTGAAACCCTACCGAATGATAAGAATGAAGCAAGAAAGTTTCAATACTGAACAAGCGAATATCTTACAATAGATGGGATTCTTTATAAAAGAGGGCATAGTTCTCCATTGCTTAGGTGCATGAACGAACAAGAAGCTAACTACATTATGAGAGAGGTTCACGAAGGTGTCCGCAGAAACCACTCGGGAGGCAGGGCCCTAGCTAAAAAGGTTCTGAGAGTTGGCTACTACTAGCCCACTATGGAAAAGAATGCTTAGGAATTTATCAAGAAATGCGAGAAGTGCTAGAGATTACCTTAATAAATTTGGGATTTCCTATGAATCCTTGTAAGGGAATCGACGTATCTTGTGGTAATACCAAAGGCCACGATTAATAAACTAGCGCATAAGAGAAGAAAAACGATGGAAAAGAAGAAGAATTACAAGGAAAATGAAGGTTACCAAAGAAATGGGGGAAGTTGCCTCGTGAGTGAGAGATTTAGATGCTAAAAAGATTTGCAAATGATGCAAAGTATCGAAGAAAGCTTTAGCAAATGTGAAGATGGAGGGTTTAAAATGAAGATATCAAAATTTGAAATCTCGCTTCAAAATCAATAGCTGGGATCCGTTCATGTTTTGGCAAGATGGACGACTTAAATCTGTTTCTTGTATTTTCAAAAGCTTTCGGAATATCCCAAATTAACACATGGCAAAAAAGAGAAGAAGTATGTCTCATTACTGTGGCACCAACATCATCATGCCTGCAGCGCATTAAATGCATGTGTGGTATGATAAAGTGTGTAACCATCAGATTCCCCTAATCTCACTTAGGAGACCAGGGGAATCGGGGGCATTTAATATAAGGAGATTTTGAACTGCCCGTAATGGCCAAGTTTCTTACTCGATCTTTACCCGATTGGGGGTAGCCAAGCAAAAAAGTTCCTAGTTGGGGCCTTAGTCACTCAACTGGCTTCTGATCAAATGTTCTAACCGAGTTAAATACTAAAATAGCTTACATCATAGTTCATGCATATAACCATCTCCTAATATATTTCAAGATAAATGCCTATAAATGTACTGTTATAAGTAGCTATCCTCTAACAGTTTGGCTAACTAATTAGGGAATCAACTGTGGGATCTACAAAATAGGTGGTTGACCGCTTCAAAATAATGCAATTAAAATACCTCTCGAGTGCAAGAGGGTGCGGTGTAGTTTAACCCTAACGAGATTAGATATCGAATTCACCGGGAGTCTAAAGGATTTTTATTCCTAGAATTTTCTAAGTTCAAAATCTACTGTGTATGTGCAAAAATAAAGTAAATCTCTAGGTTTAAATTGGTTTTGAGTTCTATCCTAAGGCATGTAAAAGTAAATGCCAAAACTAAAATCAAATCACATAAACACAAAACTACCCTAAATAAAGAATTAAATTAACTCAACAGCAAGCAAACAACTTGAATATCCAAACTAACTAAATAAATCCTATTCTGCCAACTAACTACCTAAAATGCAAATAATAAACTAAACCAAACTAAGACAATAATTAACCAATAAAAAAACAGCAAATAAAATAAATGAAAAAAAATAGTGAACATTTTTTAAAGACTTGAAACTAATAAACACAAATCTTGGTTTGACTTACAAATCTTGGCGGATTTCTTATTTCATGACTCAATGTGATTTTATCTCAATTTAAATTTCACGTCAAGGAAAAATAAATTGGAAGATGTTTTCTTGAAAACTTTTGATTCTAAAACACAAATTTAAAATCTCGTTTAGGATTATAAAATTGGAAAATATTCTGAAATTTTATTTTTGGTTCAAATCTACTTTAGTTATTTCAAAATTATAAAGAAGTTAAAACTAAGAATTTCTTTTCAAGGATTTTAGAGAATGTGAACAAGAAAACTTGTTTTTGAAAACTTTTAATAATAAATAAATACAGATCTGAAAAATATAAACCCACATGTGTAAGTTTTCACGTTGCAAGCATAGATATATTCAAATCTCATCATTCAATGTGGATCTGCCCATCATTGATGGGTTTAATCAAGAAAGTAACCTAGCCTAGTATAATAGAAATAAAGCAAGAATAATAATGAAAAGAAAAAAGATAAGGAACAAACTCCATTGAAGTGAAAATTGCCTTATATTAAAAGTAATGAATATCCAAAGCTTTAATATGATCTTCCAACCGTTAAAGTACTCAAAAAACTAAAGAAAACTCAAAGACTAAGAAAGAAAACTAAAATCCTAAAGTATATGACGGCTCTCAAAATATAAATTAAAAAATTATCTCAAAAACTCTCCTAAGGTTTTTGTACAAAGGAGTATTTATAAGAGACCCCAAAGCCCTAGGTTAAATTAACAAGACACAGAATTATTGTGGTCGTGGCGTCCTAACGCCAACCTAGCATCCTAATGCTGTAATTTAAAATTATGATTTCACTCTGAATTTTGGCTAAGTGTTGGGAACTATCACGCTTGGGTTTGCTGGTGTCTTGACGACATCCTAGCGTCCTAATGCTGTAAGTCTTTTGCTTTCTTTGTTCTATGCTTTATCCTTTTGTACCTTTCTTGCTAGCTTTTCCATTATAATTCCTATACAAAAGAAAATGACACTATAAGAATATAAATCAAATTAAATTAAACCAAATAAAATGAAATTTATTAGAAATAACAATACAAATTAGAGTTTATTATTACACCTTTTAAGTGTAAACACACCCCTAACTTCAGCGCATTGTGAGTCCCTAGCAATGAAATCAAAAATAAATTTAAACAACTAAATCCTATTTTCTCTTTTCGATGGAAACACGACTACAATTACTTACGTACAAATAGCCTTTTAAACTCCTAGGGTCTTCCTAGGGGATGATTGAAGTTTCGTGAGGGTTTGCAGTGAATCTACCCACAAAATTCCTAATCAGTTCTACGTTTAGTGTAAGCATTCATTCAAATCATAATTTAATCTCAATAATCAATAAATTATAGAAGTCAAAAATTATGCAAATTATTTCAATATAGATTAGACCTAATCAACTTTCAACTATATCACTTCAAATGTAAAATTTCATATTATTCGATTAACCTAGTCACCAAGCATGCTCAAAGACTATGCTTTCAACTTCAATTCTCACCAAGGTATCCACTCTCTAAATGAATCACTCTAGAACAGGTTACTCTTATGGTTCATGCAAGATTACAAACCAACTACAATGAACCTATTCAAAGACATGATTGAAAGAATTAAACCATATATAAAGTAGCATAGCTTCATGGAAGGAATGTACCAATGCATACATAAGAATATTTCTATGAATCCATAAACAATAGATCAATGCTCTTCCAAGTGCCTTTCACCTTAAGTCCGCTTGGTCTTTTATTAGATTATAACTTGGCTATTGGGAAAAAAAATAATTGATCAGCTGAAGGAGTTTATTTACAAAATTATATGTGTATTAAGTTTTATTTAATAATAACAATAAAAACTTGGCTATAGGGTGTTGGGCTAGCAAATGAAAGATAGGGAATTCAAAGTGCAATGTCATTGGAGTTGAATGTGAAGTGCATTAATTTATCGTCTTTCCTCTCCCCAATCCCTCATTTCCACTTTCTTACACACTAAACTTAAGAATCAACACTTGGAGCTTTATTGATTATAAACACATTTTTTGTTTTCATGGGACTAGTAACAATAATTTTCTGAAATGCAATGTCCTATATTTTTTTTTTTCAAAGGACAAATATAACTTTTGAATGTATGAGTCCTAGTAATTCATGCATCTTTTCTTCTTTTGCCACTCTATTTTTTTTTTTTCACTTCCCTTTTTACCTTGCTCAAATAGATTGCACCAAAGTCCCAATAACATGCAAGGGTTGGCTCACCTACACAACTAAGGTTAATGGTTACATCCAATGTGGCTAATCAAAAGAAGATTTTCATTTATTTAATTTTTTTTTCAACTTTAAGTTGGCTCTTAAGGCAATGTGATGAAAGAAAAGGGTATAGACTTCAAAGTATTCAAATATGGCCTAACATAACTCTAAAGGCTAATAATATTCTTCAGAAGCATTAATCCAAGCATATAAATCAACAGTAAATTTCTTCTGCATTTAATATCAAAACAAATAAGTGTGATGAAACTATTTAAGAAAATGAGATGAAAGAAAATCATATGATTTCATGTCAAACTCTCAAGAATAAAAAGTACGGCTCTAAAACTCACAAAATGCAGGGTTATAAGTCTCCACCTATGTCTAGGCATACTTGGATGGTTAAATCTCATGAACTTTGTTCCTTAGTACGTAATCAGTTCAATGGCCTCGAATGATAGGTTTTCTATGCATTAAAAATCTTCACACTCAAATTGAATTCCATACTTTATCTAAGATTGAAACTAAACTAATTATTGTTTTCATGACTATAACCAACATTAAACTGATTGAAAAGATGTGCAACTAAATCCATATTTTACTAAGTCAAGTCTTCTAAGTTTGAAATTTGTTTTATTTTTGAAAAGTTTTGTTCATTTAGAGCTAAATTCATCATGCGATTTTACCCCCCAACTTAAAATACACTTTATCTTCAATGTGTCAAATAAAGCTTACGTGGGTCTGTAGTGTGTAAAGGAGCATGATAGTGGGCATAACTTGAAACTTAACAAAGCAAAAATATAAATAAAACATACACCACCTGACTCTATCCCCCAACTTAATTTGCACAATTTCACAAAAGTGTGATAACCATGTAAAAAATAATGAAGCATGAATTGGAAAAAAAAATAGAGCAGGGTAAATATTACCTACTAATAATACAAAACTGTACAAAAGGTAAAGTAGAGAGAAAGAACTCGTTTAGGAGACATGGTGTCTTCAATGTCGTCTAAGTCTGGAACAAGAGCACCCTCCAACTTGTATGGGCTTAACTCCACCTGTGGTTTGTCAAAGAACTAGTGTGGAGCCAAATTAAATCCAGATCCACCACATGGCTAGGGGTGACGAGGAATGGGTGGACGAACACCTTCCACAAAATCAGTATCTTTTAACATTTCGGGGTTCACATCGACTAAGTCATCATTATCTTTTTCTATGTCATTCTCTTCAAACAAGGTACGTAGGTCAAATGTATCTCTTCAAACATCAATAGGAATTGGCATACTCAAATCATCTAGAAGTAACTAAAGTAGAAACCTGTACTTGCATAGCAGTTTACAAAATAGAAAGAGCATCCATAAACCATATCAATGTAAAAAAAAGAGATAGAAAAACCAGAAATACAAAGAATAGAAAAAAGAAACAAAATAACAGAGATAAAGAAAGATAGTTGATATTCTAAAAGTAAAAAAAAAAAATAGAGTTTTAGGAGTACAAATAAGACCATTATCTCTCAACTGCCTAAACTCTCTAAAAATGCCATCAAAAGAGAGAAAAAATAAGAACTAAAATAGAAGCTAAAATGAGAACTAAAAAATTCTGGTACAACAACAATTTTAAAGGATTTGGAGCATTATTCAAAAGATAGGGGATCGAGCAGATCCCATGATTCAATTGCACCAACGAAGCTCTCGAGATAGGGTTTTAACCTATGCCCATTCACCTTGAAGTAGTTATTATTGTTAGAGTTCTCAATTTCTATGGCATTATGCTTGGAAACATGTCGCACAATGAAAGGTCCAACCCATTTTGATTGAAGTTTTCCAGGGAACAGGTGCAACCGTAAGCAGTAAAAAAGTACTTTCTATCCTTTATGAAATGAACATTTAGTGATGTGCTGATCATGTACTTTCTTCATTTTCTCCTTTGAAATTTTTGTATTATATGCATTATTTCGGAGCTCGTCCATCTTTGTAATTTATAATTTATGATAGAACCTTGCATCATTGATACTGGCATTAAACTGTTAATGGCCCAGTAAACCTTATGTTCCAGTTTAATAGGAAGATGGCATGGTTTCTCATAAACTAGCCTACACAGAGACATCCCTAAAGTTGTTTTGTAAGGAGTATGACGAGCCCAAATGGAGTCTATTAGGAGTAATGACCAATCTTTTCAGATTGGATTGATTGCCTTCTCGAGGATTTACTTTATTTCACGATTTGCAAACTATACTTGGCTACTTGTTTGGGGGTGCTAAGAAATGCCTACTTTATGGACAATACCATACTTACGCAAAAGCAAACCCATTGATCGATTGCCAAAATGTTTACTATATCACTAATGATGGCTCTAGGCATTCCAAAACACGAAAAGCTATTTTCATGAAGGAATTTTAGCATGACCTTATGATCATTGGTTTGTGTAACAATGGCTTCAACCCATTTAGACACATAGTCCACTTTTATAAGGATGCGTATCCAAATGATACTGGAAATGGCCTCATGAGGTCGATACCCCAGCAATCAAAGACTTCTAATATGAGGATGGGGGATAACAGCATCATACTCTTGTAGGTAAAGCTTCCTAACCTTTGACACCTATCACAAGTTGTGCAATAATTGTGAACATCTTTGAATAATATAGGCCAATCAAATCCACATTGGAGAATCTTTGCAGTTGTCTTGTTTATGGAAAAGTGGCCCCTGCATGCTTGTGAATGGGAGAATTCAAGAACGTCTGGTACTTTCCACTCGGGTATATAACGATGGATAACTTGATCGAGACAATATTTGAAGAGGTACGGGTCATCCTAAAAGAACACTATGATATTTCTCAAAAATTTCTTTTTGTCTTTTGTGCTCCATTCTACTGGGATGTGCCTAGTCACCAAATAGTTGGTGATGCTAGCAAACCACAGGGTTGTACCAGCCGTGATCGTTGTAACATTGAAAAATTGCTTGTCTGCGAAGCTGTCATTTATTTGAGTATCGTCAATTAAGTGAGCTCCCATTGGTAGACGAGATGGTAATCTGCCACAACATTCTCGACACATTTCTTGTCTTTTATCATGTCAAACTCTTGCAATAGAAATATCCAACGAACTAATCGTGGTTTGGCCTCCGATTTGGTCAACAAATACTTAAATGCAGAATGATCCGTAAAAATAATCACTGTTGACCCTATAAGATGGGACTTTAATTTCTCAAGGGCAAAGACAATGGCCAGAAGCTTCTTTTCTGTTTTGAGTAGTTCTTTTGCGCACTGTTGAGGATTCTACTCGCATAATAAATCATGTGCGCTTTGTTTTCCTTTCTGTGCCCTAACACAGCCCCAATTGCATGGTCATTAGCGTCACACATAAGTTTGAATGGCAGTGACCAATCAAGAGATTAGAGGATAGGTGCTGAAGTTAGGCAATCCTTTAATTTTTCAAATGCTTCTTAGCATTGAGGTGTTCGTTTGAATGGTATATCTTGTGTCAATAAATGACACAAGGCTTTAAAATTGTACAGAAGGATTGAATGAACTACTAGTAAAACCCAATATGCCCCAAAAAAGATTGAATATCTTTTACATTTCTTGGGTTGGGGAGTCTTTGAATTAATTTGACCTTGGCTTTGTCAACTTGAATGCCTGATTTTAACATGAGATACCCAATAACTATACCTTGTGTCACCATAAAATGATACTTTTCCCAATTGAGCACCAAGTTCTTTTCTTCGCACTGTGTTAGAACCAGATTTAAGTTTTTCAAGCACTGCTTAAACAAGTCACCATAGACAAAGAAGTCATCCATAAAAACCTTTATGATGTCCTCTATCATGCCATTAAATATGTTTATCATGTAGCGCTAGAAGGTAGCGGGGGCATTACACAGGCCAAAGGACATTCTTTTATATGCAAAGGTGCCAAAAAACCAAGTAAAAATGGTTTTTGCTTAGTCCTCTAGGGCAACCTCAATTTGATTTTAGCCCGAGTAGCCGTCTAAGAAGCAATAGTAAGCATCCCCTACTACTCTTTCCAAAACTTGATCAAGAAATGGAAGTAGGAAGTGGTCTTTTCTTGTCATGGCATTGAGTTTGCGATAGTCAATGCAAACCCTCCACCTAGTTTGAATATGGGGAGGCACTAGCTCGTTACTTTTATTGCGAATGACCATGACATTAGATTTCGTGGGAACCACTTGTGTAGGACTCACCCACTTTGAATCTGCAATGGGTAGATGATCTCTACATCCAATAATTTTAAAACATTCGCTTTCACCACTTTCTTCATATTTGGATTAAGGTAGCTTTGCATTTGTCGGACTAGTTTGGCATCCTCTTCCAAACAGATACGGTGTGTGCATAAAAGTGGGCTTTTACCTATTAAATTGGCTACAGACCAACCCAATGCCTTTTGATGTCTTCTCAAAAGCTCCACTAATTGATGCTCTTGTATCGTTGTTGGCTCAACTGATATCACCACCGGGTAAGTCTCACATTCTCTTACAAATGCGTACTTTAAATTGGTGGGCAAAGGTTTTCCTTCAAGGTTTGGAGCCTTTATATCAGAAGCTTCCGCTCTCTTTTCTAATGGCTCCAATTTCTCAAATGCTGGAACCCAATTTCCAGCTGACATAACTAGTCTTACTTCTAGCCAATCAAAGATAGAACCCAATTTGTCACTTTCATCTGTGAGAATTACTCTTTCTTCACTTAAGCACAACGCTCTTTCCAAGGTATCTTCTATGAACTCGAGATCAACATAGTTTTGCATGATAGTCTCTATTAGGTCCACCCCTTCCACGTCAGGTAACTTTTTTGGCTATTTACTAGCACGAAAGATGTTTGTTTCAAAAATTATGTTACCAAAAGACATTTTCATCGATCCATTCCTACAATTAATTAGTGCGTTTGAAGTTACAAGGAATGGTCAACCTAGAATGATAGGTGTTTGTTTTTGTGCGAACATACTGGTTAACAATTGAGTATCGAGGATTATGAAATCTACTGGAAAGCAAAAATTCTCTACTTGAACTAGTACATCCTCAACTATACCTCTGGAACCTTGAAATATCTATCGACACGTTATAAAGTAACACGAGTGGGCTTTATTTCGCTTAAGCCAAATTATTCATACACCGAGTAAAGTAGCAAGTTTACACTTGCTTCTAAATCAAGTAATGCTCGTTCTATACAGTAGTCCCCAATATAGCATGTAATAGTTGGATAACCAAGGTTGTATTTTAGGGGTGTTTTATACTGAAGAATAGCACTTGCTTATTTGGTCATAAACGCCTTCTCTTTCACATTTAATCCCATCTTCCCCATACACAATTCCTTCAAAAATTTAATGTATGATGGAATTTGCTTAATTGCATCAAGTAAAAGTATATTAATCTTTACTTGTTTAAATACCTCTAGCATCTTCGCAGCCTGAGCTTCATTCTTTCTCTTCATCGGCTTTTGAGAAAAAGGTGTTTTAAGGATGTACTCCCTTAATGCAACAATCGATTCTTCTTCTTCTATCCTCTTCTTCTCCATAACCTTTTCAATTTCTTCCTCATCTTCTGTTAAATGCTCTGTTCATCTGTCTCTTATTGATCTTCCACTGTCCGCTTAGGTTTTAACTCTCCCTAGGCTCCGCCACCCTAGGGCGAATGGTCTTATCAATGACTTTACCATTCCTAAGCATCGTGACAGCTTGTACTTGCTCAAAATTGTTTCGTGCATTGGAAGATCCTTCAGCCTGATTTGCCTGGGCTGCTTGGTTTGGTTGTGGTTGAGTAGGCAATTGACTTTTGAGTTGAATACTCAATGCTTAATTTATAAGAGTCAACTAACTCTTTATATCATCCATAGCCCAGTTGTTCTAAGCCCACAGTATAGATTGTGTGGTCATGAGCTGCTAAAGTGTCTATTTGGTGGACTTTTTATTAGGGAGAATATAAGTGTTCTGCTGCGGCCCCATATTCTATGACTATCCTAAGTGATAAAATGGAACTTGAGGCATAGGTGAAGGTGGGGCAACATGATATTGCTGAGGCATTGGTGCTCCCTTGTTTCTCCAACTAAAGTTAGGATGGTTCCTCCAACCCAAATTATACGTCTCTAAATATGGGTTCCCCCTTGATTAGGTCCCCGATATGGTAGGCAGAATTGATTGACAACATGAATGGGAAGTTCACTTGGCTATTGATTCTAAACCACTTCTCTACAAATTGGTATGGTCGAGTAGTCATCCGTAGCATGTGTTTGACTATCACACAAGAGGCAATAGACACTCGCTACAGATTCTTTGACGACTGGTGTGTCCTTTTAGATTTTTAGAAGTCTCAACTTCTCTTGATAATGTAGCCAGTCTTGTCTTTAGGTCATCAGAATCATTCAATTAATGTACGCTATTGCTTAACAAAATACTAGTAACTAAAGTTTATTAAGCTATTGTGGTGTCTCACATATGTGCATTTTCCACTAGAAAATCAAAAAACTCGTATACTTGCTTTAGGGTTTTGTTGTAGAATTTTCCATTACATATTGTTTCCACAAATTGTTTGAGTTGTGGAGTCAATGATCCAAAGAAGATACTTACGAGATGCCATATTTCAAATCCGTGATGTGGGCAAGAATACAACAGAACTTTAAACCTTTCCTAACATTGGTAGAATGTCTCTCCTAGTTGTGGAGCAAAGTTCAAAATCTGATGTTAGATGGCATTAGTTCTATTTGGTGGAAAGAATTTCTTTAAGAACTTTGCCTGCAACTCATCTCATGTATGAATGGAATTTGGTTGCAAAAACTTAAACCAACAGGCTACCTTGTCCTTGAGTGAGAATAGAAGAAGCTTGAGAAAGACAAGATCTATAGGACACCCTTGATCTTTTATTGTCACACATATATTTCGAAAACAAATGAAATGATCGTACAAGTTCTCGGAATCCATACCATAAAAGGTAGGCAGCAATAAGATCATGTTAGGCTTAAAATTAAAAGCCTGTTGTGTTTCTAGCCAGATAATATAGTACTCAGGTGTATGCCTATCTTGTTGTAAATAATTTCTCATTAACCTTATAAGAGGTGCCTGAGGTCTTCTATCATTAACACCTTGAATCTAACTGTTAACTCCGTCACAACACTTGCCATTTCGGTGGTCAGAGGGGAAGAGATTTGAAGATCTACGTAAAGGTTTGAAGGTTCAAAGAGAAGGTTGAAAAATTCAGAATGCTTTACTCTCCCTGATTCACCCTGTTCCCAAATGCTTATAAGTAGTAAAGGAATATTCACAATAGTGTACAGTGTCCCGATGGCAGAATAGCGTCCTAATGTTGTAAGATTTTTTTTTTTTTTTTTTGGTGAAAAACAATAGATGATAAAACCTAAATTACTCTAGAAAAAAAATTTTCAGCTCCCGGGCAATGACGTCAAAAACTTGATTGCTTCAAAATAATGTAATTAAAATATCTCTCAAGCGTAAGAGGATGCGGTGTAGTTTAACCCTAATGAGACTAGGTATTGAATTCAACGAGAGTCTAAAAGGATTTTTATTCCTAGAATTTTCTAAGTTCAAAATCTACTATGTATGTGCAAAAATAAAGTAAATCTATAGGTTTAAATTGGTTTTGAGTTCTATCCTAAGGCATGCAAAAGTAAGCACCAAAACTAAAATCAAATCACATAAACGCAAAACTACCCTGAACAAAGAATTAAATTAACTCAAAAGCAAGCAAACAACTTGAATATTCAAACTAACCAAATAAATCTTATTCTGTTAACTAACTACCTTACATGCAAATAATAAACTAAACCAAACTAAGACAATAATCAACTAATAAAAAAATAACAAATAAAATAAATGAAAAGAATAGTGAACAATTTTTAAAGACTCAAAATCAATAAACACAAATCTTGATCCAGCCTACAAATCCAAGCAGATTCCTTATTTCATGACTTGATGTGATTTTATCTCAATTTAAATTTCATGCCGAGGAAAAATAAACCCAAAGATGTTTTCTTGAAAGCATTTTATTCTAAAATACAATTTTAAAATCTTGTTTAGGGTTATAAAACCAAAAATACTCTAATATTTTATTTTTGGTTCAAATCTATTTTAGTTATTTCAAAATTATTAAGAAGTTTAAAATCTAGAATTCTTTTCAGGGATTCCAAAGAATGTGAACAAGAAAACTTAATTTTGAAAACTTTTGATAATAAATAAATACAGATCTGAAGATATAAACCCATACATGGAAGTTTTCACGTTGCATGCATGCATCTATTCCCATCTCATCATTTAATACAGATCCGCCCAACATTGATGGATTGGATCAAGAAAATAACCTAACCTAGCATAATAGAAATAAAGCAAGAATAATAACGAAAAGAAAACAGAGAAGAAATAAACTCCATTGAAGTGAAAACTTAACTTGTATTGAAAATAATGAATATCCAAAACTTTAATCTGATCTTCCAAACGTAAAAGCACTCAAAGAACTAAACAAAACTCAAAAAATCTGAAAGAAAACTAAAATCATAAAGTATATGATGGCCTTCAAAATATAAACTGAAAAACCATCTAAAAAACTCTTCTAGGGTTTTTGTACAAATAAGTATTTATAGGAGACACCAAAGCCCTAGGTTAAGTTAACAAAACACGGAATTATTGTGGCCATAACATCCTGATGCCAACCTAGCGTCCCAATGATATAATGTAAAATTCTGATTTCACTCTAAATTTTAGCTAAGTGTTGAGAATTGCCACTCTTGGATTTGCTAGCATTCTAGCGGCATTCTAGCGTCCCAACGCTATAAGTCTTTTGTTTTCTTTGTTCCACTTTGTTCCATGTTTTGTCCTTTTGCACCTTTCTTACTAGCTTTTCTATTATAATTCTTATATAAAAGAATATGACACTATAAGATATAAACTAAATTAAATTAAACCAAATAAAATGAAATTTACTAGAAATAACAATACAAATTAGAGTTTATTATTACACTTCTTAAATGTAATTAGTGGCATCATTCTAAGATAAAGGCATGATCATATGCAATTTATCCACACCAGTCCATTTAAGGCTTCATGTATATATTCATTTCAGTCACAAGTACACAGGTGCAAAACTCTAATCCTACTAAATCCCTGCTAAATTATTATTCCCTTAACTCTTTAACTAATTTAAGTATTGGAGACTCTTTGGCAAGTGTCACATCGGTGTAGTTAACTCATTTCTAAACTTGGATTGGACTTTCAGAAGAGACGAATTTGCTGACTCATCAAAACTTATCTAAAATCGAAAATGTTATATTTAATAGATTTTTTAATATTTTTATTTAATTTAAAATAAAAAAGATATAAAAGTAAAATTTTAAAATTCAGAAGCACATAATTTCCACCTTAAATTCAATAGATTAAAAGGCGATTACCGATGTTATGTGTACGTAGCACCCCATGAAAAGAAAATGAAGTTGAGCATTAATTCATTAACATATACATATATATATATATATATATATGTATACACTTCTATGATTGAGCTCAGTACATCAGTTGGGGTCCATTGTTTCCGAACAAAGGAAGAGGAGCTTTGTTGACATTGTTGTCAGTTTATATCAAAGGTGATTATTTCATCGACAAGGACAGAAGAAATCTAGAAACCACAAAAACTTTGAAAAGGGTAATTTTGTAATTTAATTTCCATCGATATCCAAGTAATGTGTTTGAAATTGTATAAAATTATAAAAGATAATGTCCCATGTGTTATGCAGTGAATAAATAATTTAAATTTTATTGTCATTTTTACAAAAATTTGTAAAATTTTGTATTAATTTGTTTAACTCTAAACACAAGCATCATACACTTAGCTTTAGAAAATAAATATGCTTTGGGAACTGTCGAGGTATTGGATACCCAAAATTCTGCAGTTCGGATCACAAACTCACTAGCGACGAAACCTTTTAACATTTTACAACTGGCTACATTTGCTAATCATGATTTTTTTTTCCTTAGAATAAAAACGTTGTGTCATTTTTTTCATAAAATAATAAAAAAATTTTTAGTAATATATTTTTAGGTATATTATTTATATATTTTTTAAAAACAAATATTTAAAAATAATTAAGAAATTCACGTATATGTGAAGAAATTAACTTTTTAAATAAAGTATTTTCTTCACCCAAATGAAAATTTTTATATTTTAAATATTTTAAAAAATTTAAATAACATACTTAAAAATTATCAAACGTACAAAAAAATCACGTCATAGTGAAAAAAAAATTCCGGTATATAAAACCCAAAAAAAAAAAAAAATTACTGCAACTTTTTGTTTTTACATAATAAGTCATACTTACCAGACATAGCCTAGGAGTAGCTTGAGAATGACTAGCTCTTCGTTTTTCTCATTTTTTTTTTAATTTTATGCATATTATTCATTTCTATTAGAAAAGAATTACACAAAAATTAAAAATAAAAAAATTTGCGCACTCGTGAAAATACTGCATACGTGAATTTCCTATTTGTAAATATTGTTTTGCAATTATTCTTTTATGAATGTGAATAATGTGTTTAAATGTTACAAAAAAAAAAAAAAAAAAAAGAAAACTATAAGTTAAGAAAAACATATTAGCTTAAAGCTTAAAAAAAAGAGAGAATCAAAGCTAACCCTTTTTAGGCCACTCAATATCTCGCTTTGGTCTTTCACACCTTATATATATATATATATAAATAACTGATAAAATTGAGAATAAAATATTAAAATGAGATTCATTATAAAATATAATAGTGTAAAATAAAGTTTATTTAAAATTTTTAAAAAATGAAGAAAATAATGTTATAAATTTATTAAAAATGTACTTAATTTTTTATATTTTCTTCATTTAACTGAATTGCTTTCCTAACTTCTATTTGGAGTTCTAAAATTTACTCAAAGAAGTTACTATTTTTATTTTACTGAACGAATTACAAAAGTTTAATTTTTATCAAATTTTATTGACTTTTTGACATTGTAAGGGCAAGTTTAATTGGGTCAAAAATCACTGAAAATTATAAAAAGTCACAAATATTTACTTATTTTACTAACTTTTGTCATTTCGTTTTTCGTGTGCTTATTTTCAAATTTAAATTTTACAAACTTTTATAAAAAATTACAAAAAATAGTAAAAAGTTACCTACTTTTTTTATTTTTTTTAATATCTGTCATCTTTTCGTACTATTTTTTGATAAAACCACTCAAACGACTTATTTTACTATTTGAATAGATTATTTTAATCATTTTTAATTGTTTTGTCAAATATTAAAAAATAATTAATTTTTCTCACTTTTTTTTTAATTTTTTGCCACTTTAGGCCGTCCAAATGGCCCCTAGATGCCCCGATTAATTCTCATAAATTTCCAAAGGAAAATCGATGTCCTTTTTCGTCGAGAAAATGGCCTAATTTGTCTTCTAGCCATGGCTGCGACCCCAAAGTCAGCAGTCTCGAAGTTAGCAGAAGAATCTGCTGGTAGATGCACCATCCCAAGATCAGCATGCTGAAGCCAGCGGGCGACAGAAGGCTTCCACCAAACGCTTGCACTTCGGATTGAGGGGACTTTGACACCCTAAACCGATAAATAAAAATATAATAATTAAAAACAAATAAAGATTATAATTAAAAATAAATAAAAATATAATAAATTTTAATTATTTTTATTTTTAAAAAATATTTAATTTTGTATTAATTTAAAATTTTAACTATTTAGCTATCTTTAATTGTTATCTAGATTTATCTTTAATTGTAATATATCTTTATTTATCTTTAGTCGTAATCTTTATTTGTATTTAGTTGTTATTTTTATTTTATATTTAGTCATTAATCTTAATATCTAAAAAAAAAATTATTTCTCTCAATTATAATTTTAACAAATAATTAAAAATTTTAATCAATATAAATTTAAATTTTTTGAAAAATAAAAATAATTATTTATCTTCTTTAGTTACTTTATGTTAGTTGTTACCTTTATTTATCTTTATTTATCTTTAATTTTTATCTTTATTTATTTCGAATTTGTAATAGGAGCCGTTGAATTTTATTTAAAAAAAATCCAACTCTCCATATTTTACACTAAACAACAAACCGGTGCATAATGCACCAAAGCCCTCTTAATCCTTACTCTTCAAATGCTATGTTTGAAATATGGACATAAAGAAAAATTGAAGAAAAATTGTAGAAAAATAAATTTTATTTTTGCATTGAGTTAAAAATAATAAAAAAATGAATAGATGTTTATGAAAATAATTTATTTTTATTTGATTAAGGCTTAATTTAGAAAGGAAAAAAAGTTAATTTTTTTTTTATAGTTAATTACTAGTTAGCAACTAAAAAGTTAATTTTTTTTGTATTTAAAAAAAAATTAGTTTTTTAGCAGTTGATTTTTTTGTTAATTTAACATTTTTTTTCCTTTCATGATCTAAAAGAAATTTAAAATATAAGAGTGTAAATTTTGTCATTTCAAAAAAAGAAAAAAAATAAAAAAATTTACTCTTCCCAAATGAAAGTAGCCTAAGAATAAAAAAAAAATAAAATGAACTGATAATTTTATTTCTTTTCACTTTTTTTTCCCTTCTAAAGATTCGTTTTTTGAACGTAGCAGAGAACGTTGATGATGCAAGACAGCGAAGTGATTATTGATAAAAATTATTTTACTAAAAAAGTTATAGTGGTTCAAGGTACTTTTTATTTTGATAATTTGTTAGTACAATCAAATCCGAGATTGATTACCATCAATGATGTGATGATTATAAAGTCAATAATTTACGTGAATATCTCAATTTACCATTTTGGTAACTTATTAAGATTCATGTTATTTCTTATCTTTAGTTATTAGGATATAGGTTGTTCTATTTGAGAAAATGCTTATTTTAGGGGTAATATGGAGTAAATTTTACTAGAGTAATTTTTAATCACCATTTTAGGCATCTTAGGCTTAATTTGTAGGAAAAAAATAACTAATTTTTATAACTGTTTGCTCATTAGTTACTAAAAAACTAACTTTTTTGTATTTAGTAAGGAAAAAATAACGTTTTATTAGTTTACTTTTTTAGTTGTTTTTTTTTTGGGGGGGGTTAATTTGACTTTTTTTTCTCTTCATAATTTAAAATTTAAAAGAAATTTAAAATATAAGAAGATAAATTTGGTTATTTAAAAAAAGTTAAAAAGTTAAGGTGCCATTCGGTTTATTTTTCTGTTTTTTATTTTCTGTTTTAAAAATCTCAAAATAAAGAAATAAAAAATGTTCTATTTTATTTATTTTGATATTTTCCTTATTTTTTGTTAAAAATGATCAAAATAACTTTTTGCTATTTTTCATATGTGTAAAATCATTTTATATTTTCTAAAACAAGTTTTGAAAACACAAATGACCAAATCGTTTTAAGATTTTTTTTTTCAAAAGTGTAAAATGAAAAATGAGTTCAAAATAAAAAATCGAAAAATAAATAGAAAAATAAACTAAATGAGCTCTAAGTAATCAAAAATTTGGTTATTTTCAAAAGAAGCCTTAATATTTGATGTAATACTAAAATTATTTTGAGAATTATTTATATTTTTTTCTTTTTTGGATTCTAGTGTCTCATTTTACGGTTTGCATTTGGGTGGGATGATATCTAACAACCATGTGTTTAGTTTGAAAAACATCAAGCCCACTTTATTTTTCTTCCCACTTTAAGTGGGATCATAGCCTTTCAATAGTTTGAAATAGAGAATGATAAACAAGATAGCGATGATCATTGGATAGATAAAATCATACAATTTTATGATGAAATGGCTTGGTTTAGAAAAGGAAGTACAAGTTATACTTGTTGGTTTAATTCTGCCACGTCCCTAATTTAATTATTCAAGATAGACAGCATGAGAATGTGAAAAACTAAATAAAATAAATAAAATCCAATCTAGATTCAATTCACATTGAATAATACTCATTCCCATATAAAATAATATTTGAAAACATTACCATCAATTTAAACAACATAATCTACTTTAACATAATTCCCAATGACCGCATCTAAGGTCTGCATGATTAGAATAAATACTATAATCATGTTTATATTTCCCAAGATCATAATATCATAAATATAAGTATTAAAACCATATTCTAGGTCACACAATTTATAATATTAATGATTCAACTTTAAATTTAAAAGAACAAATACAATTGTTATTATCTATAGTTAAGACCGGAGTTAGGCTACTCAAACTAAATTGCCTACGTATCTTACTTTGGGAATCAGGTCACCGTAGTTCCTAATTTATATCTCTTATTTCATAACCAAACTTATAATCAACCAAATAAATCATATATCTCATCAATCAATGTCACAGTCACATTATATCAACATCTCAATATAAAAGAATATAAATACAATCCCATGCAAAAGGATGCAATGTGAATGCATCTCTAGTCTCTATCTACCCCCAATCTTATCTTGAGACAGGTGATACTTAGCAAAGCACGCGGAGTCACCAATCGCACCATTTAACACTCACGATAAACAATAATCTTAGTATATAATCACAGGTGGGGAACCGTGTTACACCCCATCGGTGTAAATCACATGTGGGGAACTGTGTTACACCCCATCAGTGTAAGACTCAGGGGAATCGTGTTACATCCTCTGGCCCTTCTACTAGGGAATTGTACTATACTCCTAGTCAGGTATCTGCTTAGCTCAAGTAGGGTAAAATCATAGGTGAGAAACCATGTTACACTCGTACTGGTGTAAGACTCAGGGAAACCTTATTATACTCCTTAGCCCTTCTACTAGGGAACTGTATTACACCCATAATCAGGCATCTGCTTAGCTCAAGCAGGGTTCGACTGCAGTCCAGAAAAAATCTCATAATCATATATTATAATTAACATTCCAACACCAAATGACTAAACTCTAGTCATATATATCAACTAAGGATCATCTAATATTTTTATAATCTTATTATTTTCTCAAAATCATGAATCCCGTCCATATATATAACTCGTGCCTTGGCACGTCAAAACATCAATATGGTAGTCTTGGCTAATCAATAATCACAATATCAAATCGAATGATACAACCTCAGGCCCATGCACATGATATGCTCAATTATATAAATAAATAGCGTCTCAATATAAACATATATTCTCATTAAGCTTAATAATAATTGGGGATTCACTTAATATTTAAAAATCAACTATGATTGGGTTTGGGCACAAACAGGAGTTTTAAAATTTAAAATTCAACATTTTTGGACATTCTGTTCAGCACCGTTCAGACGCCAGGTTTACTGTCTAGACGCTAGCACCAAACGCTAGCATCTGGCCTTACTATCAAGTGCCGTCAGCATCCAGACGCTAGTGCCCAAAACCCGATTTCTGGGTTCATTTTCAAGGAACCCAGCTCCAAAACAAACCAAAATCATTTATCTAAGCCATAAACTCAACAATTAATCATATATAAACGTTTAAACATCTTAATAACATATTTCCACCACATTTGATTCAATAAATAACTCAATATATATGCAAAGTCTCAACATATAAATGTATATATATACACATTCATATATACACACACATATATATACAAATCCTTCAAATCTCAACAATAATCGATGAATAATATATTGAAGTCTTCCTAATAACGTCTAGAACACAAATATAAGTTTCACCTACCTCGAATCTGAAGAGAAAAAAAGAAGTGAGAAGGCTTTAGTTTTGGCCTCTGAACTTTCGATCTCAATTTCTCCCGCCTCAAGCAAAACCACGCGAAACGGACACCACGACAACTTTCACAGCATTGAATACTACCTCGATCTATCGACCATCCTTCCCAGAACTCACTTTTCTTTCTCTACTCTCTCTCTCTCTCCCTTCTCTCTCTTTTCACTCTCTCTCCTGTTCTCTGGAAGCCGCAGGAGACAAGAAAGAAAAAGGAAATAAAGAAGAAATGAAGGAAAGAAAAAAAAAAAGAAAAATGAGAAAAAGGCTAGGCCTTTAACTCAGATATCCAACCCAATATCAATTTGAGCCACACCCCGCCCAAAAATATAAAATAAATCAACCTAATCTCATTTTAAATATTTTATTAGCTCAAAATAACACATATAAGCCAAAATTAAATACCTGGTATTACAAAATTTATTTAACCAAAACCAAAAGGTTATTGGTGGTTACAGTGTTTGAGCTTATAGACATATTCAATGTGGCAATGGACAAGGTCTAAAGAATCCTCGTGGCTATAAGATCCATTTGAAGTGCTGAAAATTACTGAAAAACGTTGAAAAATACTGAAAATCTCTAAAATTTATTTACTTTTTATCTCACTATATGAATTACGAACTTATAACTTTTATCACTTTTTATTACACCAAACGCCTCTTATGTGGGAGGTGGCTGGTGTGACAAGAAAGTGGGGATGAATATAGCTAGAAGTCTAAAATTTGTAAGTTTTTTAGGAATTTACTGCTAGGTTATTCCTTAATTTGATTCATGAAGTTCAAATGATAACTCTAATAACTTTTTGTTCTCGACACATCCTAATTTGTAAGAATTAGTCACTGCAATAGCCTTCAATGGTTACACGATTGAGTATTCAAAATGCGAACTACTAGAGGCAAATCAAAGATTTTCGTTAAAAGGGCACAATAAATACATGTATGCAATCATATATCTATATAATAAAATAAGATAATTTTTTAAAATATCCCTCTCACAAATTAAGATGCAATGGCTTCTGGTGCAACAGCAAGCACCAGTTTAACTTGGGGCTCAATTCCTTTTTTTTTTCTTTGCAATCATACTAACCTCGATTTTTTCCATTATTTTTTTATACCCGTAACAGTGTAAAAAGAAGGCTTGGCTCCAAGTTCCTCAATTATTCTATTCCTGACTTACGAGCAACTAAAATTGATTATTGTTCCTACACAGTTTGGACGATCTATGGGGCATTAAGTATGAAAATTTGTATATTTCTAGACGAGGAATAAGAAACCTTTCCTTGTTTTTTCTTTTAAACTAGAACAAGTCTTTATTTTTTTTCTTTATTTTTATCCTCAAGTATTTTGAACTTCAAATTTTCTTGGGTTCCATTGGCGTGTATCCAGTAGAATTGAACCTACAAATTCGCCAATTATGAGTTGGGCGCAATTCCATTTTTGTTTAAATTACATAATAAATGGGCTCTTCGACTCCTTTAGTCACTATAACGCCCCTGATTAGTGTAATTATATTTCTTTTATTGAACAATTAAGATCATTTTTATACTTTTAACTTCCCGCTCAAATCAAAACTGTCAACTTAAATTTTGCTCAATTATATTTTCTAAGAAGTTGAACCTTTCAAATTAAAATAACATAATTTATGTTTTTTTTATAATGATGCTTAAAAAAAATTAATTAGAGAGAGAGAGAGAGAAAGACCAAAATACATGTAATAGCTACTAAAGTAACATAGGCAGGGGCAAAACTAGGATTTTGGTTAAAGGAGCACCGACCACCTAAAAAGAAGATAACAACTTACGTTGGGATTAAGAGTAAGATAGAAACAACGTTACTTTTAGAAAATGAGAAAATTTTCCCTGGAACATAAAATTAGTGAATATATATATTCACCGTCACTTTGCGAAGAAGTGTATCATTTTTTTGCTTTTAGGAGGAGACGGAGAGTTCTTACAAAGATGGAGGCATCAAGGCCTAGAGCCTTAGTGTAAGGAATTAACACCAAAAATTCCATGATCTACAATATCATTAGTCTTCATTTTTCACTAATCGTTACACAACAACTATATTGTCTCGTGTATTACCGATGACTGTGTGTTGAAATCCATTATGGTCTAAGCTAGAACCACCATTATATGGTTTAACTGACCATTATCATCACTTTGGATGTAGTTATTGTTACTCATATGCTTTACAGGATCTAAACTGGAACTTGCCAAGAGCATGGTTAGGGATTTTAGTAAATTCTTTGTTTTCCAATAGTGAATGGTCGAGAATCGAGTTATAGCAAAATAGATGAATGATTCAATCATGATAAATACAACCATCGGATCACGGATTAGAGGTTGACAACTGCTCAATGGGGGCAGATTTAGTCTGGATAATTGGCAAAGATATTTTAATAGTTGGACTTGGAAAAAATAATTGAAAATAAAGATAACATTTGAAAGTCCAAATTTTAGTAATTTTTGTCATTTTTTATCAAAAATTGCTAGTTGCAATTATTAGTGCGTTTTGGAGAAACGAGTAATAATTTTTAGTAACTTTTTGTAACTTTTGGGTGTTTAATAAAATTTTTGATAACTTTTAGTAATTTTTAATAATTTTACTTTTGAGTTGAGAAATTATTGCAATTGAGAAAAAAAGTAAAAAAATATTAATGGTCTGTCAAATACTCATAGAAGAAAAAGTTAGTGATTTTTACTAGGTTGTACATCCAAAGTGCCAAAAGAGATTTGCCTCTATAATAGGGATGGTTATGTGTGGTGAAAAAAAAAATAATTATAAATAGATATGTGTATATAGCGATATAAAGTAGAGAGAAGCAAACTAAAATACGATGGTAATTGTGTGGATGTGGTCGGTTAGTTAAAGAACTAAAAATGGAAAACAATAAAAAATTATTTTTCTATTGACAACCGTCACATATTATCAATATTATATACAATCAATTAGAAAGTCCTATCATCCCTTAGACCATTTTTAGCTACAAATTCATTTTTTGCTTGCTACTTTTATTGACAAAGAGCTTTATCTAGGTTGATCTCAATTTTTGGCGACCCAAAACCAACAAAATTACTAGGATTTAATAATTCATCTCTTATGTCCATAGTCAGGAATAAAAAATAATAAAACTCAAACGTACGTTACATAGTATATTAAATATAAAATAGTTTATTATATTTATATTACTTTATTAATGAAGAATATTTTTATTAGTCTTTTAATTTTATTGAATGTAGGCCCATTTTACATTTTTTTTTTAATTTTTTTAATACATTATTAAAATAGTTAGTTTTAATTATTATATGTATATATATATATATATTTTCAGATTTTTTCAGGGTGAGAGTGACTTTTTGCCAACTGGGCCGACAAGCCTCTTTCAGTATTTCGATCAAAACAACGATGGACTCATGTGAGGCCCAGTGAGGGCCTAGGTGGAGCAATCTACTAAATAGCACTGAAGTCATTATTTTTGTCTGTGTTTACTTTTTCTCACCTAGGAACGTCATAGGCTCGATGGCCTAAAATCTCAAACCTAACCCACCTTAAGTTTGAACTTGTTTAACAAAATGGCCCAAATTGGGATTATTGCATTAGGCCTCGGCTGGGTTCGGTCCGACCCAAATTAACTCAAAAGTATATTTTTTTTTTTTAGTCTTACATTAATTTATATAATATTCGTTATGTTATCTTATAAAATATTATTTTAATAATAAATTATTTATTTTATATAATTTAAATTATATTTCTAGAATAAGTACATATTTTAGATATTTTATCTAAAAATTAGATAAACTTAAGAGGTTGGGCTTAGAATCCAAATCCCTATACTTAAATTTTTTTGGGCCCAGCCGAGCCCGATGGTTATCAAAATGATAAGCTTGGCGTGCGCCATCCCTTCGTTTGCCCATGTTATTTTCTCATTTTATCTTAATTCATCTAAAATTTGCACTTTAACGATCACTAATTACCTTGGTACGCCTAGTGATCATAAAAAACAAATTTAAGAGTATCTGCAATGAGTATTAACCCAGATTTCGTTAAATAATAATAAAAAAAAAATTAAAAAAGGAACCTACTAGAAAATAAACATGGAGGAGTTTGTATGTTTGGAGCTTTATAAAATTCTAAAAATTTTTATAAAACTAAATTTTTTTTACACACTGTACGAATTATGAGAGTATAACTTTTATAAATTTATACTAATTTTTATAAATCAAAACAGTCCATAATTGCAAACTGCAAAGTTTAATTTAGTCACGTGACAAAGTTTAATTATTTTTAAACAACTTTTAATTAGTCACTAGTTGTTAGTGATTGAAAATTATTATTTGATGATTTTTATGTTGTGTTGGCCCAAGGTTTGTAAAGTTAGTTTTATAATTGATTTTGATGATAACAAACAATGAATTAAATTTTCACAATTAATTTTCAAATAGACATTGTATGAAATGTTACAATTCATTTGATAGATTCAAGATAATAGAGTTGGAAGAGATTGATATTATTTTTTAGATATTTTCACATAATTTGGAGGAAGGAATAAAGGAATTTCAAAGTTGAGAGTAATAGAAATCGAAGTAAGATGAAGATTTGAACTAGAGGTTAACTCGGGTAAACAGAGAAATCAGACACATGTCAGCATATAGATGCTATCCTAAGATTCAACGGTTCAATTATCATGAAATTTTAATATAGTAAACTAGACTTCTATATCTACAACTTTACCGAAGGGAACTTTTTGTGGATCTGACGTTAAGATATCAAAACATGAGTTGGAATATTAGTCATTACAAAAAAAATTTTAATTCTGGATTCTGGAGCTAGTCTTAGTTTTTGAGACATAACTTATACTCTACAGCTTTAAAAATTCTGATTTTTGGTATGTGAAAAGAAGACTCAAAAAGATACAACTTTTGTAGTTTAAGTTTCTTCCAATTCTAAAAGTATCATGGTGAAACAGAAGCTTAAACTGGAAACACAGATTCAGAATGTCAGAAAAAGCTATCAGAAGTTGGTCTCGGTTCAGAAGCCATATATGACTATCTAACCGTTGGATGAAGCTCAAAATTTGACATGTGATAGCTGACTTATATATCTACAAAGTCTTCACTCTGAGATAATGTCGGATTTCAACGTTATGAGGGTGAAAAACCGTTACAATTGTATATCAGAAAATCTGAAACTGAAAGACAACATTGGAAGCAAGGAAATTCAATTTCTTTCAAGGGCAAAAATATCTTTTCACTTAGTAACGGCCTTTTGGAGATTTTCATCTATAAATAGAGTCTCAAACTCAGATTCAAGAGCAAGAATAAGGCAAGAAAGAAGTGCTTACAAAGAGATACAAGAAATTTCATAACTTTGCAAACATAAAGTGATTTCTTCCCACACTTGTGCTTCATCTTTCATATTCAACTTGTGAGAGTTTTTTTTTTTGATTTGATTGAGTTTCAAACTCATCATTGTTGTTGTAAGAAAGGAAAATTTAAAGCCCTTTTAATTTGTGAGAGTTGGGTGAGCTCATGTTGGTTTTAGTTCAAGTGTTAGAACCAAAACAAGATACTTTCTTTGAGAGAGACTTGTGTGAGTGATTTGGGGATAAAATCACTTGAGAAAGGTTTCTAACACCTTGGGAAGTTAGTGTATAATAAGCTCTTCAAAGAATAGTGGAGAAATCTCAAGGAAGGTTTTGGGGAGTGGATGTAGGCAACATTGAAGCCGAATCACTATAAATTGATTGTGTTTGCTTCTTCTCCATTCTCTTTATATTTATTGAAAACACTAGCACTCACTCTTCATCCACAAATATTGAATAATTTTTTTAGGTGCATTTTATATTTGATTATCCTTTTCATCTTGACATATTTGTTTTAGGGTTGAAATTTTTATTTGTAAATTTTTTTAAGCAACCCTATTCACCCCCTCTAGTGTTGCTATTTGGGATAACATTTTGTTTTAAAATTTAATGGATAGAATAAAAAAAAAACCCTAACAATCACACATGAAAATGTGAGTCCTACTTCTTGCATGATTTCAACCTCGCACAGATGCCCCCAATAAAATTTACAATCAACTTAGAAGGTATTTGGTAGCACAAATTTTAGTATTTTCTTAGTAATTTTTTTTCAAAAGTTATTAGTTGTAATTTTTGGAGTATTTAGTTAAGTAAGTTGTAATTTTTAGTAATTTTTTTATAATTTTTGGGTGTTTGGTAAAGTTTTTAGTAATATTTAGTAATTTTTAACAATTTTTGAGTGTTTGGTAAAATTTTAAGCAAAATTTAACAACTTTTTGTATGTTTGGTGACACTTTGAGTGGAACAAATTACCGTAATAGAACAAAAAAGTGACAAAAGTTGAGGTTTCACTAAACGCTCAACTTCCAATTTTTGGTAAATTTTTACACTTTTGTGTGCTGTCAAACGGAACCTTAACTCGATTACTTTAATTCAATTTTAATAAAAGATTAGTTTTATTTTAAATCTAAAAATTATCAATACAATTAATTTGTGTGTATAATACTGACGCATAGCTAATATAAATATTATATTCTTTGAATTCATGTGTGAAACACATGATGTTACTTAGGGTGTGTTTGGAGCGATAAAAAGTGAGATAAATTGAGAGTTTGTAATGCGTGCAGTGAAAGAAAAAAGTTGATGTGTTATAAAGTTAACAAAGATTTATAAAATTTTTTGTTATTTGTTTGTAAACCAAATGGAGTCTTAATTGAGTCACTTTAATTTAGTTTTAGTGAGAGGATACTTTAATTTTAAATTTTAAAATTACCTACACGATAATTTAGTTAGATCGTAAATTTAAAAATTTGTAAATCTTAAATTCATTAACTTAATCCAATTTTAAAAATATATTAGATCAGTTTCGAATTTAATCTGAATCGATTTATTTTTTTCAAATGAAAATTAAAATTAGGTTTGAAAATATATTTTTGTATGTAATTATTAATTTTTATTTTAATAAAATACTTAATTTTATTAATTTTTTAAAAAATAATTGAATTAAAAAAAATATATTTCGTATTAATTTAATATAATTTAATTAATTAAATTAACTAAACAGGAACATAGAAAAGGGAAACTTGCCAGACGGGCGGAGTCTTCCGTCTTCGTGTGCCGCTTGATAGTTATCCGTTCATTCCGCACTCTGTTGAATTTTGACATCGTCTCTTCTCTTCCCAGATCGTTCATCAATTCACTGAGAACATGTCTCACCAAGCTGAATCGTCCGACTCGTGAGTCCCCCCACTTTTCACTTAGATAATAATTAGAACTCTCTCGCTAGTATTGACCTCACAATTCATCTTGATCTAACCCTCGGATTTTGTTGTGGATTTGACGATTCTTGGAATGGTTTCGATTCTGTGAATTTTTTTTTTCAGGAAAGGAGGGAAGAAGGATTTCTCCACCGCAATCTTGGAGCGCAAGAAGTCCCCCAATCGGCTCATCGTTGACGAGGCCCTCAATGACGACAACTCCGTCGTGGCCATGCACCCAGCTACCATGGAAAAGCTGCAGCTCTTCCGGGGGGACACAATCCTTATCAAGGTTTGGCCTTTTCATCGTCAGACGGTCTATGTAATTGAACTTTAGTTCTTATGAATTGGGTTTTTAGGGTTTGGTGAGAAAAGGGGTGAGCTGATTTGGGTCAGGATTAACCATGGAAGTTATGGTTTGCTTTATGTTTTTCAACTTGTTTGTTTTAATTTGTTAGTGAATTGAATTTGATGCACTTCATAGTGGAGGTCTTCGGAGATGATAATGGAGTGAGAACAGAATGATTGTATCGCAAACCTTTTGAAATGTCTGTTTTTGAAGTGTATGTACGTGTGGGTTGATTGAATACCTGCCTCTGATCTTTCATTCTTTTTCTTTTTAGCTGTATGCAATGGGAGAGTATGATTGAATGTGATGAGCTTTTGTACATCACCATTGTTTCTGAACTGTTCTTTTTGCTACCATTGTTTCTGAACTGTTCTTTCTGCGTGCATTTATTCTGCACACAGCTTTGTAGGAGGATATTTCACATACAAATTGGTAGTTCATTTTACTTATTTCCTTGCTTCCTGGATTTTTTGTTTTTTTTAATTTTTGTGTTGTGTTGGAGGGAGAAGTGAGTTGCAATTAAATGTTTTTGGATGAGTTTGGGTTCATTGACTGGGTAAAGTTCAGGATTGTCAGTTTGCAGCTTTCATTTGTTGAGGTCAATCCAAATGGGTCCGTTGATAAGCTAGGCTTATTGTTTTAGTCTTGTAGATGTATTTGTATTGGGGTTGAGAAATTTGAATATGAAATTTGAAAACCAAATTGCAAGCTTCTGATAATAAAAGAGCAGTTCTAGTAATGGCAGTGGTTTTTGGTTCTTTTGTTTTGGTTTCTTGCTGTATAATGTTGCGTTCAATGTGTCAGACTTTCTAATTAAGCTAGAAATTGTTACTCTGGTTTGAATTGTGAATGTTCTTTATGTTTCTTTTTGTTGAAGTTGACTCGGATAGTTCTATTTCTCATCACTCTGGATTTGTGGGTTGTAGGTTGCATATTACGCTTAGGATTGGGTTGCCTTTAAATTCCCAAATTTACAGCCTCATAAACCATTTTTGTGCTATTTTTTTCCCTTCTATTTTGAAGTGAGTATGGGTTACGTTGTGGAGTTAAATATGGTCTTCAGTGTGTTTTGGTGAGATCACAACTTCTAGCTGGTAAAAAGGAGGTTTCACATACTTTTATCTACAATTGTGTATTGTCTTAAGTCATCTTTATTGTCATAGTGTTGTGGTTTTTATTCCTCCCAAATAAATGGGAATGATTTGTTTACATTTTTGGTTACCTTTGTTATGATTTTGTTTAATTTTGTTTTCAGGGCAAGAAAAGGAAGGATACAATCTGTATTGCCCTTGCTGATGACACATGTGAAGAGCCAAAGATCAGGATGAACAAGGTTGTCAGATCAAATCTGCGGGTTCGGCTGGCAGATATTGTATCTGTGCACCAGTGTCCAGATGTTAAGTATGGGAAACGTGTCCACATACTGCCACTGGATGACACTATAGAAGGCATCACTGGGGATCTGTTTGATGCATTCCTGAAACGTAAGTTGTAAACCTACCTTTTGTTTGGTTGCATGCATTTGTACTCGTGTGCTTGCTAGTTCCTTTACTTTAATTGTTAGTTTTGTTATGGCTTCTTTTTTCTATTTTGTCAATAATAAACTTTAATACCCTGCTTATTCTGAAACGATACAAAATCCCACTTTCCTTAAAATGTATTCCTTATAAAATTAAATTATGTGAACCCTTGGTTTTACTTCGTCCCACAAATTATATCAGTTAATCCTTTGATTCCTGCTGACTGCTACCATTTTCCCATATCAGAATAAAAAGATAATTAGATCCTGTTAGGTTGCAAGAAATAATCAAAGCCACCATGACATAGAACACCATAAAGTGCATCCCATTTTATAATTCATCCCCATGATCACTTAAGTTATTATCATATCTTTTGTAGAGCATATCATGCCCATTAATCAGCTTGTTTGTGCACCTCTGTTTGGTATACATGCATGGATATGCTTGTTTCTTGTAATATTGTGCGTTAGCGTTCCAGTGGAATTTAGTGGTCGGTTGACCTAAATTCTAAAATATTTGTGCAAGGGATAATATCAGTCATGGATTCAAGATCTGTCCATAGGCCTTTGAATTAAATATCAAAAGGCATGGAGCCTGAACTATAGTGATAGATTGATGGTCTTGATGATTTTCATTGGACTAATATACATCTAATAAGTGTTTCCTTCATTTTTTGTTAATTCATATTGATTATATCATCCATAGAAAGCTTATGATTGAACCTAATAAAAGTATTATTACTGAGCTGAATCAAAAACCAAATTCTGTTCATCACGAAAGTAATAATGTGGCTGTTATAGTCCAAATCTGTTTTCTTTTTGCCTTTGTTGCTTTGGTTTAGTACTTGTTTTCAGATAAGTAATCGAAATTTTTTTATTAATGAGGTATCAATAAGATGCTAGGAAAGAGATATGCAAGGTCATACAACTTGAAGTATCGGCTAGGTTTAATACTTGTTCAATGGAGATCCGAATAGAAATGATATGGATTACAACATTTGTAGTTATAATAATGTTGGTTATTTATTTGGTGTCAAGGATGTTTGGTATTTCAACTTTGATGACACCTTTTTATTTAGGGATGGTAATGGGGACAATTATTGGTATTTCAACTTTGATGACACCTTTTTATTTAGGGATGGTAATGGGGACAATTATTCCATATATTTTGATATTGAAAATAAGATTTTTGATGATCATCCTTTTCAGATTGATCTAATTGTTTTTTTTTTTAAACTTAAATAGTAATCAGTTTTGGTCATTAGAAATAAGTGTACAAATAAAAAGAAGTGCGTCGACCTATTGCTATTTGGCTTGTATCTACTTTAAAAAAGTCGAGGTATTTTGAATTCTTTGTTGAAACTGACAAAATTAGGAAAACCTCTAAAATTATTTCAATGTTGGACCTCGAACATATAAACCAAACCAAACCAAACCAAGTCTTTTCCCACTAGGTGGGGTCGGCTATATGGATTTGTCGACGCCAATTAGATCTGTTTAGGGGCATGTCCTCCGATAAATCTAGGTAGGTCAGGTCATGTTTAATGGTTTCTTTCCAGCTTCTCTTGGGTCTTCCTCTACCTCTCCTACTCCTGGCAATCTCCATACTTTCACACTTTCTAACAGGTGCTTCTGCTAGACGTCTTCTAATATGGCCAAACCATCTTAATTGATTTTCTCTCATTTTATCGTCAATCGGTGCTATTCCTACTTTGCCCCTAATCTCCTCGTTCCTAATCTTATCTTTCCTTGTAATCCAGCACATCCACCTTAGCATCCTCATCTCCGCAACTGCTATCTTCTGACCATGATTATGCTTTACTGCCCAACACTCTGATCCATATAGCAGCGTTGGTCTAACCGCTACCTTATAATACTTTCCTATCACCTTGAGGGGGATTTTTCGGTCGCACAAAACCCCCGAAGCACTTCTCCATTTGGTCCACCCAGCTTGAATCCTGTGACTTACATCAGTATTAATCCCTCCATCTTGTTGCACCATAGATCCAAGGTACCTAAATTTATCTTTCTCTACAATCTTTTGTGCGCCTAAATTTACTTCTATACTACCCGTTATTCTACTTTAACTAAACTTACATTTCATATATTCCGTCTTGCATCGGCTTAGCCTAAACCCTTTTGTCTCTAACGTATCGTGCCACAATTCTAGCTTAGCATTCACTCCTTCTCTCGTCTCATCTACTAAAACAATATCATCTGCAAATAGCATACACTACGGCACCTCATCCTGAATATGTCTTGTAATCTCATCCATAACTAAAGCAAACAAGTACGGGCTTAACGCTGATCCTTGATGTAAACCAATCGTGATAGGGAACTCATTAGTCTCTCTACCAGTCGTCCGTATAGATGTCATGGCTCTATCATACATGTCCTTTATCGCCTCAATATATGCGACATACGCTCCTTTCTTTTCCAATACTCTCCATAGAATCTCCCTAGGAACTCGATCATATGCCTTCTCTAAATCGATGAACACCATATGTAAATCTTTTTGATCTTCTCTATACTGTTCCATTAATCTCCTCAAGAGAAAGATAATCTCCATGGTTGATCTTCCAGGCATGAAACCAAATTGGTTCTCCGAAACGTTTGTTGTCCTTCTTAGTCTTCTCTCAATAACTCTCTCCCATAATTTTATCGTATGGCTCATCAATTTAATCCCGCGGTAGTTCGCACAATTCTGAATATCTCTTTTGTTCTTGTATATGGGTATAAGGATACTTTTCCTCCATGCATCAGGCATCTTCTTGCTCTTTAGCACTACATTAAAAAGTTTTGTCAACCAACTTATGCCATCCTCTCCTAAGCACCTCCAAACCTCAATAGGGATACCATCTGGCCCAACCGCTTTCCCATTCTTCATCCTTTTTAATACTTCTTTTACTTCTTCCTTACTGATTCTCCTTTAGAACATAAAATTTAATTCTTCCCTAAAAGTGGTAAACTGTCCCAAATGTATGTCACTCCTACTGCTTTCGTTAAATAACTTGTAGAAGTAACTCTTCCAACGCTCCTTTATCTCCTCTTCCTTTACTTATACCTTTTCATCCTCATCCTTAATGCATTTAACTTGGTTTAAATCCTTGGTCCGTCTATCTCTAGATTTAGCAAGCTTGAATATCTCTCTTTCGCCCTCCTTAGTGTCAAGTCGCCTATATAAATCCTCAAATGTCTTTGCCTTAGCCTCACTAACTGCCTTTTTGGTTTCTCTTCTAGCTTCTCTATACCTTTCCAAGTTCGCTTCATTTCGGTCGTTTTGTTAAGATTTAAAACACTCTCTTTTAACTCTTGTCTTGTCTTAGACGGCCTCGTTCCACCACCATGCCTCTTTCTGTGTCGGAGCACTCTCCTTGGATTCTCTTAAGACTTCTTTTCCTACCCTCCTAATACACTTTGCTACCTTATCCCACATAATATTTGCACTCTCATTTACCGTCCAAATATTTTCCTCTAGTACTCTTTCCCTGAATGCTGCTTGCTTATCACCTTTTAAGTTCCACCATTTAGTTTTTGAGCATCTGTACGACTTCTTTTTTCTAGCCCACCTTTGAAGCTGCACATCTATGACCAACAACCTATGTTGGGCAGTCAAGCTCTCCCCTGGTATAACTTTACAATCTTTACAAGCTACATGGTCTCTTTTCCTAGTTAAGAAGAAGTCAATCTGTGTCTTTGAGGAGCCACTCCTATAAGTCACCAAATGTTCCTCTTTCTTCCTAAAAAAGGTGTTCGTCACCATGAGATCATAAGCTACTGGAAACTCCAAAATATCATTTCCTTCTTCATTTCTATCACCATAACGATATCTCCCATGTACTCCTATGTATCCATCTATGTTGCGTCCTATATGACCGTTCAAATCTCCTCCTATGAAGACCATCTCTCCTTGAGGTATCTCTAATAGCATTTCTTCCAAGTCTTCCCAAAACTTCTCCTTATGTACATCTCCTAAGCTCACTTGGGGGACATAAGCACTAATTACGTTTACTATCTCTTTTCCTAACACTAACTTAATTGCAATAATCCTATCTCCACAGCGTTTCACATTAATTATGTCTTCCTTTAGGTCCTTGCTTACTACTATGCCGACCCCATTTCTCGATCTATTAAGTCCTGTATACCATAACTTATACCCAGTCTTCTCAATCTCTTTAGCTTTCTGTCCCACCCACTTCGTCTCTTGCAAGTAAGCAATTGCGATTCTTCTTCTTTCTATTGTATCCACCACTTCCATAAGTTTCTCAGTTAAGCTCCCAATATTCCAAGTACCTAATCTCAGCTTTCTATTTTAGACTAGCTTCCTTGCCCCCCCACTCGTCCAGGAAAGTGCGAGGACCCTTACCTATTTAACACCGCACCCGGGCACCGATGTGGCGGTCCTTGCTTATTTAACACTGTACTCGAACCATACAGCGCGTCGCTAAGTAGGGAACGCCCCCACGAAATCTCATTAGGTGTCGGAAAATCCATAAAAAAATTCGACAAAGTTTTACGCTGGTTGTCGATTACCTAACACAACCCTCCTCCTTTATCTGGGCTTGGGACCGGCCATGAAAAAAAACATAGGCGGAGTTTCAAATTCAATCTTTTTAGAAAGAAGATCTTTTGTTTCATGGTAGCTTGCTCCACTTCCCTTATGAAACTTTTATTATTGGGTTAGCCATTAACTTCTCATGTTTCTAGCGATTCACATGGCATCATCCAATGATACAAGTTTTAGATTCTTCAAGAATCTGCAATGCACTAGAATCGTTTTGTTGACAATCTTTTACTTTGACAGTAAATAGGGTTGTAAATCCTTAACCCTACCCCCTCTTATTAAAGATTACATAATGTTCTTGTGAATTATGGCCAATACTTGGTATATACACAATGATTTCAAATTCAAAAGCTAGTCGTACTCTAGAAATTTTATGTGAGGCAGAACTGTACCTGGGATTTTCACTTCATATGACTTTTTCAATTCTTTTGAAAAGCATCAGATTTTTTCCTTGTTCTATAATCTCCTCCTTTCTTCCACTTTGTCCCAAAGAGTAACTATGACCAATTTGGTCACATTTTCATGTTTCAATTGGACACTTTCCATTTTTCTTTCTTGATTATTCTCAAAGGAGAAGATTATTCTCTTTACCAAACATTGACTAGAAGTGTAGGGTGTGATCTGGTGTGGTCACTATTACAGTGCACCTTAGTTATGTTTAATGCCTTGGGTGGACCTTTGATTATAACAATTTTGTAGTCTAGATATTTAGATGCGTAAGATTCGTAGGAGAGATTATTTCGAGTTAAGTATTATTTTAGGTGCTTTTAATAATATTCTAGTGCATTTATATTTGCATTTTTTGTCTTCAGGTTAGCGGTTTGTTTTGCTAGTATTTAATTTTTGGAAAATATCCCACACACAATTGTTTTGAAAAATTGAACTTGATAGTTCATCTGTTAATTGGTTTTATTTGTTATTTTTGTACGAGATTATGTTTTATGCTAATGAGCATGGGAAAATGATTTGAACATTTATTTTCAATTATTTGAATTAGTGTGAATGTGATGAACTATTTATTTGTGGTTATTAGTATTAGAATAAGAGTTTAAGGGACATGCTCTTCAAGTGGTGTGATGTTGGAAACTAGGGAATAGACTCGTATGAACTGTGGTGACTCTAGTTTTCAACAGTTGTAGGAACATGCCCATGTTAACTGTACAATTCAATCAGATCATTCTTAGGGAAGAATCCAAGAGCCGGGTTGGGTGACTCTAAGTGCGATGTTGGATCTAATGGGTACTGCTCATAAGAAATTATTTTGGCACATATGATATTTAATTCCCATATGATATACCATATGTTAATGACTTATCATTATTGATGTGATTGAGAGATTGATTTAATTTAGATTGTGGATGTTATTGGCACTCAGATATGTAGGTTTTTAATTATTATTATTTATGCATGGGCATTGTTTACTTGGAAACTTCTTTTGGTTAATTTGTTTTATTTGAAAATGTGTTATTTTCAAATGGTTGTTATTATGTTTGGCGTGGCATTCATGCATTGGGCTTTTAGCTCCCTCTTCATTGACTTTTTTAGGAATATTTAGATTGTGGATGTTTTGGTTTGGGTTCGGAACCATAACTTCATGAGTCTATGACCTCTTGTAGGAATATTTAATTATTTGTGTTGGATTTGAGGATTTAGGTATCATTCAGTTTTATAAATTTTGTGGTCTAATACTGTGATAGACCAGTTGATTGGTTTTATTTGGAGAATTATATATTGGCATTATCATTCAAGATTTTATTTTAATTTTATTAAAAATGTTATTTTGGGTTCATTTAGGCTTACGTGTGCCGTGGGCCAAGGTATGGTTCATGGATGTCTAATCCTTAAGTAGCGTGTGACAGAACTTATGTTCATTTATATCTGTATAGAAATGCTTTTGTATGCAGATATGCAACTACATGAACCCTTACATACAACTATTTGTGTTTGTTTATGCTCATCTTTGTACTGATAAATATATTTATAATGTCTTATGTATGGTATACATATCTGTATGTGTGTATTCACCAGGTGGAATTTTCCTCCAACACCCCCTTGTTTTACACTTGTTGTCATGACATACATACATTTTATGGCCTATATGCATATATATTGACTAAATATTCGTTTTATTAGAAATGTTCCTAAAAATTATTTTGAAAGGTGTCGATGAAAATTTTGCATTGACTTTATTAAATCAACTACAAGCATACTTTTACTTATAAAAAAGAAAAAAACATACAAAATACTTATTTAGAGTAGATAAAACTCTTGTTGTACGTGTAAAAAGTGGAAAATTGGCTGATCAATTTCTCATTAATTCTATGGTTAGTTGAGACTTTTGAAGTATGATTCTCAGTATATTTGGGCTAATGTGAGTGTGATTCTCAGTATATTTGGGCTAATGTGAGTGTGTTGAAGAGGGTTATGGACCTTATTCAATCTTGGAGAAGGATCCTCAGGGGGGTGGACCCTAGGAGGAGGAAGGCTCGGTCTTAGTGTCTTTAAGGGGATTATTTGGTGAGCCATGATGCCTCAGTTTTTCACTCTTTTGTTTTTTATCCAAATGTATCCTTTAGGATCTCTTATGGAAATGGTTACTACTACCCTGTTGGGCAGAGCTTCTTCATTCAGTCTAGGGTATTTGATGTGTAAACCCTTATTTTGGTTATGGACTTGCTAGTTTTTCTTCTGAAGTGTCCAAGTTTTGTATTTATTCAATCTTTGATGCTCATTATAGCAGTCTCTGAATTGTGGTATATTATTTATTTTGGTGGTTGTTTGTAGTTCGAAGAGAACAATCTTCTAGCTATTATTTTTTAAAGATGCTCATTCCTCCCCCCACCCCCCAAAGAGACAATAATAAAATAAAATAAATAAAAGAAAGCACCCTTTTTGGTAAATGTCTTCTGCCTGTTCTTTGTTTCATCCCATTTACGTGATAAGATGGTTCTTTTTAATGTATATTAGTTGTCCATTTCTTTTTGTAGCTTACTTTCTGGAGGCATACCGTCCAGTGAGGAAAGGAGATCATTTCCTTGTCAGAGGAGGGATGAGGAGTGTAGAATTTAAGGTCATTGAGACTGACCCAGGGGAGTACTGCGTGGTTGCTCCAGACACAGAGATCTTTTGTGAGGGGGAGCCTGTGAGAAGGGAGGATGAGGATAGGTTGGATGAGGTTGGCTATGATGATGTGGGAGGTGTTAGGAAGCAGATGGCTCAAATTCGTGAGTTAGTGGAGTTGCCTCTAAGGCATCCACAACTTTTCAAATCTATTGGTGTGAAACCACCTAAAGGCATTTTACTTTATGGACCCCCAGGTTCTGGAAAGACATTGATAGCTAGGGCTGTTGCTAATGAGACCGGTGCTTTCTTTTTCTGTATAAATGGACCGGAAATAATGTCCAAATTGGCTGGTGAGAGTGAAAGCAATCTCAGGAAGGCTTTTGAGGAGGCCGAGAAAAATGCCCCATCTATCATTTTCATTGATGAGATTGATTCAATTGCTCCAAAGAGAGAGAAGACACATGGTGAAGTTGAAAGGCGGATTGTTTCGCAGCTTTTGACTCTCATGGACGGACTGAAAACTCGGGCCCATGTTATAGTAATTGGGGCCACAAACCGGCCTAACAGTGTTGACCCAGCTTTGAGAAGGTTTGGTAGGTTTGATAGGGAAATAGATATTGGTGTTCCAGATGAAGTTGGACGCCTTGAAGTTCTTCGCATTCATACCAAGAACATGAAGCTCTCTGATGATGTAACGCCTTACCCCCTTTTTTTCTCCCTCCCAATTGAAGTCTTGTTATTGGGTGCGATTTTTTGGCTGACTGAATAACATTTCTTTACTGAACAGGTTGATTTGGAAAGAATTGCAAAGGATACTCATGGTTATGTTGGTGCTGATCTTGCTGCTCTTTGCACTGAAGCTGCACTTCAGTGCATCAGAGAAAAGATGGATGTTATTGATCTGGAAGATGAAACTATTGATGCTGAGATACTGAACTCCATGGCAGTCACAAATGAGCATTTTCAGACTGCTCTTGGAACAAGCAACCCATCTGCTTTGCGAGAAACGGTTAGTGGTGTTCCAGAATCAGTGTTTTAAGGTGTCACCTGGAAGTTTTTCTTAAATGGGATGTGAATCTGTGATACACTTTGATAACCTCTGTCTCTCAATTGTTTGATAGGTTGTTGAGGTACCAAATGTCTCCTGGGATGACATTGGAGGGCTCGAGAATGTCAAGCGGGAGCTTCAAGAGGTAACAAGAATTTCGAAATTGGATTTGAGCTACGTTCTTCTTGCCATATCTTTTCTGCCTGGTTAACTTATTCTTGTTTACACCTTTGTTGTTTTGAAGACTGTCCAATATCCTGTGGAACATCCAGAGAAGTTTGAGAAATTTGGCATGTCACCTTCCAAAGGGGTTCTTTTTTATGGCCCCCCCGGATGTGGAAAAACTCTGCTGGCTAAGGCAATTGCTAATGAATGCCAGGCCAATTTCATTAGTGTTAAAGGACCTGAACTGCTTACCATGTGGTTTGGTGAGAGTGAAGCCAATGTCCGAGAAATTTTTGACAAGGCCAGGCAATCTGCACCTTGTGTCCTCTTTTTCGATGAGCTTGACTCTATTGCTACTCAGGTTGTTTCGTCATACCCTTATCAATTTTGTTCTTCGTGAGTGTTATTTGAATATCTGGTGTTTATAGAAGGTTGAAACTACTCGCATATTGAGGGGTTGAAATTTTTTTAATGGCTTAAAATTGAGTAGAAGGCCTAAATTTTAGAACCTGTGCTGTGTATGTTTCTACTATTTTAGTATATTGTTTATACTTACGGGCAATACTTGTTGTCATTGTTGCAGAGGGGAAGTAGTATTGGGGATGCAGGGGGTGCTGCTGATCGGGTTTTGAACCAACTCTTGACTGAAATGGATGGCATGTCTGCAAAAAAGACTGTTTTCATAATTGGGGCCACTAACAGGCCTGACATCATTGACCCAGCACTTCTGCGGCCAGGCCGTCTTGATCAGTTGATTTATATTCCTCTACCAGATGAGGAATCGCGTCATCAGATATTCAAGGCTTGCTTGAGAAAATCACCTATCTCCAAAGATGTTGATCTGAGGGCTCTCGCCAAATACACTCAAGGATTTAGCGGAGCTGACATTACAGAAGTTTGCCAGCGGGCGTGCAAGTATGCTATACGAGAAAACATTGAGAAAGTATGTCTCTGTTCCCTTCTGATGTTTACATTTCCATCCTTATTATTAAGGGATTATGATGTTATGCATGCCTTTTGTGACTTGCGTCTACATATTCACCTGCACTGAAGGCTTCAACAAAACTGCAGGCATAGTAGATTTATTGGATTTATTTTATTTTTATTTTTGGCATCACATAGTGCTATCTAAGTCTATATATTTTGGGACCAGATAAAAAAGGGGAACAAACTGGTTTCACATTTCTAATAAGTCATTGCTCCTAGTGGTATCCTGAAACCTCGTCACATTTTCTGAGTATCCTTTCCCTTGCGTAGCTTTCAACTTGAGTGAAACAACTATCCTGCTGTGGTATCGAGTTTCTTTTTTCATGTTCAGTAAGATATCTCATCCGTGCTTGGTTTTTTAACTGATGTTTTCTGCATTTGATAATTAAACTAAATGTTCACATCTTTTTAATTTTTGTTACGAAACTGGCTACAGATGCCAGGTCCAAGTTTCAATTAGCAAGCATTCCTTGTCAATATCGAACTGGTTACAGATGCCAGGCCCTGGCCCGGAGGAGGGGGGGAGAAGAGGGGTTTGTTTTGGTTAATGCTTTTAGACTAACTTGTTCAGATTTGATGTCTGAGAGGCTAGACTGTCCAGATTGCCCTCTTGCAGCTCCATTCACCCTTAAATTGTTGTGATTTGTTATCCTTGATATTATGCTTATTGTTGCTATTGTTACAACATTATATATATCTATATATATTACCATATGACATGTGGGGTGGAATCAATTTGCATTTCTGGAGATTGTTTACTGATGGGTTTTTGCATGTTGCGCAGGATATAGAGAGGGAGCGAAGGAGGGGGGAAAATCCTGACTCTATGGATGAGGACGTTGAGGAAGAAGTGGCGGAGATCAAGGGCGCCCATTTTGAGGAGTCTATGAAATATGCTCGGAGGAGTGTGAGTGATGCTGATATACGCAAATACCAGGCATTTGCTCAGACCTTGCAGCAGTCTCGGGGTTTCGGAACTGAGTTTAGGTTTGCAGAGTCGGGAACTGGGGTTTCTGGATCTGACCCATTTGCCGCCTCTGCTGGCGGAGCTGATGAAGATGACCTATATAGTTAAAGACTATAGTTGGCTCTCCTGCTCTTTTTTCCCTCTCTCTCTCTCTCTCTCTCTCTCTCTCTCCCCTTCTCCCTCTCTCTCTCTCTCTCTCTCTCTCTCTCTCTCTCTCTCTCTCTAAATGTTCAGTTACTGTGTTGAAACGTTCCTATGCTTGAGTTGTCAGTTTTCTTTTGTCTCCCCAGTCATCGACATGTTATTTGAAGGTACTATTTCTAGATGGATTTGAAGGTATATGTAAAAATGATGATGAATCACGATGATCTCTTGAGTTTAGTTCCCATATATATAGGGGGTGTTTGGAAGTTCAAAAAAACTCAACTTTTGAGATTGATATGATGTAAAAATGATAGGTGGTAAATTTTGATTGGAGGGATTTGGAACCTATTGAAGTTTTTTGAGTTTTTTTGAATTTTTTTCGGTTTCCAAACGGGCTCATAGATTAGTTATACACACACACATATATATATATACACACGAATAGATTGTTTAAGAAGTGGTACTAGAATCAATTAAGGTGGGTGGCTCAGTTCACACAATTTGCCCCGAGGCAGCGGGCGTCAACTGAGGTTTAACAGCTGTATCACCCTCTGTGCCGTATCACATGAGTTTCGTGTGTCACCAATGGCCACCATGGGCTATTTATCGAAGGAAAATGGAGGGGATTTGAATTTATTTCTTGTTTGATTGCGGTCGAATGGTTATGGGTTTAAGACTTAAAAGTAGTGAAATCCGAAAGAGAAAAAGAAAATTAACTTAAAAATTTACTTATTAAGAGAACGTCATTTATTTTCTCATATATATACGTACGTACGTATATATATGTATATTTTAATTCAATTAAATAACGTGCATTTGAGATTTGATTTATTTATTTTTTTGGGTATTAATTCCTTGATAAAGTAGAAAGAGGACTGACTAGTTGCAATTCTAGTAGATGATGTCATATTTCGTACTCATGCACTCACCAAATTAATCAGCAGTGCGAAGATAGAGAGTAGTTCTTTAATTTGATTTGTTAAAATTAAAACTTTATTGTATTAAATGACCAGCAATGGAGACGTGTGGTTAGTTTCAACTGCAGCAATGGCATGGTGTGACTTTGTTCGTACTTTCAGGAGGAGTTAAAAAGGGCAGTTAAAGGCACATGAATGTACTGGGGGGGGGGGGACGGAGTCTTTGCTAGACAGACAGAGATAAAGATAATGAGCACTTGCTTGTGTCATAATTCAAAAGGCATACTTACAAATAGACAAAAAAGATAAATCTATAATATGGCTCTCTCTCTCTCTCTCTATATATATATATATATATCTCTTTCTCTCTATATATATCTTCACATTAAAAAAATAAAATAAAATAAAATAAAAGCACAAGGAAACAAAATTAACCTCAATAGACAACCTCTAGATGATTAGAACCATTATACTTCTTCATGCACCGACAAGAGCAAACCAAGCACACCCATGTAATAGCATTTTCCATAAATATAATTTCACTCCGATCTTCTGTCCCTTATTCATGTTTCCTTATACAATATTCCCTCATGCGCCAACAAGAGCAAACACGCACATAAAAAATCTAACGAGTACGGACACACGTACTTACATTTAGTAGCATTTTTCATAACTAATATCATCCCCATCTCCTGTCTTATAATCTCTGTATTTTAACTCTCCCAGCAATTAAGCTCTCATGGTAATTTCCTATTATTGTTACTGGTAGTAGGAGTAGAAGAGCAGCCAGAGGAGCCCATAGTGTGATAGTTGATGTATCGGCTTGGTGCAGAGGAATGGCTAGGCCCCTTGGGCATGCAATTCTTGACCTCCTTCCTTCGGAAAAACTGCTTCTTGTGATCCATAAGCGGCTTCATTGTCACATAATCTTCAGCTCTCGACCCCAATGACCTCGTCGTTGTCCCGAGTTCTCTGGCCGTAATCGTCGCAGCTTGGCACGACAAGAGTAGTAGAAGAAAGAATGGTGCAATGTGAAGAAGAAGAAGAAAAGGATAATTAGACATTTTGTGAGAGTTTTTTGGACCTGTGTGTGGAGGTAATGTTTGTTGTGTTGTGGGAGAGAGGTTTTATATATACAAGGGGCTGTATGAGAGAGAGAGAGAGAGAGAGAGAGAGAGAGAGAGGGTGGTGAAGATGAAGGGGAAGAGACATAAATAGGCTCGTGAGTAGCTGAGGAGGAGGCAGATGTGGAACAGCTCATTGGGAGGCATACACATAGGGTGGGGAGGGGTGTGGTCATCGGTTGGTGAGGTGGGTGTTCTCTTTTTTGACTAGTTGTGGCTGGCCTGTGCCATGAGGTGAGAATGCCCGTGAGTTTGTGTCCTTCCCATCACACTTCCTCCTTCAAATCTTAGCATTAATTAGCCAACTCATGCGGTAAAATGTTTCCATAGTAAAAATTGTTACAACCAAATGAGTAACAATGAAATTTATTATTATGAAGAGTTATATAATTTAATAGAGATGGGTTTAAAAAAATTAAATTTTAACTTAGATATCCTTAATAGAAATTGCAAGGCGATAACGTAATTCATATTAATATGTAATGAAATTTGTCAATTTTTAAGAAATCTATTATCAAATTATAAATTTTAGAAAAAGAAAAAAATAACATATTGATGATTATCTAACAATAAGTCAAGTTCGTCAAACGGTGAGAAGGTTTAGGAATTAGTATAATACCTTGCAGTGAAGAAGACCTCTTTATAATTTATTAATTACTAAGTAATAAAGGAGGGTCGCGCAAAAATGGTTAATGCCATAATTTATTTAATTTTTTTATTATTAATAAAATTACTCTCCTCACTTACTTCACATGACCTAAATTTCATCTCTCAAATCAATTTCTCTTATACTCATTTATTCATTTCTATCTCTTTCCCTCACTTTAAAAACAGCTACATTTTATCTCCTAAATTAATTTCTCTTATCTTCATTTATATCATCACTTTATTTTTTTATTTTTTTTCAAGAACACCCATCTCTATCTCTAAAACCTTGTTATCTCATCCTTATTTATTAATATATGTATTTTTTCTAAGTGATTTTATGAAAATTTTCTAAAGAAAAAAATAATAGTCTTAAGATCAGGCTATCACGACCTCCCATTAGAGAAAATTTTATATTTTATATTTTTTATTAATACAAAATATTTAATATTTTTTGACCTTTTGAAAAAAAAATTAATTTCTAATACTTTTGCAACCAACTAAATCTCAAAGTGCCATAGTTATATATATGTATACAAAAGATAATATTTTTTAAAAATATTATAAAAAAATCGAACGCAAACAATATAATAGTAATAATATTTTTATAGTAAAAAAATATTTTAATAATTTTTATTTTACGTTAATAATCTCGATTAAACATGAATATAAAATTGTAGTGATATAAAACAATTGCATTGAAAATTTTCATTAATTAAAAAAAAAGTTCATACCGATCAAAAACCTTCAAATGTATTATATAAAATGTTACACACAAATAGTATATTTTTATAATTTAATGATACATTAATAATTTTCATGTTTAAAATATGAGATTTATTATTCAATTATGTTTTGAAGAGATAGAGAGATGTCTTTCAAAGGGGTTAAATGGGATGGTCTTGAGCTGGAACTTAGGGGCTTATCACGTCAAGGTCTCAAATTCAAGTCTCATCTCTAGCAAAAACTTGGAGCCAGCCTCCTGAGTGCAAAGCGTAGTAAAAGTGGGTAGAACGGGTCTCCTTGGCTGGACGAATCATATCCAGTTCTTGGGTGTAGGTCCGACTCCCCGCCACTACGGGTCTCCTTGGCTGGACGAACCGTATTCAGTTCTTGAGTGTGGGTCCAACTCCCAGCTGCTATGTGAGTCTACAATTTACCGTTACGCATGTTGATGGGCCGGTATGTGTGACACAAACTAAAAGAGATTCACTCTCTAAGGGTTTGGTCTAGGGAGTGTATCTCTCGAGGTCGGATCTTTTTTTTTTTTCTTTTTTTGAAAAATAAAGAATAGTGGGCTTTGGAGAAAAAAAATATTTTTTAATTAACAAGTACGAAAAAAGGATAGAAATGAATACCCGAGAATGAGATAAAATAATTGGGAAAAAAATAATCTAAATTCTATGAAATAAGAGAGGAGAGCACCTTTTGTATAAGCACTGATATTAATAATTTTTGCAGACATTATCACAACCCATATAAATTGTCATTTATTTGAGATTATTTTCTTTCCTTTTCCAAGATAATTGTATCAAGTGCGGCCTTAAAAAAATCTGAGGACCATTTGAGTGGATTTTTCAATCGGGAAGATGTCCCTATCCTTAAAATATATGGTTGGGGTTTGCAGGCTTGCAATGGGACATTTACTGCAACAACCAACAACTATTAATCACCACCAATGTATTCAAAAATCAAAATTACCCCAAAATGCCTGATTAAAAATTTACAAACTTTTCTTGCTGAATCAATCTGGATGAGAGTTTTGCCCTTCTAAAAGGAGAATCATGATCACTATGCTACCAAATTAGTGATTTTTGAGTATTATACTAATTAAAATAAATTTTAATTATTTAAATTGACCTATGATAAAATATAAACGATTAAATAAAAAATAAGTAAGTTTTTACATAAAATAATGTACAATAATAGTGATTTTTGTAAAAAAAATTCGTAACACGAATCTTAATATCATATTTTGTTTTTATTTATAATTGATTGAATATGACTAATTTATCACTCAGTGTGATATAATTTTACAACGGTTGTGACCATTCAATTAGGGGATGTTTGGAGCCATAACTTTTAATAATTTTTGGTATTTTTTTTTATCAAAAGTTATTAGTTGTAATTTTGGTGTGTTTTGTTAAGTAAATAGTAATTTTAATTAAATTTTTAGTAATTTTTGGGTATTTGATAAAATTTTTGGTAACTCTTAACAATTTTTAATAACTTTCGATAACTTTTAACAATTTTGACAATTTTTAGTAATTTTTAATAACTTTTTTGTATTTGGTAAAAATTTTAATAACTTTTGAGTAAAGTAAATTATTGTTACAAAACAAAAACATGACAAAAGTTGGTATTTTGCCAAATGCCAACTTTATAACTTTTTGATTGATTTTTTCACAAAATTGTGCTTCTAAACAGGCACTTAATCATTTAATCTTCCATCAAATGTGATTAGATTTACAACTTTTTAAATTAACATTCATTTTTCGGCACGTTAACTAAAGCCACTAGTTAGATATCATGGAGTTTCTCTTTTCAAAACAATGAATATTTTATCGAGTGCATATTATTATAAAACTATTTTGTTACGTGACAGTGATAGAGTTATAATTAAAATAAATTTTTATAATCTTATTATTTTAAAGTAATAGACTTATAAGTATTTCACATCATTCTGATTACTTTTTTTCTTAACAAATTTTTGTAATTTTCTATTTTTTTTTCACAATCCTTTAGTTAACCTATTTATTATTAATAAAGAAAAATACTTATCAATCACGAGAATTGAACAATAAACAGTTAGTAGAGTTTTGATGTGGTAATTATATTTTTTAAATTAAAATATATTTTAATTAATTTTATTTGAAGTGATAGGCTCACAAACTCACGAAATTTTTTCTAATATTTTTACTGAAATTTTTGTAATAATATAACGTTACTCTTTGGGCTTAATTATATATGTATATGAGATGGACAAATATAAAATTACACTTGACTCTAGACTACCCAGATTGTGAATCTAACCAGTCCACCATCTTCATTATGCCCCCAGCTAAATCTCCTAACATCGTGACACGTGGCAAGCACCCAACAACGCCATGGATACTGGATTGGCGCTCTGAAGAAGTCCCATCTGTTCATTTTGCATCTTCCAGTAAAATTTGTTTGATCAATTCAAACGCAACCCACCTGGATTGATCATTGATGAATATCAGCAATATGGATGGGCCAAGTGTGCAAATACATATATATGTGTGTATATATATGTGTGATTTCAGAAGGCATTGATGTATAATAATTCGGAAGACTTAACCAACTTCAATAAGGGTAGTTTGGTTTGCTGTTATTTGCTGAAAATCTTTAAAAAATTATATAAATCTCTGTTAACTTTATATCACATCAACTTTTTCTCTCACTGCACGTATTACGAACTTTCTCCAAACTACAATTTATCTCATTTTATCTCAATTTTTCTTATTCCAAACAACCCCAATATAAAAGATAGCGGAGTGAAGTGATAATAAAGGGCCTAACTCCAAACTCTGGTCTTTAATATTTTAGTTGCTGGGTCTACGTGCACAATTGATATTCACCAAATAATTTTGCTTCTCTTTGGAGCATAAATAGGAATAAATATAATTGTTGGAACATCCTCAAGTACAATATGTAGATGAGCTCAGAGAAAATTATAGAGAAAATTTGGTTCATTAAGTTGATGGGAGGAGTATTGCTTAAAAATGACCCATATGGGTCTGTTAGGTTTGCCCTATTTTCATCATAACCAACTTCTTATTAACTCACCAAAAAAAAAAGCTTCTTATTAAATATACTCCATTAATTGTTAATTTAATGGAATATGTACTAACAGTAATTTTTAAGGCCACCATGCATTTTGATTGTGCTCAGGTGTGTTAGGTGGGGTTGATAATCAAACACACACACCAACTCATATGAAAATGGATGCTTTTGGAAACACAAACGCCAGCTCACATGCATGGAAATGGATGTTTTGGATTAATAATTTATTAAAAGAAAACAAAATAAATAGGGACCCAAAATTATTTTTCATATTAGATTTCTAATGAAAAATGAAAAGAAAAATGCATTTAAGATTTGAGAAATTAAAAATAATTAAATTAAAAAATTAATTTATTATTAAATGGATTTTATTTTTTTATTTTTTTATTCTGCGCAAATAAAATTGTGCATTTAAAATTTTATATATATTTCCTTCTATTTTTTTTTCCTTACCAAATGTTCACTCCAAACACACCCATAACCTATTATACTGAGGGTTAATTACACACTTCAATATTGAATGGAAATAATATTTATGAATATGCAATATGCGGACATCCAGGAGAATACAAAGATTATAACCCATTGACACTTAGTTTGGTAAGCAAGAAGAAATGTTTTTTTTTTTTTTTCAATTGATTTATATGATTTTTATTATTAAAATTTAAATATCTTTTTATTTTTGATAGCTTACATTATCAACATCAAAAATACAAAAAGATATATATTTAAGAATAGGATAACCCATGTACCATTTTTCAACATTTATTTTTTAATTTTTTTAATCACTGTAAAGAATATGCCAAAAAGCTATAGAAGAAATTCAAATTTTGATTAAAAAATATATAAGACAAAAAAAAGGACTTCTTCTTGTTTTCCTATTGAAGCCTCCTTACTCAAAAATTTAAATTGTTAAATAAAAAACAATTTTATTAGTTACTCTTATTTTTCTCTCAACACACATTATTCTTAGTTTTGCAGAATAATGGTCAAATTTTATTTATTAAATAAATTAGAGTATTGGTCAATAAAAATTGTTATTAAAATAGATGTAGCTGAGATGAAAATATTAAATTAAGGTTGATATATACATATAGTAAAACAAGAAAAAATAAAATTAGAAATGACGGAGTTTGTTAATTGATAGATATAACATCAATTAAATATAAATTAAGAGAGAAAAAAAAAATTCAGGTAACAAACCACATCTAGTTGATAAAAGGTTAAATTGACTTGAATTGATTACCTAGTATTCCTAGCTAATTGAAGCCTTATCCGGACAATATGTAATATATATATATATATATATATAATTAGATTTTTACTTCAAACCATGTTTCAGTTACCAAAAGCTTCAGAAAAAGAAATGAAGGTAAGTTTGGAAATTGTAATGTCAATGGAAAAAGTATATATAATAGAATACCGAGCTTGACTGAATTTGATAAAAATTTACTGGCAATTACCTAAAGAATTGGGAGGGGTTAGGGATTGATATTTAATATCCGTGTGGATTTGGGATAAATTTGAAATTTTTGCATAAGATACCCCTAGTACCCCTTTATATTTATAAGGTACATGCTAAATACTCGTTTAATATAATATAATATATTATATACATTTAAACAATTATTATTTTGTTTCTAAAATAAAAGTAGCTAAACTCTTGAATTTATGACCATTTGATTGTGGATCATCATAAGGTGATTTACATTTTGAAGTGATAGTTAAATAATTAATTTTGTAAAGTAATTTGAATATATCAATAGTGATTGAACTTATATGTACTATCTTTTTTGTAATTTATTTGAATAAGATGTTATTTTTAATATTTGCATTACTTGGAGAACAATAAAGATTTTGATAGAAGAAAATCTACATATGTTAACTAGTATGTTTGTTAAGTATTATAAAGAACACATCAATTGTTTTAAAAAAAATTTAATTTCTAAATGAGTATTTAACGTGTTCTTTTAAACGAGTATTTTTATTGATGGGATAAAATGAGATGGGACGTGTTTGGGACGTGTGAGTTTGGAATTATAATTAATAAAATAAGTAAGTTTAGGATAGTAACGTGTAAGAAAAAAATAAACAAGAACCCCGTTGGTAGATGCGAGAAGATACCAAGAGTAGGGTTGCACAAAATACCCGAACAACTCAAAAATCGAACCAATCCGATCAATTTGTTTCGGGTTAGTTCGGGTTTATACTGTTTTGGGTCGGTTCTGGGTTGAAAAATTGAAAATTTGATTTTTTCGATTCGGTTCCCGGATTGGTATATTTTGAACCCGAATTGACCTGAACTTGAACCAAATCTGAACCAAAACTGAACTAAACCGAAAATATCCGAACCAACCCGAAAATTTAATAAATATAATTATATATTATATAATTTATAATATATAAAATAAAAGGGAGTTAGGGTTCCATTTCATTCTTTTGGCTTCCTCTCGCGCCGCAGCTCATTTCTTTTCACCCCCTCCCTCTCATCTCATCTCATCTCATCTTTGATAATCCATTGCTGGTTATTCCATATTGAGAGTGAGCCAGCTATTGTCCTCCAGAGATTGGCTTGGTTCGTCTTTAATCTTCGCCGATTTTCTCTCATCTTTCTTCGTGTCATTGCACAAAGGTAAGGTACGATCTGTATAATCTCTCTATCTCTCTCACAGTTCTATTCTTTTGTTGAAGTATTTTCCTATAATCTTCATTTTCTTTTCAATTTTTTGGGTTGTCTCTATCTGTTTTTCTGTATATATAGATAGACTATTCAAGAATTTTTTGGGTTGTAAAGCATTTGACGCTCTCTACTTTCTGCTTGAGAAAATCTATATGTATATATGTACTTTCTACAGATTTAATTTGCAAAGCTACTTATGAACGAAGTATTTGAAATGAGTGATCTGCTAAGCTGTTACATTGAGTTTATATACACACTTTTTGATGAAAAAATCCGACAACATGAAATATACCTTTGCTTCATAACTATTTTAGCATGCCATTGAGGGGTTTGTCCCCATATTTGGCCTCGTATGGGGTATAAAATTGAGGAACTGTTTATCATTAGATTTTTATTTTTCAACATGTAAATCTCACTCTCTATGCTAATATCTTTTCAATCTTGCCATTCATCTTTTTGTCCCTGTAATCTGTATTATTTTTCTTGTCTCTACAAAGTTCAATTTGGATGTTTGAAACTCAATGTGAGAATCTTCTGTGCTGAGTGGCTCTTTCTTTACACGACTGAACTGTGCTTTGAGTCCTCTTCAACAGGTTCAGTTGCGCTTGTAGAATGAGGTTTCACAGAACCATTTAAAAGTAAGTGGGTTGCTGGTGTATTTCGAGAATCAAAGTAGAGACCCTCTCCCACCCAAAGCGACAATTGTACCACTAAACCAAATTTCCTAGTATGTTCTTCCTGACTTTCTAGTTGAATTTGATATATGATCAACATAAGCCATTGCATTATGTTAAAATCATTTCAATGCAGACTAAAGTTGTTTGGCTATTCACTAAAGAGTATTCGCCTTTTTTTTATTATTTTTTTCTTTTATATGATTTTTTTGGAAGTTTTTAAGCATGTTAGTCATATTAAAAAAATAAAAAATAAAAAAATTCATTTATGGGTGTAAAAAGTCACTATGTGGTTTTTCTATTTTTAAGTATTTTGTTGCAAATTTTTTGTTTTTAATGGATGTGAATAATATGTGCTTAAAAACTACCAACACCATAACAAAATAATTAAATAAATTTTGGTGAAAAAAAGTCATACAAAACGAAAAAAAGTAAACAATAAAAAATAAAAAAATGGCAACTTCTTACTACGAAACTAACCCCTTAATTAGGGAGTAAATTTGGAATGTTTTTGTTGATTCGCATGTGCCTACCAAATAATAAATATTATTAAAAATTATTAACTACATTTGTGCTTACTTAATCCTAACAAACAAATTTTCTTTATATTTGTCTATTAGATGTCAACTATGGAAGACACAAATAAGGCTGTTATAGAAACTCAAAATACTGCTACCTTAAGAATACAAGTAAAGAAGAAGAAACCTAGAGAATCCGATATATGGGATCATTTTACAAGAGTAGAGAATGGTGATGGGGGTAGACCTGATAGGGCAACATGTAATTATTGTGTCATGAACTATTCTTGTTCTAGTGTTAATGGTACTAGTACTTTATGGAAACATTTCAGAAATTGTAGAAAGTACCCTGGCAATATGTTAGACAAAAGACAAAAAACGTTGTATTTTCAACATGATGGTGATGAAGGGGAAAGCCAGCTTGTAAGTTGGAAGTTTGATCAAGAATTCTGTAGGAAAGCACTTGCTAGAATGATCATTGTGGATGAATTGCCCTTTAGATTTGTGGAACGTGAAGGATTTAGATTTTTTTGTAATGCTATGCAACCAAAGTTCAAGCTAGTGTCACGTACAACCATAGCAAGAGATTGCTTAGAATTGTATGTTAGTGAGAAGAGAAAATTGAAACATGCATTGACTAGTGGAACTCAACATGTTTGCTTTACCACAGATTTGTGGACTTCAATACAAAACATGAGTTACTTATGCCTCACAGCACATTTTATTGATAAGGACTGAAAATTACATAAAAGAATTCTTAATTTTTGTGTAATTGACAGTCACAAAGGTGTAGCAATTAGTCAAGCAATTGAGTCATGCATGCTTGAATGGGTTATTGAGAAGGTGTTCACTATCACAATTGACAATGCTAGTTCTAATGATACTGCTGTGACGAACTTGAAGAAGAAGATCTCTAAAAGAAATAAGTTTGTGTTAGATGGTGATTTTTTTCATATAAGGTGTTGTGCACATAATTTGAATTTAATTGTGAGAGATAGAATTGAAGAAATAAAAGATTCTATTTGTCGAATCCATGGTGCAGTGAGGTACATTAGGAGTTCAGCACAAAGAGCACAACAATTCAAAGAATGTTGTCTGCAAGAGAGAATTAATTCCAAAGCCTCTTTATGTCTAGATGTACTAATCAGATGGAATTATACATATGTCATGTTGGAGTCCGCATTAAAATTTCAAAAAGCATTTGAACGCTTGGATGAACAAGGGCCATATTTTGGCTCTGATCTTAAGGATGGAGTTCCTAATGAAAGTGATTGGAACAATGCTAGGACACTAACAAAATTTTTGAAGAAGTTTTATGATATTACTAAGCGTTTGTCAAGGTCCTTGTATGTTACATCAAATTACTATTTTCATGAAGTTTGTAAAATTGAACAAATTTTGCGTGATTGGTCCAAGAATAGTGATCTTTGTTTGAGTTCCATGGCTAAGAAGATGAAGGAAAAATTTGATAAATATTGGGGGAACATTGATAAAATCAACTTGATATTACTGGCTGCGATAGTGTTAGATCCTCGTTATAAATTGAGGTATGTGAAGTTTTGTTATGCCAAAATTTATTCTAAGGAAAACGTAAACGAGTTGGTTGTAAGAATAAGAGAACTTATGGATTGTTTGTATGTGCACTATCAAATGATTGATTCTAGTTCAAGTGCTACAAGTAGGATTGGTCAAGATTCAAATGTGATGGAAGTTGATCAGTTAGATAATGATGCTTGTGAGGATGATCCACAATCTAAATTTTTAAAGCAATTGGAAGAAAAAGAAAATGTGGATTCAAAATCAGAGGTGGATAAGTATTTTGAGGAAAGTATTGAAAAGGATAATGAGAATTTTAAAATTTTAGGATGGTGGAAAATAAATTCTTTTAGATATCGAGTTCTTTCACAGATTGTAAAGGATGTTTTGGTTATTCCAGTTTCTACTGTTGCTTTTGAATCAACATTTAGTACAGGAGAACGTGTACTTGATCAGTTCCATAGCTCTCTTACTCCTAAGCTAGTAAAGTGCTTGATTTGCACTTAAGATTGGTTATGAGCTTCTTCTTTGCCAATTGAAATTGAAAAAAATTAGATGAACTTGAAGATCTCGAATCCGGTATGCCTTACTTTTTTTGTTTATAATCTTTCAATTTAAATAATGTCACTAAACTTTATATTAATGAGTTTTTTGTTTCTATTTTCAGCTATAACAGAGGTTTTTGAAGAATTTAATGCAATTTCAGCTATTTGACCAACACCACTGGAGAAGAAATAATCATACAAATTCAAGGTACAATTCAATGTCAAAAAATGCAGCTTAGTTAATTTTTTAATTTTCTGTTAATATTTTTATCATTCACGATTCAAAAATTATATATAATTTCCTGTTAATATTTTTTTGATTTTTTAGTTGTTGCAGTGAGAAAGCTGGTTTTAAAGTTATTTGATCTAGTATTTTGACCAAGGAATACTTATGTATATAAGCCCAAGTAGCTAGGGTGGGTTCATCAATTTGCATGCATTTTATCCTATCACGGTTTGTCCCAAAAAAAAAAAAAAAAAAGTTCAATCTATTTGAAGTTTGTAATGTTTAGTCTAATAAAATAAATATTTGCCACTAGGGTTGTGTCACGCCCTGGGTTTCACAACCCAAGTATGTGAATAAAAGAATACACATTACACCATTTACTAACTTTTCCTGTTCCATATCAGAGCCATACACACATACTATGGAGCAAAGAAAATAAAAATAAATAAAACTAAACTTTAAATTTCACATAAATGCCTTAGTCAAAGTCAACCAGGCAATAAGCTCCAAAAGCTAAGCCCAATTATTCTTCCAAAGCTAAATAAAATAATTAATAATAACCTCACAAACAGAGGCTTATTACAATTCATTAAAAACAATTCTCTAAAGGAAATTCTAATATAATTAAATAAAAACAAATAAATAAATTCCTAATTTCTATGGTGTCCTGCGTGTGTCTCAAATTCATTACCTGTATCACAAACTGTAAGGGGATGAGCACTAATACCACGTGTGCTCGGAACCCTAATAATATTATAAATGCAGTAATGTCCTAGCATGCCACTAAGTGAAACAATTATGCATGAATAGCAAACTCAAGAAAGAAAATTAAGTTAATTTATCAATTTATCTTCGTTACAATTTAATTGTGTTTCAACACCACACAACACATCAAAGAAAAAAAAAATTCAATTTCAAGGTATTGCTGCTTGGTTGTCTCGTAGAAATAAGACTCAACCAATATACATTATTCATTGATGTCTGCTTGGTTGTCCCGTAGAAATAGGACCCAACCAATATACACCATCCTTCGGTGTCTGCTTCCTAGGCCGAAACCTTAGGAATATAATATGCCACCTTTAGGCATCTGCATCGTTCGTAGGTTACTAGCCTATTGGACTCGATTACCACCCCCGCGCGGGTTTCAGGACTCTCAACCCTTGGGCACGTATACCCGATATTTTCAGTACCCCTCAATCCAGACAAAAACACATCAAATTTCACTTTAAATAATTTCTTCTTAAATTTAAGTTTTCAAATCTTATTAATACCTAATACACCAACATATCATAAATCACAAATTTTAATTTCTTCTACCGATCAACCTCATGTTATAGGTATTTGTTAAAAATAATATTTAATAGACCAATGCAGAACGCTACGTTTAAACAAATTAATTTATTACTAAAACAGTAACATCAATGCAACACGCACATATATATAAAGATCATAACTGTGGTTCTTTTTCATATAAGACAAAACAAAATGGTAAGCATATGTAAACAAATATCATGGCTGTGATTTGTTTACATATAAGACAAAATAGAATAAAAAAAAATTAATTAACTAGTTTGGTCATTTGGTTTGTTCCAGCAAAAGCTTTCAATCATTACCTATGAAACCTATATACCTATTTGATCATTCATGAGGTTAATCCATCATACTTTAAAGATTAGCAAAAAAGATAAAAATATTTAGGGTTAAGTGCTTTTACGCCCCCTGTACTTAAGTTGATTTGCACTTTACCCCATCAACTTTAAAAACTAGCACTAATACCCCCTGTATTGTGCACAAAAGTGCAACGGCAGACGTCATTACGTTAAATGATTAAAAAGTCATTTTTACCCTTCTGTAAAAGCTGAAACCCTTGCCTGACCGACGGAGCAAATCCTCGTCGAGGGAGCAAATTCTCGCTCGATTGAGCAAATCTAAGGATTGAAACTCAGCTTGGAGTGGTATTTTGGGTCAAATGGACTGTAATGAGGGGTTTTGAGAAGAAATCGTATCTATATATATATATATATATATATATATATATCTTTCACTGAAGGAAGAAAGAGAAGAAGAAGAAGAAGAAGAAGGAGAAGAAGAAGAGGGAGAAGGAATGTATTTTTAACCCAAGAAAGAACGGCCATGAAAAAAACCCACCTAGGGTTATATATATATATATATATATATATATATATATCTGCGAAGAAAAAGACAAAGAAGAAGGGGGAGACAGGAGTATTTTCATCATTTAGATCAGACTGACGCGCGTGTAAACCACACGCAGTCAAAACTCACGGATTTACTTACCGTTGCACTTTTGTGCACAGTACAGGGGGTATTAGTGATAGTTTCTGAAGTTGAGGGGGTAAAGTGCAAATCGACTTAAGTACAGGGGGTGTAAAAGCATTTAACCAATATATATATATATATATATATATATATTTATATATATCAACCAAACATTCACCTCCTGGAAACCTCCATTCATATAAAGACAAAATAGCTATATATTTATTTATATATATTTAAATCAATCTTCCAGGATTCTGTTTTGAACCATACATACTTGTACACATAAAGACAAATAACATTAGCATTAACAACATAAACATGCCACCGTCAAATAAAAAAAAAAACCAAAACATTATATGTATATATATATTTATAGCTTTATAGGTGGGATCCTACCCCTTACCTGGGTTGATTTCAAAAAAAAATCAGAAGAAAATCAATCCGGTTCCAGCAATGGAAGCAGCAGTTTGGCAATTCCAGAAAGACACCGTGTAGTTACCCAAAATAAATTTAGGGTTTTATTTATAAAATAAATATAGCATTATATATATAAAATAGCAGAATTTTAACTTTAACAATTTTAATTAATTACCTACTCCCCATAGGATTAGGAAAATTACACCATTCTCTCTAAGATTAAAATCTTTTCAATTATAACCAAAAAATTAATCTTTTTAAACAAAAGTCCAAAAATTTTCAAATTAAATTAAATAAAAAGAATTCTGGGTTATTACAGGTTGCATGCATGTTATCCTTCTTCGTAGACTCTTCTTGCATGTTACTTACATTAAAGTGTTAAAAGTTCGGAGTATGAAAGCCATTGTTTGGTTTGATTAATTGTGCTATGAAGAAATGTGTGGCTCCAGAAGATACCTTGGTCTTGACATTTCCATTCATATCTGCTTCTTATTTTCATTTAGTGGTGGATTCTTTTCAAGATTCCACACACACACACACACACACACACAAAATATATATATAACTAATTTTATTTTGTTTTTAATTTTTAGTTAGAATTTTGTATGATGCAAGGCAATGAAGTTGAAAAATGCAGTCATTGGACATTGGGCATTAGGCTGATGAATGAAATTTAATTTCATTTTCATTTTCATTTTGTATTATGGAAGACAATGACTTGTATTATTTTAGTTTGATTAATATTTTATTATGGAATTGTATTTTTTTGAGTGATATTATGGGATTGTATTTTATTATGGATTGCACGAAATGTTACCTTTTTTTTAAGTGATTTTATGGGATTGTATTTTATTTTGACTTATATTAAATGTTGCATTTTTTAATGGATCTGACCCAACCCAAAAATGGACCCAATCTAACCCAAAAATTGTCTAAACCGAAAATGGGCCCAACCCAATCTGAAATGATTTAACCCGAAAACTGAACTGAACCAACCCAATTTTTTCGGTTCGATTTGATTCAGTTCCAATTTAAAATCGGTTTGATTTCGGGTCCAATTTTTAGAAATCGAAAAAAATTAGTTCGATTCCGGGTTAGGTACAAATTTGAACCAATCCGACCCATGCACACCTCTAACTAAGAGCGCCATTAAATAGATAAATCGCACGGAAAACTCACTGGAAGCCCACTTTGAGTTGCAGGAAAATACCAAAATAAAAAAAGCAAAAAACTTGTAGTCATAGGTCTCATGGAAAGCTCGCTCTTACGACTTGTGATCTATAGTGCAATCCAAGTTGAAAACCAACTTAGTTTGGCCTTCTCCAACCCAAATCCAAACATTATGAGTCCAAAAATGGAATTAGAACCAACAATAGTTCAACATATTTCAAATTTTATTCAACAAATCTCAAGAATGACAAAGATTCAACATATAAATACAAAACTCATACATGTATATACACACTCACACACATATATATGCACAAATCTCATCCACTAAATCACCATATATACATACTAACATGTTTTTAATCATAAAAATAATCATAATATAAACACAAGCTTGCCCCACCTGCCTCGGATTTGAAGAAAGTAGAAGAAATGGAGAAGAAACTCTTGAAACTCCAAACTTTAATCACTCGTATCTTTCACCTCAAATCGAATCACGACAAACTGACGCTATCACAATGATCAAGATTTCGAAAATATCTAGATTCGACTACCTTTGCTCTCCAGCCTTCATGTTCTTTCTCTTCTTTCTCTCTCTCTCACTGACAACAGTTGTGTATGCGAAGAAAACAAAAGAGGAAAAGAAATAAGGAATAAAAACAAAAAGAGAAAAAGGAAAAAAGAAAAAGAGATTGGGCTCCAAGCCCAATTACATTTCTAGGCCAATGCAGGCCCAAAAAAATAAAATAAAACTCAACAAACTAAATCAAATCTCAAATTTAAATATTTAAATTGGTTAAAATATCAATAAATGGTCAAAAATAAATACCGAGTATTTCACATCGTTTTTATTTCTTTCGCAAATAAGTATAGGGTGTCTACACAATTCAATTTACATTTTGAGTAAAGAAGTAATTTCCATGAAAAAAAGGAAATTTAATTAAAATTTTTAGTACATTGTCCTAGGAGAATAGTAACAAATTCAAGATTTAGATACTATTTGGCATAGTTAAAAATTTATAATTCAGAAATTATTCAGTGCAATACAGGAAAAAAATAAAAAAAAATATAGTCTAATACCCAAATTAGTTAAAAAGTTAAGGAATACTTCGTAAATTAATCAATAAACAATTATTCATTGAAAAATTAGATTAATATATCAAAATCATAAAATAGTTAAATTGAAACTAATTCAAGTATTAAATGTTGAGAAATTTGTTTCGAGTCAGTCATTGTTTTTTGAAAAAAATTATAAAAACAAAATTTGCAATTTTGGTTTAGAAATTCAAATGCATTGATCAAACCTAGTATTACACACTATATTTTTAAGACTAAATTCACCCCCCACAAGAGTTCTGGTTTTAACGAACGTTAGTCTCTCAGGATAGAATGATCACACACACACAAAAGGAAACAATAATTCGTATGTTTTAGCGAACCAAACAATATTTGTAATCTGTGTTTATACCCTTGTATGTATGCAAAATTTTTTATGCTAAAACTCGATCAGTTTTTTTATGCAGCATGCCCGTTTAAATAGGCACAAGAAGTACCTTTTATGAAAAGTTATAGCCATTAACGTACAGACACTTCTAACCCATGGGTCATTTAACCTAACCCAAACCCAAGCCTGATTCGAGTTAGGCGGGCGGCTCACATGAGGGATATGGATTGACCCATCTAGATCCTCCCCCTTTACCATACATGGGTGGCCCAAGCGCATTAGGCCTCTTCCTTTCCTCTCACCTTGGCATATATAGAACTATCAAATTTTTTATAATTTTTCAATGTATGACAAACCCACCTTTTACATTACCAAGGTTCTTACTTTAAAACCAAATTTCATTCAATTTATTCATAATTTTGAACAATTGAATATTGGACTAAATATTTTAAATTTCATATTTGATCTAAATTTAATAATACGTGGGCCTTACTTAAATATTGACTTAAAATTTTCAAAAAATCATAATTAAAATCCATGAATTCCAACATTAAATAGGAAAAGTGAAAAAAAACTGGATCTCAAACTTTTTACTTTTTAAGATCTAATGCAAGAGAAGTTAGTGTGCCCTTCTTATTTTCTTTGTACTCCATTTTTTTTTTTTCTAAATACATAAAGTTATTTATACATACACTATACAAGAAGACTAAAATGTACTCTAAATTATTTTATAAATTTTTAAAAATATTTTTTGAATTACAAGAATTGAAATAAAATATATAGCATCTATTTAAAAATTCATGCTTCATTTTATAATTTTTTTATTAAAAACAGTTCAAAATTTTAACCGAATTTAATAATGATTCATAAAATTAAATTTCTTTTTATAGTTTTTTAGACATGCAAAATATAATTGGGATTCGTTTGTTTAGAAAAAATAAAGTGATAAATTCTAAAATTTTTAAAAATTTAAAGAATTTTATTATTGGGGTGTTTGGATGATAAAAAATACAATAAAATTATAAAAAATTAATATAAAAGTGATATATGACAAATTTTAATTAAAAAATATAAAAAATTAATAAAAATTGATAAATTTTAAAAAACCAAACACTCACACTCGGAGTGCATATTTGAAAGCAGACAACCCAACATTTTCTTTTCTCTTTTTTTTTTTTTTTTTTTTTTTTTTGAAAGGTAATCAACCAACATTTTCAAGATAAGAAAAAAGAGGGGAAACAGAACGGTTTCGGTTGTATGGACAGGAGAGAGACGCACTGAAATGGAGCTCACCTTGCAATCTCTTCCATTCACTTCATTTTCTAATGGTAATACAACAAACCCTTTTCTCTCTCCTTTCTCTCATTTGTCGTTAAAATTCAAAATTTTCCAACCGTCGCACCAGCTCTTGCTGTGACTGCCACTCATGGCGGTAGTAATTATTTGTCCTCTGTATGTATGTATGTATGTATGTATGTATGTGTATATATATATATATATATGTTTGTGTGTAAATATCTATCTATCTCAGTAGGTTTCTTGTTGCATAACTATTTCCTCACAGCAGAATCTGTTAGATTGAAATATGGATTTAAAAAAAAAATGAAGAAACCATTTATGGAGATTTAATAATCAATAAAGGGCCTTTAATTGGGTTGTTGATATGTGGGTTTGTAAGTCATTGATAGTGATTAGGTGAAACCAACTTATCTATTAACTGTAATCTTTAATAATATTTAAATGGAGAGATATCTTGCATCTGTTTTGATGATTCCCTTAATTTTAGGAGGATAGAATTTTTTTTTTTCTACTCATTGTGGAGAAGTTTGGGGGAATTCGACCCTGTCAGTGGTATTAGGAAAAACCCTTAAACTTGTTTGTAATTTAAAGTTAATTGCTGCTCACTAAAGATGAGTGCTTGATGAATTTGGTTTTCGATCGAGACAAAGGCAATTCTTAGATTGCAATTTATGAAGCCCTTCAAATTTATTGTTGTATGGGTATTTTTAGGGAAGGAAAAATTGGAATACCAAATTTTGAGTCCAGTAAAGATGAGTGCTTCATGTGTTTGGTATAATATGATGGAGAGAAAAGGCCTGGGCTAAAATCATTTAGATGGCACTTTTGGTTCTGTTTGATGGAATGCAATTTAAAGTCTTCAAGCATGGTCTGTTTATTCGCGTAATTAAGGGTTTGATGTTCTCACTGGATTGTGGGGTTGATTTATCTGTCTTTGAAAACTGCATTTGATTTTGATAGCATTGCTATTAACTGCGGATGAAAATTTTATGGTGATATACATTTCAACTGAGAATATGTAAAAATGCGCTTGGGATTCACTTGATTGAGTTTCAATTGAGATTTTATGACCTTCAGGAATAATTAGCCATAGATATATATTGCCCTCAATACGAGAATTATGGAGATTAATTCAATTAATAATTAATATTAGTCTCACATGGAAACCTGTTGGAAATCAAGTGCCAAAGTTATTTTGTTGATCAGGATTTGGAGGAAAAACAATCAAGTTGGATGAGATACTATAATGTTGTTGTGCTTAATACACTGAAATGGACTGAATACATAAATAATATCTGTACTTCTATTGTATTCCCTATTCTGCATACATCTGAAGGCCTTTTTTGTGAATGAATCAACGTGGGATCTTGGCCTTTCTCTGTGTACTTTCAAGTACTACTAATTTACATGAACTCAACTGTGCCTTTTAATTGTCGTTCCAATTCTGAGCTATGCAATTGGGTCTGGTAAATGATGTTGGTAGTTGTTAAATCTAGAGAATACAGGTCTGCTAACACATGGAAAATGGGTCAGTTTTATTTGAAGAAAAGGTTGATTTTGAAGTTCACTTCCCAAGTTGAAAGCAGAAATCATTTGATCTGGGCTGAAAACGGGTCCAACATATCCATTACTAAGACACAGTTGCCCACATTTATATTGTGAAATATCAGATATGACTATAAAGTGGATACAACGTTAATAAGTGGTACATAATATTTGTTGAAGCATCTAACTCAAAACCAATTAATAAAGAGTGGAGAGATTCATTAGAATCTTATACTGGTTTGAGAAGCACTATTTTAATAACGTGGGATAAATCTCAATACACTCTCTCATAAGAAACCCCACTTGCATGTGGAGAGGCAGATAGTGCATCAAATACAAGAAGTGCAAGTATGAGAAATTGAGAAGTGGAGGGGGACAAGTCCTTCCCAAACTAGCTCTGATATTATGTTAAAATATTTAACTCAAAATCAATTGACAAGAAGAGAAGAAGTCCAGAGGCTCATAGGATCTTATACCTGTTTGAAAAGCACTATTTTAATGATGCAAGATAAACCCTTATAACAATGTTATCTAGAATAACGATACATCACATATTTTTAGATGCACAATCATTTTTTATTTTTTATTTTTTCTGTGTTTTTACTTAAATTTTCAATCGTGCATCCCACCATCTTTTAGTGCGTTGAAAAACCATGATCTTGGTCTATTTTTGTTCCTTTAAATGGTTCACACTTGATTTGAAGGTTGTGTTGGTTAAATTTTATTCTATGTATGATCTTCTAGTGCCACTGCAGCACTTCCTAGTACTAGAAAACATGGTAGAGGGTGGAACGCCCTTTTAAATCCCACTCCCCATGCAAATCATCACCTCAAAACTTTTATCAGAATGATAATCACAGGAAAAATGGCCAGAAAAATATTACTGAACATATTTTGAGTTATGCTGTTAGTTGGTGCTCAAAAACTTGCATTCTACCTTCCCTAAAACATTTTGTCATATGCTAGTTTCAGATGCAAATTCTTATGTCATTTTTTTGCATGTATCATACCTAATTTAGAACATGATTTGAACATCTATAATAGCAAGCCAATAGCTTTTATTTGTCACTGAATTTGTACTGAATTTGTGCATGTGTTTTACTTAGTTTGTTATTCTTTCTACAGAGCCAAAAATGGAGTTTTGTCTGCACATAATATTTTCTGAACCTTGCCTTGTAAAAATTTACAACTATTGAAAAGATGCATTGCCTGGGTTGTTAATCAATTGTAGCTGATCTTATTTTTGATGTTATGAATCAGCAAGGGACTTCAAGCTTATCGATCACTATGCATTTGAGAGAAATCCTCATTCAGCATTTTACAGAAAGTCAACAGAACCAAGGAATAGAATATCCACAATATCTTCTGCTCTACCAGAAACAGCCGCCTCTGTTGCAGTTGCTGCCACAGTTGTGGGTGCAGCAGCTACCTTTCTCATAAGGAGAACCAAAGCTTCTGAAGAAACTGAGGTCAGCAATTTTTTAACCTGTGATGGCATTAGGAAAGTTCTTAGACAATACAATATTTGTTGACAACTAGGGGACACATTTGTATTTGGGACTTACCTTGGTCTGATAAAACAGTTGCCCCTTTTTCTTTATTGCTTTGAAAAAAACTATCCATGGTTTTTGAAACACATTTTTGACCAAACAGTTGAGAATGGTCTTGTAGTTTGGTTCACAAGGAACCTCTACCATATCCCATTTTGTGTTTAACCAGCACTGAACATTCTGTGAGTTGCATTTAGGGGGATGCTAAATATGTACCACCTAAACTTTGCCTTCAACAATGATTCTTGTTTCTAGTTAACACACTTGCATTCCCCTGGTCTTTTGGATTAAATTTATATCCATGAAGGGAAGCAATACTTTGAATGGGCTTAAAGTGATCCTTGTAAAGTCTTTGGCACTAACCAGCTAGTGCTAAACTTGAACCATAGTTGCGTAAAATGCTTGCTTGCTTTTTGAATTTTATTGAATTCAAGAAAAGGAAGCTGATAAATTTGATAGAAGTGAGAATACTGTTCTTCCTGGGGTAATGGGGTACCCATTCCTTGGTGCTTTAAATAGCTGATTGAGTATTGGGCTTGTTGGATTTTCGCATTATATTTTTAAAATTACTTGTAGCATTTATCAACATATTATACTATTACTGCTACTGCTTCTTTTCAATTTTTAGCAACATCATTTAGGATTTTTTTTATTTTTTTATTATTATTATTTTTGGTCATAGAGCAATTTGTATTCTGAAAATGCTAGAATGATTGCAATGCTGTTTAGTTGGGCATCTGACAACTAACTTGATTCATCTGAGTGTATTTGTCTTGGCACTTGCTGCTTTGTTATCTATCTGATTGCATTCCTTCTTATAATACAGGTCCCATTGAAAATTTGTGAAGACTGTGGTGGTTCTGGTATTTGTTCTGAATGCAATGGTGAAGGATATGTGCTTAGGAAACTATCAGATGAAAGTGCTGAAAGAGCAAGAATGAATGCTAAGAGTGTGGCCACTAGATATACAGCAGGGTGCATATGGCTCTCTCTCTCTCTCTCTCTCTTTCTATATTTTATACATATATATAATATTTTGTTATGAACTCTTTTTTTGGTAAGTTATTTGTTATGAACTCAACTACTGCATTAACAGGCTTCCCAAGAAATGGAGCTATTGTACAAAATGCTCTTCTTCACGATCTTGTATCTTATGTGGTGGCCGTGGAAAGCTAAGCTACTAGCTTTGCTGTAATTTCTCTTTGATCATGACACAAGTGGCAGTGGCTTTGCAAAACATACAATCAGGTACCAGTCTTGTTTCCTGAGTAGAGTGTAGTTTAAGAACTGATATTAGAACAACGTGAATTCCCAAGGTTCACAGAACATTCAACTTCAGATGGGCCAAGACATCATAGTTGGCTATAATGATCTCGTTCACTTGAATTTTACATTTCCATTGGTTTCTTTAAATATATTTCTTTCGTTCATCTACTGTTTTCTCAATGATGTGGTCAGACTATTAGTTGATTTAGGACTTTCAAATTGTTTCATAAGAGTCACCTTATGTTTTATTGATAACATGCACGGTCAAACTAATAGATGACCAGGAGGCTCTCAAAGCAAGGCATGCAGTGGTTGTTGTGGATAGATGTTTGCTAATGCTAGATATTCTAAGAAAAGAAAGAAAAGAATGTAGACATCACAAGAAAGGAGTAACTGTTACAACAATTTGGTGAAAAATGTAAAAAATGTTGGAAATAAATAATCAAGGAAAGCAGCTTGCTTATATAGGACTTAAAAGGCGTGCTACTGCTTTCCTTAAGATGTAATTCACCCTCACTAATCTATTGAAATTGCTGCTCAAACGGGTTTCTAGCAAACTGTGCCTCCAATATAATATGAAACCCACTTGCTCAACAAAGAAGGATCATTGAATATCCTCTGATTTTACAAATTTTCTGGAAATAGACATCCTATTTTCTACAGCAAATATAACACCTGTGAAAAACTTGACGGGAAACTGAGAGAATCTTGATTGCATTTAGACAAAAAAGAAGTGCTTAAACATGCAAGAGTGTGCAAAAATCCTAAAATTTTTATTCGTATCAGGGAGACAACACTTCAATTGTCAAGAAGTGACTTTCTAAATTTTGAGGTGTGTTCAAATGGCTTCAATTGTGACCTATTTATAGGCCTTTAGTGTTCTTACATAATAGTTGGTGCCTTTAATGCTTTGTTTGTTCCTAAATTGTTGCCACTTTGGTTGCTTTTATTTGAGTGGACAAGTATTTGTTTTTGGCTTAGTTTGTTTCAATATAAAATGTTTTTAAAAAAGCACTTCTACTCATCTTTCTTGAAAAATATTTTCCTAAAGCATAAGTAAATGAGTTTTCCTCAAAAACATTTTACATCGAACAAATAGAGCCTTTCTTTTTTCTTTCCTTTGTTTTGTTTTGTTTTTGTTTTTGTTTTTTTTTTTTTGTTTTTGTTTTTTTTTTTTTTTAACCACTAGACAGTTTGTGTCTTTACATGATTTTGCTGCTTAAGTTGTATCTTGTCAATAGAGGGCATTTCTGTTTCATACAACCTTTGCTATTGTGTATGATTTCTAACAGTAATGTATCCTTATTCAAATAACCATCACTTCTCCACTAACCATTCAAACACACAGACAGCAGGACCGGTTAATGTTTCTCTATGTTCAAATTGACAAGTCTTTTTCAAGGCAAACATCATGTCTGAAATTCCTAAATAACACGTTCAATGATAATGAATCTAAACAACACATCCAAACAATTGTAAAGAACACCAAGATTGTTGACGGGAAAATCCTTACCAAAATAATAAGATAAAACTCTACTTACCAAAAAAAAAAAAAAAAAAAGAAAGAAAAAACTCAGGGCCACCACCCAAAAATATTCCATTATAATATTCTGGTTACAAGAAAATTGGCCTTGAATACTCTATCACTCCTCACACATATTCTATTAATTACCTTGCTTGAATCCTCGATAAACCATGACCAAGTGAAAACCAAGCTTTCTGACTCCTTAGAAAGACAATCTTGAAATCCTTCAAGACTTAACAAACGCATATCAAATAACTAGGAAAATTAACTCTTAGCTCACAAAATAAACCTCAATATTTTAATTGTTTGTGTTAGAAAAATCATATGAACGTTACATATATAGAACTCAGAGAATAACAATGAAATGTTAGATTGAAAAAATAAAACTCCTTCTGGTTGAAGCCTTGAGTTTCCCACAAGCAGTCTGTGAGGTAGCTCGAAGCCTCGAGCTGCCTTCGACTAGTCTTTGAGCTCCTCTGGTATGAATTCAGGAATGATGCTCCTAGGCTGTGAGGTCTTCTGTTTTCTATTCAACCGAGCTTGAGGTAGTTGTCCTAGGTTAGGACTCTACATCTTCAGCCTTTAGAACACCTTTCTACTCAACCTTCTAGATTTAGACTCAGACAAAATATCAAATCTAATCCAACAATTGGTTTTGTTTGGAATTTGCCCCAGATAAACTTAAAATGTCTTTATATGGTTGTGTACGAAATATATCTACAAAAAATTTATTTTTTTTAACAAAATATTAATAAAGTCCCTGGAAATTGTAAATTATTTTAGAACAATTTTCGCATTGAATAGTAGAGCATCATATTTTGAAAAACATTTAACTGCCACATAAGGAAATAGTTTTACAAAGCTCAAAAGTAAATTCAATCATGTAAAATTATACTTTCTGCCTTTACATTAGATCTTACACCAAGTCTCACTTTACAACTTACACATCCGATTGTAGCTATCATGCTCCTATATTTATAAGTTGTTGCAATGTGGACTTCTTGCAATCCTTCATTTGGAGATTTTTCATTAACTGGTTGTGTCTATTTTTCAAGTGGTGAAAATATAAAAGCACTTATTTTATTCCATATTTCGTCTAAGACTCACTATTTCATTTACATTGGTTAAGTTTGACTAGGAGATGGGATGGTGGAATAAGTAATACCATAGAGAATATATGAGATTGAATATGATATAAGATTAAATTTTTATGTGCGATTTTTGTTTTTGATATTTAGTTCCTTTGAATCTTGGCGGAAAATTAATTGGGTTTAGGTAACATACCATTGCAACTTCGGGTCCAACCCCACCTTGCACCAAAAAAAAAAAAAAAAAGACAACTTCTATGGACCCCACTGGGCATGATATCCAGTCCTCCCTCCTAAATCCATCAAATAATTATTGCCTACATGTACTTTATTTTGTAGGGTTACAAAAAATGTATCTTATCAAAAAAAACCTATAAGATTATAATGCATCAATTACCAAATCATATATCAAGTGAACCTGAACGAGTCTCTTGTTGAAAACATGAAAAAACAACTGTTTTTATTTTTTATTTTTTTTACTTCTTGGAAAAAGGCCATTTAGATAATTAATGGAAAATCTCAAAATGGAAGTTCATAAAACCTATACATTATAAAATTAGAAGTGTAAGGATCTAATTGTTACAATTAGCATATGTTCTACTTATTAAAAAAAGGGGGGGGGGGGAGTATAACTTTTGAACTGAGATTTATTGTAAAATGTAATTTATCCTTTAATCATTCACAATCTTGTCATACATTCATACCTATAGAAAAAATCAATCCTTGTAAAGTATCATATTAATTGACATATGTATATGTTACACCACTTGTTCTAGTGGAGTAAAAAATATAATATGCCACCATGCGCAGTAACTTGAGAATTAATTTATTTCTGTAAGAAGAGGAGCTTAACCCCTCCTTCCTCTGTTTTGGGGAAGTAGGGGTAGAGGCCGGTCGGTGTAACTAATCCCAAGGTCAAGAGTTCCATGATGGTAAGTTCTACCTAATCCATCACCAATAAATGTTAAGCAGTTTAATATTTGGGCTGTTACAGAGAAAAAGGGGGGGGGGGAGAATACAGTAATAGCTGTGGTTTATCAGGATGAGAGTTGACTTTCTTGCGAGCAAAGCAAATTGTCTACCAAGTATGGGAATATTAAATTGCTGCTATACATGTGTTCTTATACGCGTATGCATGTTCACTGTCCACTCCATTAACTCCTTTTCAAAGCTTAGGTTCTTTTTGTTTCAAAATAAAATATTTTCTAGTAGGTTCTATTTGTTTTAAAATAAAAAATTTTCTAGAAAACACTTTTATTCATATTTTAAAAAATATTTTTCTAAAACATGAGTAAAAGTGTTTTCGAAAAATATTTTACACTGAAAGAGATGGAGCCTTGATTTCTTTTAGTGAGATTTAAAGAAAGGGAAATTCTCACCTATTGTGTAAAAGGAAAAATAAAGTGAAATTTTGGTTATTTTTGTGGAAGTTGAAGTTTTATAGAGAACTTGCAAGATCAAATGTGAGGCACGTGTGGGAAATTAACCCAAGTAGATGGCATTCTGTTGAGAAATTAATCCATTTCTTTTTTTAACTTGTCTTCTGATTTGTAATGGAACCGTTTTGCCTATTTTGGTTTCACAACACTAAAAAAGCATCATTATAAAAAAGGCTAAGAAGTACGGACGCCTACGCGACACGATATGGATGCATTGACTTGGCAATTTTAACAAAAAAAAATGTAAGACATGATACAGCGAGGCCTTGGTAAAAATATATATTCTTATATATTTTTAACATGTCTTAGATATTAATACTTTATTCAAGTATAATAAAAATAATGCAAATATAACTCTAACTAAAATTAAGAATAATGTACTTAATATCTTAATAGCCAACAAAAAAGTTAGATAATAATTATATTCGAAAAAAAGTGACAATAAATTATATTTCATAGCTCACAATTAATATATATAAATTAATTATTTTTTAATTTAAGTCTAACGTGTGTCCAAAATAAGTCTATGACGTATTCAAAATCAGTTTGTAACTTATTCAAATTGTGTCCTGAGTATAAAAAAAATCAGACACAACAAAAAGTAAGTTCGACACACGTTTAGAGCATGTCCAAGTTCCTCATGAGTTCAACACATAGATGACACTCTTGGTGAGTCCATGCTCCCTAAAGAAAGGTATGGATTGAATTCATGCCTTTTCCCCCATACTTTGACAAGATACACATGGCTGTTAAGTTCAATCCTTTATATAATTAGTGGGTGCAGGTATAAAATGGATTCACCTTGCCTTTTTTCCCATCCTTTGGCAAGATAGACGCGGGTGTTAATTTAAATCCTTTCATTAGTGAGTGTTAAGCTTTGAAAATCCTGCTCACCTCCTTACAAAATTAATGAACCTTTACTTTTGATGTTGCTTAATTTTGTGGAGCCTGATTTGTTGTTTGAGCTGGTACTAGCACTGTTTGCTAAACTTGCACGACGAGCTGTTTAAATTGCATATCACCAGTGAATACGTACGAAATCTTAATTTTATTAATTTCTGAAAACTAGACTAGAAGAAACTTTTAATTTGATTAAGACTAGCTGTGCCGTACAAGGTGGTGAAATGCTTCTTTTCTACCGAAACTTTTAAGCTTACAGACTCCATTTGTTTCAACATAAAATGTTTTCAGAAAAATATTTTTATTCATATTTCAGAAAAATTCGTTTTTTTTTTTTTCAGAAACATGAGTAAATATTTTTTACAAAAAATATTTTATATTGAAACAAACGGAGCCCAGCTCATCAAACTTCTGCTTTATTCCTCAGACTCAGCGGAGAAATGTTTTAGTTTCATTGTTAATTAAAGAAATTCACCATATATTTTCAGATAAAGTGCTGGCCCTGTATACTCTTGATCATGTCGACGGTGGCTTTACCAATGCAGCAAGTCAGAGGAAAGAGTTGGAAGCTCTGTATTTTTCATGGATTTTGTATGTGTAATTCTTTATTGTAGACACTGTCAATGGCATCTTACTACCTAAATTTTGTATGTCTGCAAGTACAATAAATTGTGTGTACGTTACTGATTCTTATAAAATATCATCATGCATGTGTTTTTAAAAAGCCTAGTGGATCTGTTTTTCCATCACAATTGTCAGTAGTCTCATGGCTGCTTATCATCCTCTCTTCTTTTGTGTGCTGCTATATATCCATTCCCCCCTAAATAGAATATGGTATCGATTGTTGGAATATTTTCGTCACCCTTTCAAGGGTTATCAATTTGACCAGCCTGATGTATACGTGTGTATATTTATAGCAATTGTGTATATATCAGTTTTAAGTTTTAACATATTGAGTTTTAACCATTCAAAGTGGACTTTGAATCTTCCTTTTCCTCTTGAACTCTTTGATAATTTGATTGTGATAGATATATATCGGTTACCTTTCGAAGGAAAGAGAGAGAGAGAGAGAGAGAGAGAGAGAGAGAGTTAGCTATACATCGGATAAAATGATCAACTCATCAAAGTTTCAGGAGTTTGATAATTTGATTGTGATAGATATATATCGGTTACCTTTCGAAGGAGAGAGAGAGAGAGAGAGAGAGAGAGAGAGAGAGAGTTAGCTATACATCGGATAAAATGATCAACTCATCAAAGTTTCAAGTTCCTGACTGTTTAGAGTTATCAAGTTTTGACCCTATTTGAGTTGATCTGAGAACTTAACAACTCTCATAGACTTGTCAAAATTATGATTTTATGGTAAATGGATGCAAGGATTAAAATTTCTCTTCGGTCGGATGTCTCAATTAACATGGAAACAGATGAGTTTCAGAAATGTTTTGAAAACGGTATAAATATATTAAAATATCTAAAATTGTTTAGAAGTGTTTTGTTTGAAATTCATTTAAATTACATAGATTAATAATAAAATAAATAAGCAACTTATTATTTTGATATATTATGATGAAGGCATTCAGAGTGACAACAAATGAGATAAGTTGTGGGTTCGTAATTCGTGTAGTGGGATAAAAAATAAATAATTTTTAAAAGTTTTTAAAAATTTTCAGAAAATCTCAGCACGCCAAACGCACCTTTAATTTTCAAAGGAGCTCAGCGCGCCAAATGCGCTTTTTTTTTTTTTTTTGGCTTTATTGTATTTTGTAGTTCAGTATTTTATTTCAACGTCTTAGAAAAAATAAACCTTTCAAAGGTTTTCACGAAAAAGAAAAATTGCATGAATATGTACTTTTAATTTCTAAATATATATATATATATATATAAGATGCTCCCTTAATTTCCTTAATTTTATTAGAGCATCACTATTATCTACTTGTAATGGTTATTTCTCCAGTTTCGTACATACTTACGGGGACAACTTCAATGTTAAAATTACCAAAATTACCAATTTTTATTTGAAATTATTATTCTCGCAAATTCCGTTAGATTGCTATAACTATTTTTAGTAATCTTATTATAAAATGTTGTAATTTTCTCCCAAAACAGGTGTAATTTTTGCTTCCAGTAATTGAGAATGCTGATTTAGCCCTTGATTAAAACTTCTATATTCTGGAATTTTTTAAACTCTTATTTGAGTATATGTGAGAAGTCGCATCTCTTTAAAATACTAAATTAATAACATAAGATAGAGAAGCTCAAGTCGTTTGATTAAGATTTACATTTAGGCATGAATAATTTTGTCATTTTAATTTCTTGGCAAGTGTTTTCACAGTAATCAGGTCAAAGGGTTTGTTTATCAAATTAATGCACTTCGGCAATATTAAACCTTTTTCTTGTATTACTTTATATATAATAGGTTCCATTACTCCTATTTTTTAGTTTAAAAATTGCTAAGAGTCAACTTATCCCCCTAGTTTAGTTTATTTGACTGGGTCTTTCTGTGGACAGCTTGCACTTATCAAGCTTCATTATTTTTTATTACCATTTTTGGTGGCGATTTTCACGCCACTCTTCGTACCAACCTAAATGTTCACTTTCTTTTCTAATTACCATGGCAACAAGTGAACAAATTAAAACCAATCTCTACTTACATTTTTTTTTTTGTTTTCACCATTTAAGTACACTTTGCATTTCTTTTTCTTCTCTTGCTCTTCGGCTGCGTTTGAAAATTTTTTAAAAATCTCTAAAATTCTTTAACACATTTTGTGTATCTCGTACTTTGTGAAATTTTTGTAAATTTATATATCTCTACATATCCCAACAAATTTTTACAAATTTCAATAATTTTTTTACAAATCTCAATAATATTTTCACAAACTCCAATAACATTTTTACAAATCTTTAAATTTTTTCAACAAATTTCAAAAAGTTCTAACATAAATCCGGTGGAATGGACTAAAAAATTTGTCTGAATGGATTTGAATTCAAAAATTCTGACACAAAAGTCAACAAGTTTCTGCTGAAATTTGTTTGAACTGACGAAAATCCATTTAGAGGGTACTATTCATCTCTGAAAAAATATGATTTAGTGGCTGAACTCCAAACAATAAAAAGCTACCTAAACTATATTTTATTTCATTTTTTGGAGCTCCAAAAGCGCCTTTAATGGGGCTTCTACTCTTAATTGTGATATGTAAACTCCTATATATAGGATCAATTTTTAGTTTGAAACAATTAAGAGCCTATTTGGAGTGCCAAATTTTGAGAAAAACTAAAAAGATAAATAAATTTTGAATTGTGTGTTTGGTGTGTTACTTGAAAGTGAAAATTTTGGTAAAAGTCAAAGGAAGTTTGTAAAAGTTGGAGAAAGTTAGAAAAGTTGAAAATTCTTAATGCGAAGAAAGTTAAAAACAATTGAAAAATATTAAAAAAATTAAAAATTTTTGCTAAACTAAGTAAATGTGAGAAAAAAAAATGTTACGTGCTAATCACATGCGATCAACAGATGATATTTTTTGTTAATAAAATTTATGAAATTATCAAATTGAAATTTAACCATTTTGCTATTATAATTAAAAATAGAAGAATGAAAACAAGGGTAAATATAAAACAAAAAGTGTGCATACTGTAATTTACCCTTGTATATATATATATATATATATGGGGTTAATTACCTATACACTTCCTGTACTTAGACTTATTTTCACTTTTATCCATTTAATTTCATAAGTGTACACTAATACTATGACGTCCCAGATTTTCATAACCCGAATACTCAGGGGTGATTTGGGATTGTTTGTTGAGTATTAAAATAGAATAATAATAATCTGCTGTCATGCACCAAATTTTCCTCCCAGTTAGGGTGACTCGCAATAATAAATTTAAGGTATTCAAAATTCATAATTTATCCCAAATAATTTATAAGCCATTAGACTAAATCATTTGGTGGAATTCAATTACAGAGTACAAAATAAAGATAGAGAATAGTATTACAGAGCCATCTAAGCGTCCCAATCACGCAATTAACATTATATACCAAATAAAAGCAAACCAAGTCTAAACTTAATGATTACAATCATCCAACAATTATTATTACAGACCATAATTATAAATAGAGTCCTCTAATGCTGCGCAAGAAAAAAATTGATAGCTCTTCTAATAGAATATTCAAGAGAAATTAATCTCTTTTTATTTTATCTTCAGTAACCCTGTGATATTCCCACAAATGGGTGAGCTACTAAAGCTCAGTAATCAAAATCTCCTAAGTGCTTATATGCGGTGGTCATCATACTACACTGTATTAGGTGACCTAATATCGTGAATGTGATTAGGTGTCACACTGTTCATGAAACAAATAATTTAATAGATACCAACTAAAAAATGTAAATTATACTTGCAATATTCCGATAAGGCTGTTACTGTAACTACTATTTTACTTATACGTCAAAAAATTTAATGTTGTTATTTGTACCACAATAAAATCAATGTCGCAATGGTAGGGATCTTAGATTCAGATCTTTAAGGTCTTGGGATCAAACCTTATAGCAATACAGGTTTCATATATTTTTTCTACATCCTTGTATAAAATATTTATCAAAAGCAATTAAATTTAATTAAATAATTCCAACACATCATTCATACATAAGTAAGAGAAGTTGCTAGTCATAGTAAAATTTAATAAAGGGGTTTAATTTAAATCCTCATATGATAATCATATTCCTATCCTCTTCTACCCCTAGTCTTGAGAACCAGTGACTTTGCAAACTTAGCATCCAATGCGTTCTGACAGTGTCACCCATAAAAAATCTAGCGGTCACGACCGACTACCTAACTAGCCAGGTCAGAAAGGAGCATCTCCCAAACAAAATGCATATGTTTCCATCTCCACCTAAAGGCCATTTCTACCCACCTATTTGCCAAAGATAACTTTAACATCGAATGCCTTAAATTATTCTCCCTTTGACATTCCCAATGGTACCTTCTATGGAAATAAGAAATTTTTAATAATAACCAATAATATACCTAGGTGATAAATCCTAAGTGGGATTATTCAGTTACATGCAGTAAACTTCTAAGTATTTTATCTCAATCCATAATTCAGTGATAATTCTCAATGAATCAAAAATTTAACATGGTCACCAATATTGTCATCACAAAGATAAGTATTACATGTAAATTAACACGTAGCAAATAGATAGAAATAATTTAGACTTTGAATTAGTATTTTAGTTAGTTCTTTTGACAAGTTTTTCGTACTAACTTTGATAAGAATAAAATTATTTCTAATGGTATATTAATCAAACCGAGGTTAGCAACTCAGTGGTAGGGCGACCCTAAGCACAATTTGAAGTCGTGAGTTCGAACCTTATTGGCTTCGATCTTAGGGATGTAAACAGGTAGGGTACCCGCCTAATTATCTAATCCCATTATCAAATTTGTTTATTTTTTACTTATCATTACCGTCCCAAAACCTGTTTATTTTTTTACTTAGATCCCAAACCCGTCTCGTCTTAAACCCGTGAAGCCCGTCCCAAACCCGCAAAACCCATTTATGTTCAATTAGTCAGAATTACTCCTTAAATATCTGTTAAATACCCAATTTAAGATAAAAAATAAAAAAAATTAGTAAGTGACAAAAATATTAAATTTATTAAATTGAACAAATTCATTGGTTAAATGACTTCCAAGTCTTTTTTTTTTTTGAAAGGTAAAGGAAATATACTATAAATAGTAAAAATAAATGTACAAAATATATAGGGGCATACTGCTGGAATAGTATAATAGGAATCACAGTTTATAAAAGACTTCCAAACCTAATATGGAAGTTGGAACAATCCATGACATGTGAAAATAGCACATAACAAATCATAAATTAAACAAATTCAAATGAATTATCCCAACAAAGGTAAGAGCAGTTATAACAAAGCACAAATGACCTTGACTTAAGAAGTTCAAAAATTTTATTTTAGGGATAAAATTGTATGTAAATATATAAATATATATTTTATTTTATTAAATGAGTAGTTTATGGGTACCCTATGGATATTAGATATCGGCTACCCTATAAGTATAAACGGATATCGGATATCGGGTACCTTACAGACAAATCCCAAACCCATGCTAAACTTGCACAAGTATTAAATTTTAATCTCAAACCTGTCCCAATCCCATTAGGGTATTTTTCAATGGGTTTTTATTGAGTTCGGTCTAGTCAGGTACCCTCACATACCCGTCCCATTAACACCCCTATTAGATCTCAATTTTTGTCTCTTTTTTCTTTTTATTTTATTATTTTATGGAATATAAAGATAATAAATAGCTCTTTGGGCTTATATTTAATTTCAGAAAAATTTATAAGTTTTATTTTATTCTAACTAGGTAGTATAGTACATAAGTTGAACAATTAAGTCAATGTGAGATTACAAAACTAATACATTCTGAGTTTTTAATTTGGTAGGATAATAATATTATTCAAAAGAATAATCTGAATAAATTCCAATTATCAAATTGTTTATAACCAAACCCTTATCATAAGTTTTCGAGTTCAAGATATTGACAAATGTCCATAGAATTATTCTAATATTTAGGAAGGTATTTAAATAAGTTTAATTAAATTCGCCTAATCATAAAAATAGAATTATATAACTTGCTAGGTTGACAAAACAATGCCCCCCAAAAAATCAATTAAAATAAATAAAATTCATTTAAAGAAAACCAAATGAGGGAAGAACAAGTCTATTGTTTCATTTGGGTATTTTATCAAACACTTGGTTTTACTTAGTCATTTTAGTTTAAATAAGTCTTCTAACTACCACAATGAAGCTGATTGTCTAAATCAGTTATCATAAATATTAGAATATCAAAATAATATATAATATCCAATTAAAATGATTTCATATCAATTAGAAGATAACTAAGTAGTATTAACTCAACAGTCCACTTATGCATTTCATCAAACAATATAAGTGCTTTACTAGATTAGGCCTTGTAAACAAAATTACACATGAATAAAAATTATTAACATATCTACAACTAACAGAGGGTAATTGGAAATTTAAATTAACCTCTAGACATAAAATTCTTATAAAAATCTAGACAAACATCAATTAAAGGCTAAGTAGAGATAGCAACTTGAAAGAAAATTCATATAAAATAGAGTAGAACTCTAATATTTGTAAAGTTTACATTTATAGAAACTAAACTTCAAGACCTACAACTTTCATGTTTCACACTTTTTAAAATTCTAAATTATAAAGGTTCAAAAACAGCATTGAATTCAGTTTGTTTCAAAGATATAGTTTGACATGTGTTTAGCGTTTTGGGCATAACTTTTGACTCACAAATCGGATTGATGCAAATCTTTTTGGGTTGGAAAGAAATCTTAAATGGCTACAATTTTGTGTTTTAGCAGAAGCCTAATTCCACCGTTTTAAGGGTCAAAATTGTATTGGAAATTAAAAACAGAGAGTTATCAACTCGCCAGGTTGCAACAGGTTGAAGCATCGACTTCCCTACGCCCAGGTTGCGAGGTATTCTATTTTTTTCTTCATTAGAATGTCCAGTTCTTCTCTTTCTCTAGGTTACATGCTCTGTTTTGTTTTCCAACCATATCTATTCATTATTAAGTGTTCTTGAGTCCATATATCATCATTATAAGTACATATGATCATTAACCAACCAAGAATGCAAACTCAAACATATAAATATAAATTCAATATCACAAGTTATAAAGATAATTAACTAAAAAGTTTATCACAATCAAGTTTCATACTTCAAACTTAAAAAATTCTTCAACTTCAAATTAATCTTACGTATGTTTATTCTAGTTCAAACTGAAGGAATAAAACACATTCTGGGAGGTTCGTCATCCTACTTCAATGAAGATATTGGTGACCAACCCTAAGAAGGAAGAGGAGTTAAGCTTTGAACACCAACCGAAATGGAAAGCTCTAAGCTTTCCTTCTTCCTCCAAGCACCACCAAATCTCCAACCAACACTTGATAATTTTTTTTTCTTTTTGAAAGCACACAAACCTCATAACTTTTTGGAATCTTAATTTTTTTTTTCTTTCACAGAGAGGAAGCATTTTATAAGAAACCATCGGAGTGTAGAGGAAGTGTCAGTGGAAAAGACAACATCCACTTTCTATGCTTCAAAGCCTCTAAAGTGAATGCACAATAGGTGGCATGATCCAAGAATATTGCTTCATTTTACTATTTAACCAAATAATTCGAAAAAAGTATGGGAGGATGGATGGAAGAAGATAAGTTTTGCAGGGAATTGATTGAGATTTGCTATCCATAAATCAACTCAGTGAGTGATAAAGTGAGTAGAGGTAAGTCGAACGATAGGTTGACCCATGGGTTAATGGCCTTATGTTAAACCAAATAAGTAATTGGGTTTGGAATTGTTTAGATAAAAGTCTAGAAATTTTACATTGAACTCCCACATAGGGTGAAATCGAATCTAGAAATCTTTCCAACTAATTTTATCATTTCAAAAATTTTCAAATTCTCAATTTTCTAGATTTTTACTATAATAAATATCATCACCACACTTAAACAAATTAATTAAGAAAAAAAATTCAGATTATTAAAAATACCTTATGTACTATACACAAAAATACAACGTTTGATACCTTTACATGATGTGGTAAAAAGTCAATATTGCCTATAAGTAAATCAAAACCCTCCCAAGCAATTCGACATTCACACTCCAACTTCTTCTTCTCAACCCTCGTCGGTTATTTCAGCAACTACTACCATTTCTCTGACCTTAGTCGCCGTTGCCCATAACTTAAAACCCTTCCAGACCCCTTTGATGTAAATCTCAACCAAACTCTTATCTCTCTCTCTTAAAAGCAAACTCTCTAAGACAAACCTCCTTCCATGGCCTCTGACAACCAACACCACCGCCATCGTTGCTGCCACTTTGACCTCAACAAAAATGGCGACGCCACCACCAACAACAACCACGACCATAACCAAACAACCAACAAGAAACTGAAGCTCTCTCTAATCTCCGATGACGAGGTATAATCGAAGTTCGCCCACTGCAACCCACCCGAAGTTTCCCATCTCTCTTGCTTTCTACTATTTCTTTCTCCCACAGGAAAAAATAGTGTGATTATTCATGAAGTGGTTGAAATTCAGGGCTCTGTTACGTGCATAGCAATTTTGATTGCAACTCCCTTTGAGAAATGAAAGCTCTATGGGTTTGAGTGATGATGTAATTCATTTATGGTACTGGTATTATCGGATAAATTGGAAGATATCCGATTTAGTTTGTGAATTTTCATGGTGTTTATTGGGAGTTTATTTGTGGTTTATAACCAGATAGCCAGATTTTCTTTATTTGGGGCGATCATACCTGTACTTCTCACCTTTGTGTATTAATTATGGGGATTTTTTTTCTTTAATGGTTGGTTTCTGTATCTAATCAAAGATAGTGAATAAGAAATATCTTGAGCATAAATGAAATTTTCAACTGTGTTTCCTGAATTTTTCCCAGTTCAGTATTACCCCTTGAGACTAGAGGAAACCTAATATGCTGAATTGATTGTGGAAGGACGTTTCTAGAAGTATTACTATAGATATGCATGTATATTTGGTCTTCATACCTCTTTAGGTTTGTTTGTTGTAGCCCATTTAATAATTCTGAAGCGTGGCCTATTGCCTAACTTCCCTCCACGATTGGGACTAGGGCACTTACTTTACTAAACCATGAATTTTGAAACCTTAAATCCACCCTCAAAAATGGCATCTCAAATTCCTCCAATAGCTTGACGACTTCTATTTCGACTAGCTCCAACCCTTGATTCTCCGGACCTACAATGTAATCAAGGAACTAGTCAACGCTGACGGCGTCAATGAGATCTCCATCGTCGACAATGCCACTACGGCTGCGGCCATCAAAATAGCTGGGCCTTCTCTGAGGGCAGGTTTGACAAGGTCGACACCACCGTCATGCTACACCACACCTATAGCGCTGTATAAAAGTTCGTTCAGGCTTACCTTATCTACGCTAGCAGTTAAGTCATCGAGGTGCAATTGCCCTTCTCTTGAACTTTAAGGGCATTTTTGTCTGTTCACAACATTTTTTTTTTTTTTGGATACAAGGCACTTGCACTTTCCAAGCTCATGCATCTCATTGATTGTTAAGTCTAATAGTTCTGTCAAGTGTTGCACTTTTGTATATAGTATAGATATATTAGTGCATATTTATAAAGTTGATGGGGTAAAAATAAAAATGAGCCTAATAACAAGAGGTGTAAAGGCAATTAACCTATATATATATATATATATTGAACCATTTGGAGAGCCTGATGGGATTAAGTTGGATGACAATATTGTATATTAAATGTTATATTCCCTTATTAGATGGTTTAGATTTGACTGATTATAAAGCCGACTATCATATTGATAAGCATGTGATTGAACTTTGGACTGCCCTCTTCTCCACAGGGCATCTATATATGGTGCCAGCCTTGTCAGCTGACTTTGTAATCTTTCTGACTGTAATGTGTGTGTGTATATGGTAGTTATCTATTTACATAATTACTAATTTGTCTGGTTAAAATTGATTGAAAAAATGAGCTTCTTATTGTTATAACTTAAGATAATGCTCTCCGCAGTCTTAGTTTTTAGTCGAATTCCTTGGTCAACTTACCTATTTATTATCTTTTAATTGAAGAAATGCACGAGTGCACCTTTCCATTTGATCTACATTTTTATGTTATTTTTCATATTTTACGGATTCCACAAACCCAGCTAGTCCAACTTAATTTTGTAGCCGTTTTGAGAATTATTATATATTGTGCAATTTTTTATTTTGTTATTCGAGCCATTGGTTCAATATTCAAAAATAATTTCTCTATTACTGGGATAAAATTACTTACATTCTCCTTTCTCATATCTCACATGGTAAGGGGTTTAATGCATTGGTAGAGGTACAAATGAGTGGAGTCAAACTTTACTCAGTTGCATTTGAGCTCGTCCATCAACCTTGGCTATTAGGATTTGAAGTTATGTTACCCCTGTGACTTGTAATCAGAATTATTACATTAAAATTTATTAGTCCATGTACGGTAACATTTTTTTTTAAATTAAAACAATGTAAATGCATTTGAACCATTGAAATAAAATCTAACGATTCTAAATCAATATCATTTGCTATGTCAACTTCCTTTTTTTTGGCTATCGAGGTGGGTGAGCTTGAACTTGACTTAGAAGCTTGCTCCACATTCACCAGCTCGAATTCAGTATGGTTCAACTCATTTAAATCTGTAATATATATTTAATAAAAAATATTGTAAATATTATACACATATACATGTTGTAAAAGAGCTCATCTTTGAGTTGACTTATTTGCCAAATGCACTTGAATTTTTTTTTTTAACTTGGGTCATTTATATAAAATCATGTATATAAATAAATTTTTTGATAATTAAATCGAGTACGAGTTATTCGTGAATAATTTGGTTGTACACATGGCTTTCCTTTTATTATTATTATTATTATTATTATTTTCTAATTTATTGTCCCATGATAAATGGAGGATTCATGGTAGTCTCATTTTTTTTATTCAATTTTTTTATTTAAAATAAATACTGTGAATTATCTGAAAAGTTGCCCCTTTGGAGACTTTCATTGAAGCCAACCTCTCCCCCTTTCTCTCTGTATCTGAGGGTTTACTTCTCTTTATCATAGTCGAAGGAGGCTTTTGAGAAATGGAAACCATTTTCTTCCTTAAACTACTTGCGATATTGTTCTAAGATTCCGAACGTGTTTCGCCATATATTATATTTCTTTATAAATATGGACCGCAAAAGGTGCCGCCTGCCTTTGTATTTTCACAATATATATATATATATATATATATTACGCCCATTACACTAATTCCATTATCCTTATTTTATGGTAGTTTTTAGGCATGTATTTTGAACTTGCGCATGGTTGATTTTTCTTTCTATTAATTTGTAAGATTTTTTAAAAAAAATTGCAAGTAACATTTATAAAAATTACAAATTAAAAAAATTAAATTTTAACTAAAAAATTATATAATATAAAAAAATTTTCATTAAAAACTAAGGTGCCATTTGATTTGTATTTTTATTTTTCATTTTCTATTTTATGTGTTTTATGGTTTGAAAATCCTAGAATAAGAAAAACAGAAAACGCATTTGATTTGACACTTTTTATTTTTTGTGTACTGAGATTTTTCTTATTTTTAGTTGAAAGTACTCAAAATAACTTTTATCATTTTGCATTTCATGTGTAAACTTATTTTCTATTTTCTAAAATAATTTTTAAAAGTACAAATAATTAAATAAATTTTGAACTATTTTCATTATTTTTTAAATTTAAAAATTAAAAATAAATTTAAAATAGATATATCAAGTCACGCCTAATTTATTTAAAATAAGTCAATTAATGCATATCTGACAAAGTAATGAAATTGTCGGATGTAGTATACGGTGGAGAAGTCTCTTTAGTTTACTTGATAAGAAATTGGAAAGTATTTTGTCCGCTTAGCAACAGAAAAAAAAAAAATAATAATAATAATTTTACATTAGTTTTTGATAAGTGTTATCTTAGTGGTTAATTAAGTATTTGATAAAAGTTTATAAAACCTCGAAAAAGTTATAGAAAATTAAAAATAGTTAGAAGAATTTAAAAAAATTAGTAAAAATTAGAAAAAAAAGTAAAAATTGAAAAAGTTAATAAAGTGTTAAAGTAAAAAAAAAAGTTAGAAATTCATAAAAATCAAAATTTTTAATTATTTTAATAAATCAAACAGCCTCCTAAAAAAGGAAAAACACAGCAACCAAAATCCTAGTCTAATATTAATAACACCGGAAGTAAACGGCCTCTTGGCTAATTAAATTTATTAGGGGAGGCTGACAGATTAACAGACACATGCAAGTGCGGAGAAACTTCCTACGATTACGAGGATACCTAAACCTGTACGGTCTGCGCACGGCTCTTGTGGAAAATGATGCTTATCAATCAAAATCCTTAGAAAAACAAACATTCAGTGATGGGACGGTGGACTTTCTTGCTTCTCGATTCTTCTCCCAATCTATGCTTTACTCGTTGCATCCAAAAGATGATGTGACGATTAAACAACGCTAGTTGTTTAATACGTAGGTCTCATGCTTAGGTCTCATGCTTGTAAGGAACCGTTTGGGAACCCTCAACTTGTGACAAAATGATACGTCTAAAATTTTTTGGGTTTTTTTAAATTAATTAAAATTATTCTATTAAAGTTTGAGCTTCGTTTAAATTATAAAAAAACAAATATGTCAAAAAGAAACCAAAAAAAAAAAGTTAAAAAAGTAATTATAAAAGCTAGTTTATGTCTCATTTCACAAAATTTTTAGTTTTCAAATTTCGTTTTCATTTTTCTTGAAAACTCATTGGGTAAATTTCTTTTCAATTTTTAGATTTTAAAATAATAATTTTTCTTTTTAAAACTTTTAATAATTATGTAAACATAAAAATAAGATTTTCCCAAGTTTTTATTTTTTTTCCTCCATATGCAATCACCACTATCAATCACAACTATTACTCATTACCGATCACCATCTACCATTGTCGAGGCTACTTCCGATCACCACCTCACTATCGGCTGCAATCATCACATTTGGTTGGCACCCACTTTTAGCACGCACATCCAACTGCCACTCACCTCTCACTACCACCCACCTCTAACTATCACTGGTCATCACTCGTTGCCTCACCCGCTACAACCGGCCATTCTCTAAATATTATAATTAGTTTTTTTTTTTTCATTCTCAAACATAAGAAAATTAATTTTTAGAAGTCAACTAAAAAAAATCACCTTTTTTTTTTTTTTTTTATTCAAGCTGTGCCTTATGTACATTGTGATTGATCATAATTGACTTATGCATAATGACATGATATAATTATTAATAAAATATAGGGTGAAGTACAAAAACTACCTTTATACTTTGCCCTCGATTTCACTTTGGTCTCACTAGTTTCAATTATGACAGTTAAATCTCCACACTTCCGATTAGGTAACAATGTAATCCTTCCATCTGCTACCTATTAATTGCAACCGTTAGGGTGAAGGTACAATAGTCATTGCCCCATAATATTAGGGTTTTAGGGAAAGAGGGTGGCGGTTGAAGAACTATGAGATTGTTAGCCGGTTGCCATGGCACCGGCGAGAGCACCGGAAGCTAGGCTGATTACCTAAGCAAGAGTCGCTAGAGTCCTTGAAACCACCCGAAAAATAGGAGGGATAAGGTTAAAACTTTAGATGTCGATTAGATGGTTTTTTGGGGGCCAAATCCACTTAGAAATTTGCTAGAATAATGCGGGTAACTTGGAGATTATTTTTCAATGTCGATTAAACAAAAACATAGAGTATCTCTTCGACCTTAGCATAAATCATTGAAGAAATTCAATTGAAATTAACAAATGAGAAAGAATTTTATATTGATTTGAATGGGCATGAACCAATCCAAGTGAACCCTAGTTTTTTACCAACAGTTTGAATTGAACTAGGGTTCACTTAAGTTACAACTGCAGAAGGAAAAGAGGCAGCCAAATCAATATTCACATAGGAGAGTACCGGACTTACCATAAGATGATCACAAATGGTCAAAATATGGCCGAAAGTTGCGTTCACATCATTTAGAATGTTGAGTGGTGGATCTGGGGGCTCTTCAATAGCTATAGTGGCTACTATATCACCGAAAAATCAAGCTTAACAACCTTAGATTGAAGAACAAAGGCCTGTGAGCATAAGGTCCAATGGCGTCATTGGAAAGGGCCGGACAGCGCTAGAAAAGTTGCCAAAAAACGAAGAATAGTAAAACAAGTTAGAGAGAAAAAATTTTTAGAGATATGATGGTTTACTCTTGCCCTAACTGTTATAATTAATGGGTAACAGATGAAAGAACTATATTGCTGCTTAACCAAAAATGTAAATATTTGACTATTACAATTGAAACGAGTGAGACCAAAGTAAGATTGAAGATAAAGTATAAGGGTAATTTTTATACTTTATCTTAAAATATGTATAATTGCTTTTTAACAATCGGATAGAAGACATTTAACCTTGTGGATAAAAAATAAAAATTTTAAAAATAACTACCTATATAACTAGAATACGTACGTGTTTATCTAACTAGAATTACCCTTTCAAAGTACATGTTTTGGGTTTTAAAATTCTGATGCATTTAAAAAATTATTTTCTTTTTTCAAATATATATGTTCTCTTAATACATAATTAGCACGCATACTATGCTCAACATTCAGGCACCTTATAACAATATTTATAGTTATATCTTTGGCAATTTCTAGTTATTTTCTTGGTAAAGGGTAAACTAAATCTATAGAAATTAGCCTTTTTAGAAAATTTTGTGGGTCTTATATGACATTTTGTTTTTAAGTTTTAAGACATGTTAAAAAAAAAGTTGTAAAAAAATGCGTAGGGGTTGTTCTATTTTTAAACATTTTTTCTAGAAAAAATTCTGAGTACCATGTATATACATTAAAAAAAATATAAAATTTAAAAAAAAAAACCGACTTTTTCCTATTTATCAAACTGCCCTGAATGCCGTTGAGGTGTGAGGGTCGTGTGCTTTTTAAATAAGAATACGTCGTACAATATTAACCTCTTTCAACATGAAACGCTTTGTGTCGTATTACTTTATACAATAGGTTTCTCGTTTTGTAGGATAAAATTAAATTGTTAGATAAATTATAATAATCTCTTTTATAATTTATATCTCTTCTTGCTTTATTTCTTGTAATTAATTTTAACAATAATAGTCAATCTCTTATAACTTTGGTCAAATATTAATGCAGTTCTTTCATCCACTCCCATTTGCAGATCAAATATTAAAACCTTACCTGCCACTCGCATGAATAAATCTAATAGACAAGCGTTTGGAGCCCTAAAAAATTAAAAAAAAAAATTTAATTTTTATCATTTTTTAATTTTTATCAATTTTTACGATTTTAATTAATTTTTGACAAAAAAATAACAAAAAATGGAGCACTAAAAGCCACCAAAATGGTAATCCACCTTCACAATACACCCTCATCTCATCAGTGTGTGTTTGCAAATGGCTAGCTAAAAACTGGTTTTTAATTATTTAACTATTTGATTTTTTTTTTAAAATGACTAAAACAATCTCTTACATTTTAAATTTCTTTTAAATCATCAATAATAAATATGTCAAAATAACGAAAAGGTAAAAAATTAATTAGTAAAAAACTAACTTTTTTTCTTTATCAAACAGAAAATACTAACTTTTTATTAGCTGGCTAGTAAGCAGTTTAAAAAAAAAAAAAAAAGCTAGTTTCTTTTTTCTTACCGATCAAATAACATCTCGACTAATACTCATTTTGTCCCGACCCAATAAATGCATGTATTTTTAAATTTTACGGGAATAGAGTGGGTTAAGTTATAAAAATAAAACATTCATCAGATTCGAGGAGAATATATGTGTTGTACCAAGTGGATATTACTCGAACCTGTTTCGATTATTTTCATTATAGGGTATTCAATAAGTATTACCTGATTACCACCTAAATTATCTATACCAATTACTCATTTAATGGTTACCTAGTAAATATTACGTAATTACTCATCCAAATTACTTGATTACCTACGCAAATTATCAAATATCCAAATTTATTACTCAATTAATCACCTAATATTTAAAGTTTATAAGTATTCAATTACCTAATAAGTTAAGGGATAGTAGTTAATTAAAAATATTTATCAAATATCAACCTGATGTGGGTATTAATTTTCACTCGATGAGTTCAAAAATAATAAAAGAAATATCCAACACTAATCCAATCTGTTTCTATCCTTACATGCAAGTGGGGCAAGAAGTTTTAATATTTGATTTGCAAATGATAATGAACCAAAAATTCATGCATATTGATATATATGTAGACACACAAATTTTGGCTAATCAAATATTGCCAAGTGTCAAATAAAGCCCAATTAAATTAACAAATCAAATCTTGCCACGTGTCTTGTGGAGGATTTCAACAAAGCTACACAAGTGGACGAATCACATGCCGCCACATGTGACAAGCTCTAAAGATAATTATCATTTCTTTATTTTTATCTCTTAAATAAATAAATAAGAGATAATTATTTAAGAATTATAATGATATCCAAATTACTTGATTTTATCTCTTATTCAATAAATAAAATAATGAGATAAGCTCTAAAGATAATTATCATTTCTTTATTTTTATCTCTTAAATAAATAAATAAGAGATAATTATTTAAGAATTATAATGATATCCAAATTACTTGATTTTATCTCTTATTCAATAAATAAAATAATGAGATAATTATTTAAGTGGTTTGATGTTATCTGAAGTCTTGGATATTATCTATTATTTAATAAATTAAATAGTGAGATAATTATCCTGGGGAGGTTGAATTCAACTGTAACTCTCTCCCACACATCTATAAATAGGGATCACTCCCAAGCATAAAGGACACCCTTTTGCATACAAGGAGACTCTGCTAGATCAAGCTGCCAAAGCCCCCCAGACTCTCAAGCAACAAGAAGATACAAGTGTTGATTCGAGATCAAGCTTCAAAGCCTCGTATCGACTTTTCGAAGAAGAAGAATCAGAGGATTTTTATTTCTTTGATTAGAAATTATCAGAGATTGTATTCCACTTTCTACAAATCAATAAAATTTCAATTTGTTACAGCAATTTCTGTGTTTATTTCCAAACACGAAATTTGTGTGTACAAATTTCTGGCACGCCCAATGGGACCAATCTCTGCCTCTCATCTCTTCTTTCATCAAATCAAATCAACCAAAATCTTAATGGCTCCCAAGAACGACTGTCCAAAGGTTCCAGATCTGAAAGCCGGAGGCTTCAAATCCGCTGCTGGCAACACTACTTCGAGGTCTACTGCTCAAAGCATGGGCCCAGTCACACGAAGTAAGGCAAAAGCTATGGCTGAAGCACTGAAGCAAGCCTCGCTGCTGCCAAAATCAACACCTGTTTTCAACTCAAGTTCGTTGAAAACAACATCCACATCATCAAGTCTTCCAGGAGGCAAAGAAGATACTATTGCTGTTGCTGCGGTAAAGTCGAATGGAAACGTGTTTGCAATTTTGGAGAAAGCTCTGTCACATCTTTCCATGTCTCAAGGGTCTGACTCAAGTGTCAAGCTCCAATCTGGCCAAAAGGAAATTAATGATTCAAGCAATTCTGAATCCAGTTCCCCTCCAGAAACTCCCCAGTCAAAGTTCAAGCCACATGATGATTTTGCTAATTCTCAAAGCTCGACAGCCATGAACGTGATGATGACGAATGCAACATCGTTAGAGGAGCAAGTCAACTCGCTGTCGAAAATTGTGGAGAGCTTGTGCAAGGCGGTGCAAGAACGTGATCACCAAATCGAAGCAATCATGAACAAACTGAACAACATTGGAGAATCAAGCCAAACTTCTGCTCTTCCAAAACCACAAAAAGTGGCAGAATCATCCAACAAGCAAGAAGAAACTCCAAAAAGCTTGCCAGTTTCTGCTGATGGTTTTGTCCCTGTTGATCAGTTGAAAGAGTTCATTTTGGGCACCCTCAAAGACAAGAACGAGGAAATGCCAAGATCTTCTTTCACATACGCCAAGCCTTACACCCGTCGAATTGATCAGTTGAAGATGCCTGCTAGTTACCAACCCCCGAAATTCCAACAATTTGATGGCAAAGGAAATCCAAAGCAACATATCGCTCACTTTGTGGAAACTTGTAGTAACGCTGGAACTGATGGAGATCTTCTGGTCAAGCAGTTCGTTCGAACTCTCAAGGGCAATGCATTCGACTGGTATTGCGATCTAGAGCCTGGCACAATTGACAGTTGGGGGCAACTAGAGCAAGAATTTCTCAATAGATTCTACAGCACCCGTCGTACTGTAAGTATGATTGAGCTCACCAATGCTCACCAATGGAAAGAAGAACCCGTCATTGATTTCATCAACAGATGGAGAAATCTGAGCCTTAATTGCAAGGATAGGCTGTCTGAAGCTTCAGCAATCGAGATGTGCATTCAAGGCATGCATTGGGGGCTTCGTTATATCCTTCAAGGCATTAGGCCTAAAACTTTTGAAGAATTGGCTACTCGTGCTCATGACATGGAACTCAGTATCGCTGCGAGTGGTAATCAAGGGCTACCGATTCAAGAATCTCACAAGGGATGAAACAAGTTGGAAAACAACCGCAAAGGGGGCAAGACTTTCTCTAAGTCAGCCAGTAAAGAATCCATGTTTGTTTCCACCACACCAGTGAAAATTTCTACGTCGACCAAAACTTCAAACAAACTTAAGAAGAAGGAGACGGAGAAGGTCGACTCCAACCAAGGAAGAGGATGGAAGAGACCTACGCTTGAAGAAATGCAAGCAAAGGAATATCCATTTCCTGATTCTGAAGTTCCTCAAATGCTCGGGAATTTGTTAAAGCTAAAACTCATCGAACTTCCAGAGATGAAGCGCCCAGAAGAAGCCGATAAAGTTGATGATCCGAATTATTGCAAGTATCATCGATTGATCAGCCATTCTACTCAGCGATGCTTCATTCTCAAAGAAAAGATCATGCAATTGGCAAGTCAAGGAAAGATCATTTTAGAAGAAGAAAAGGAAGAAGCAAGCACCAACCAAACTGCTGCGATTGAATCTGTTGATCTTACGCCGAAAAGATTGATTCCTGACTTGTCAAGATTTGAAGTTCAATTTGGATCTTTCGATCCTATTGAAATAATAATTCAAGACTATCTGCAAATTTTTGATACACCGTTATTGAAGTGCAAAAACGACACTGATGAAACAATAGACTCAGTTGACTCAGCTGAGGAAGGGTGGATGCTTGTTACTCGCAAAAGAAAGAGCAAGTCAAAGTCTCATTACCCCCAAATCATTCACTACAAACAAAAGTTTGTTAAATCCAATAAAAAGAAACAGTGGAGGAAGAAAAAAGTTCAACGGCTAGTATCAACTACAACAGTTGAGACTTCCATTCAACCACAACGCACTCCCATCACTTTATGGGAGTTCTTTCCAAAATCTTGGCAGAGTGCTGATCAATTAGATTTTGAAATTGTTGAATGCTATGTAGTGAACATGGAAGAGCCAGCTGAAGAAAGAGTTGAGTCATCTCCAACACTCGTGCAAACACTAGAGGAACTTAGTTTCGAAACTTGTGGTGATACATCTATTGCTGGTATGAAGAATTTGGCTTTCTCAGACGAAGATCTTCTGCTTGGCTCAACACCACACAATCGCCCTCTTTTCATCTCTGGCTATACACGCGAACAAAGGTTGAACAGAATGCTTATTGATGGTGGATCAGCAGTCAACATTCTACCTCTTCGCGTAATGAAGGAATTAAGCATTAGTACGGAAGAGCTGTCACGCAGTCGCTTGATGATTCAAGGTTTTAATCAAGGAGGGCAAAGAGCGATTGGAGTAATCCGTCTCAACTTACTTATTGATGACATGATATCAACTGCATTGTTTCACGTAATCGATGCCAGAACTTCATACAACATGCTGTTAGGACGGCCTTGGATCCATGAGAATGGTGTAGTTCCTTCTACTCTCCATCAGTGCCTCAAGTATTGTCGTGGTAATGAAGTTAAAAAGATTGTAGCTGATGAGAAGCCGTTCACTGAAGCTGAATCTCACTTTGCTGATGCTAAGTTCTACTTGACACACATGGTGATGGAAGAGCTACAACCAATTAGTACTTCATCAACGTACAAGTTACAACGAACTGACAATCTGCAAGACGATCAGAGTGGTAAGACTGTTGATCAAAAGAAGGGGGTTAGTAAACCAATTGAAAGTGGCGATGAAAAATGCGACGTGAAAGCTTCTAAAAATGCCATTCCAGTACTTCGCTACACGCCAAAGGCTCGAAGAGTTGATGATCAAGCCTTGAATGGACTCTAACTTTCCCCATCCCCAACATCAATCAAACAAAGGTGACTACGCCAATCCCAGGATTTGTTTGGCCAACATAAAGTCCTAAAATCGAACATGGTGACCTACCTTCTACACGCACAAATGAGGGCTTTGATCCAAATGCATACAAGCTTCTTGTAAAGGCTGGATATAATCCGAATGAGTCTTCTACTTTAGGAAAGCTACCACCAGAATCTAACGGGCAAAATGCACATGGGTTGAATTCGACCCAAAAGATGTTAAGGCAAAAGGGATACGCTATACAGAATTCACGTGCAGGACTTGGTTTCACTCCACCTATTCCAATGCGTATCATCATGAAAAAATCAACCAGTTACATTACTGCTGAAGAAGATAAATCTCCAACTTCAGTTAAGCCTTCAGTCTTTGATCGTCTAGAAGAAGCAAACCCACAAACGTCAATTGCTGATTGTTTCGAAGTGGCAAATTCAAGAATATCAGTATTTGACCGCTTAGGAGAGGAAAAGTCAAAAGGCTCAGTCTTTGATCGACTGGGGGCAGAAAATTCGGCATTAAAGGAAGTTATTGCGTCCCCTACACCTAGAAGATCGATCAAGAGTAGATTGGGAGTTGCTAAGAAGATCATTGAAAAAGAAGAAAAGATCGATGTCATCTTAGAAGACCTCAAAGATCTCAAAAGTAAAATACCATCCCGCATGAAGCGTCATACTACTTTAGTGGTGACAGCTGAAGAAGAATTGAAGGTGAAGCGACAAACAGTAGTAGTCACGAAATTTTCTGCTGAAACGCCAAGAACCTTATCTGAAGAAGAAGAAAATATTGAATACTCACTCCACATCAGTGCAAGTGATGGAGAAATTCAAGTAGAGGAGGAAGCTGAAGATGCTCCACCAGAACTTGAAGAAGGTGTTAAGTCCACTGTTGATGATTTGAAAGAAATCAACTTTAGTACACTGGAAGACCCTCGACCCATTTACGTAAGTGCTCTCCTAAGTCCCAAGGAAGAAAAGGCTTATGTTGAGCTTCTCACAGAGTACAAGGATGTCTTCGCTTGGAGCTACAAAGAAATGCCTGGGTTAGACCCTAAAGTTGCTGTCCATCATTTAGCGGTAAAGCGTGGTGTTCGACTGATTAAACAAGCTCAACGTCGATTCCGACCGGATTTGATTCCAAAGATTGAAACTGAAGTCAATAAACTCATTGAAGCTGGATTTATCCGAGAAGTCAAGTATCCAACTTGGATTTCAAGTATTGTCCCTGTCAAAAAGAAGAATGGACAAATTCGAGTATGCGTTGACTTTCGAGATCTCAATCATGCTTGCCCAAAAGACGACTTTTCGCTCCCATTGATAGAACTCATGGTGGATGCTACCACTGGTCACGAAGCCCTGTCTTTTATGGACGGCTCGTCTGGTTACAATCAAATTCGCATGGCACCGCGAGATGAAGAGTTAACAACCTTTAGGATGATGACCCCTAATGAGCTAAATTACTCGCCAATCGAGAAGATGTGTTTGGCCCTAGTGTTTGTAATTCAAAAGTTGCGGCATTATTTCCAAGCTCACACTGTGTATCTTATCTCTAAAGCCAATCTCGTCAAGTACATCATGTCAAAACCAGTTTTATCTGATCGACTAGCTAGATGGTCTCTTCTTCTTCAAGAATTTGAGATCATTTATGTGCCTCAAAGGCAGTTAAAGGACAAGCCTTAGCTGATTTCCTAGCTGATCATCCTATACCTGCTAATTGGGAGCTATCAGAAGAATTGCCAGACGAAGACGTCCTCTATGTAGAAGTTCGCCAACCATGGAAGATGTATTTTGACGGAGCTGCTCAGCGCAGTGGAACAGGAGCTGGTGTAGTGTTTCTCACTCCTGAAAGAGACGTGTTGCCTTACGCTTTCACTCTTACACAGCTCTGTTCAAACAACGAAGCTGAATACCAAGCACTCATACTTGGGTTGGAAATGGCGGTTGACATGAAGCAGTTGAAACTCAGTGTATATGGAGATTCAAAACTGGTAATCAACCAGCTGCTAAACGTTTATGAAGTAAGGAAATCAGAACTTATTCCTTATTACAATTACGCAACCCAATTAATAGCATGGCTTGGCGGTGTCACCTTGGAGCATGTGCCAAGAAAAGATAACAAACAAGTAGATTCTCTTGCTAAGCTTGCTTCAACACTTGCATTGCCTGATCAAGAGACACAAATTTCAATTTGCCAAAGATGGGTCATTCCTCCACTCTTCGATGATGAAAACAACGATGAAAGGGATGTTAATGCAATATCGATTTTTGAAATTGAAGAAAATGACTGGCGTCAACCTCTTATTGATTATTTGCTCCATCAAAAGTTACCGGAAGATCCACGTAGAAGAACTGACATAAAGCGTCGAGCTTCAATGTTTATTTATTATAATGGTACACTTTATCGTCGCTCATTCGAAGGATTATTTCTCCGCTGCTTAGGAGAGGTTGAAGCCATGCAAGCTCTAGAAGAAGCTCACTCTGGTGTATGTGGCGCTCATCAATCTGGTCCAAAACTACACTTTCGAATCAAAAGAATGGGATATTACTCGCCTACGATGGTAAAAGATTCTATGGAATACGCCAAAAGATGCCAAGCTTGTCAATTCCATGGAAATTTTATACATCAACCGCCCGAACCGCTCCATCCAACTGTCGCTTCTTGGCCGTTTGATGCATGGGGGCTGGATGTAGTAGGGCCACTACCTAAGTCTTCTGCTGGGCATTTGTACATCTTGGCAGCAACTGACTACTTTTCTAAGTGGGCTGAAGCTATACCATTAAGAGAAGTTAAAAAAGAAAATGTCGTGGACTTCATTCGCACTAATATTATTTTCAGATATGATGTGCCGCGATATATCATCACTGATAATGGAAAGCCTTTCTACAATAGTTTGATGAACAAGTTATGCGAGAAGTTCAACTTCAAACAACACAACTCTTCGATGTACAATGCACCTGCAAATGGTCTCGCCGAAGCATTCAACAAAACTCTTGGAAACCTGCTGAAGAAAGTGGTTGCAAAATCAAAACGAGATTGGCACGAGAGAATTGGAGAAGCTCTTTGGGCTTATCGAACAACATATCGGACATCAACATAAGCTACTCCTTATGCTTTAGTGTATGGTGTGGAAGCTGTTCTCCCCCTCGAGTGTCAAATCCCATCATTACGGATTGCTCTTCAAGAAGGTCTCACTCAGGAGGAAAATGCTCGCCTGCGACTAGAAGAATTGGAAGTACTTGACGAGAAGAGACTTGAGGCACAGCAACGGTTAGAATGTTACCAAGCTCGTCTTTCTAGAGCATTTAACAAGAGAGTCCATCCTCGATCCTTCCAGAAAGGAGACTTGGTGCTTGCTGTGAGAAGACCTATCATCACCACTCACCGCACTGGCAATAGATTCAATTCCAAATGGGATGGCCCGTATGTCGTGCAAGAAGTCTACTCAAATGGAGCATACAAGATAGTTGCTGAAGATGGCTTGAGAATCGGCCCCATAAATGGCAAGTTCTTGAAGCGTTACTATCCCTAAAACATGTACGACTCCTGGCCCGCATGAGTATAAACTATGAAAGGCACCAAAAAAAAAAAAAAAAAATTGAACTACGCTTGGCTTGATCCCATCTTGGGTACGTAGGCAACTTGGAGTCTGTTCCAAGTTCAGTTATTCATTCAAAAAAAAAAATTCCATTTATTCTTTATTGTAATGAACTACGCTTGGCTTGATCCCATCTCGGGTACGTAGGCAACTTGGAGTTTTTCCAAGTTCAGTCATTTATTAAAAAAAAAAAAAATTCATTCCTTACTGTTATGAACTATGTTTGGTTCGATCCCAATTAGGTACATAAGCAGTTTAGAATTCTATTTTCAAGCTCAATCATTCATTCAAAAAAAAAAAAAAAAAAAAAACAAAACAAAGTGCACGATTCTTATCAAAGTAAATAATTCATTTCAAAAAAAAAAGAGTCTGCACAAATAAAAAAAAAAAAGAACAGCAACTAAGGGAAAAGCTTGAAGTCTCTCAGTTCATTACGTCTCGCTTCTAGCATTTGCTTTATGTTTGCTAAGCATCGGACGTCCTTATTGGTTAAAACGGGCTTGCTTTCAATAACAGAGATCTCTTCCCTGAGACTTGATGCAATAGCTTGTAACTTGGATAGCTCTGATCTCTTCTCAGAAATTTGTGGCTCCGATTCTTCAATCTGAGTAGTGAGAGCATTCAACTTCTCTTCCAACTGCTCCTTTTCAAGTTTGAACTCCATAACCGTGGTCTCAAGAGATTGCAAGTCTTTGGCCTGAATACCTTCTTCAGCTTCAATATTAGAGAGTTCATTCTTGATCTTCGTCAGCTGCTCGTCATGTGATTGTTGAGACATTTTTTCTGCTGAAAAAGATCGGCTAGAATTGTAGAGTTGGAGATCACGAAAAAGTCCCATCAGTAAATCCCTTAAGGAAGACAAATTCGAGACACTAACTCTTTCCATTTCCTTCAATACTTTCTCAGCTTCTTCTTCAATCGTGTGAAGATGAGTCAAGCTAGATCTACCTATTTTCTGAGATAGGCCATTCCATAACAATGTAAGGTAGGTACGTTGACAATTAGAAATCAAGTCATCTACCTTGAATATGGAAATAGTTGAAGGGGCAGGATCCATGGGTCTCATAGAAGTTTGTTGAATCACTTCTACAGGATGATCTTCAACAATAGGATGAGAAGTTATATTATCTGCGACTTTGGAAACTTCAGGTTGAGCAACCAATATATCGAATTAATTTGGCCCATCAATAGATTTCTCATTCTCTTCCAAAATCATATCATCCACCTCAGCAAACTCATCATTGTTTCCCAGCTACAAGTAAAAGCTTAGATTAATAAAAGGGATCATGGAGAATATATATTCCAAAATAAATTTTACAAAAAAAAAATAATAATAATAATAATACTTACTTGATTCCCGAATTCTTCTAGAGGCAAAGAAGGGTTTGAGGTATTAGGGAAAATGTCATCCAAATCAAGATTAATATCTTCCAATTCAAAAGCTGAGGTTTTTCTTTTAGGACGTTTCCAATGGCGATCACCTCCACTAGAGCTATGTTCGTCAGCAGGTGGTAAGCAGTTTTGACTCTTCTTAACTAATGATCCCTTATTCGAGATTTTTTGCATCTCTCTTCGCCATGCCTTCAAGCACGTCTCTAGCATCAACCTGCTTTTCTCTGAAGACTGGTGTATGTTCAATAACTTCCCTCTTATTCTTCTTCAAAATTGCAACGGAAAGATTAAGTTTTGGAAGTTTTATGACAAGACTAGAACTTTTCCTGCAATAATTACTTGAACGTTTTGCCCACCACCCAACATAGTTCTTCGTAGCAAGACTTTTGGAAGAAAATGCTGGAATCATAAATTTGGCATTGGTGCCCAATTGAATACAAGATTGCCAAAGTTGAGCTATTTTTGCTACAGTCCCAGACCCAAGATCAATCTTCAACTTCCCAGGAATGCTTTGACAAAAGTTAAATTGTCTGGCAAATCTTATGGGACTATAAGACTCCACAATAAGCTCATCTCCTCGACGTAAAGTCAAATAGCTACAACGAATACTAATAATGTAGTCATCCCATGGAGCTGGCTGATTTCCGGTATCAACTAAAGATATATCCTTCTCCTTACCCAAGAATAAAGATGAAGAGTTGGAAAGATCAGCATTTTTAAGAAGGATTCGAGCCTCCGTATCATTGAAATGCTTGGCCATTTTCTCACCAGAAAATTTCACCATTCGAGCACCACTTTGCGGACGAGAAGATGCAAAATAGTAGTCAAAATAATGACCAAGCCATCCATAAACATAATGGATTGGGAATGCCGCATTACATTTGGTGGGAAATGGAGATGAAGAAATTTCTCCTAAACCATGATAGATACTTGCAAGAACTGGCACTGCTAAAGAGAACTTCTCACCACGAGCCATCATACTTGCTACTTTGAAAACACCAGGACGAATGTTGTCAATTTTAACAGTAGGAAAGACAAATCTACATAGCCAACAAGATAAAAGGGCAGCTAGATAAGTCTCTTCTCTGACGCTTGCCTTAATGGCTAAATCATCAAAGGCTCCTTCTTCTTCCGTGGGACGTTGAACTAGTTCATTTATGATGCCCGAAGGATTATAACGGGTCCTTGGCTTGTTAAACCTCTTTTTGTTTACTCTTTTGGGAGGTGCTGCATATCTTTCAGGACCTCTAAACCAAAATTTGACCCAATCATGAGTTTTAACTTTACCATCCGCACTCTCGTGATAAAGTTTATAATATGCTGAGAATAAATACTTGCAGCTCGGGGGAAGAAACAATGTCTTGTTCTTATCAAAGCCTAATAATTCTTTTCTGGATGGGATGACTTCATCATAAAATATACCTTGAACTGATAAGCCACCAATATTGCACAAATCCCATAAGGAGATGGATAGCTCGCCCGTTGGAGTATGAAAAGTATTCGTTGAAGAACACCAAGATTCACAAAGCGATCGAATAAGATTGTCGCTATGGTCATAGGTGAATAAAGAAGCGTAAACAGCATCGTATATACCTGCTTTGGTCAAAATTCTTTTATGACGACTGAGTACATCTTCTAACCATTCCCAATATTTGGGAATATAGGAAAATTCACCGAAGTCAAAAGGAGAAGTGTCCCAAGAAGTTTCGCCTTTGTCAATACGATCACCCAATAGCGTAAAACGATCAGCATCATAATCTTTAGAATGAAGAGAAGACTGCAAGAACAACGCTTCTGAAGAAATAGTGGTTGAATTACTATGATCAAACAAATCACTCCTCAAAGCAATACACCATCGCGTCAGGTGAGGCGAATCAACAGAAGGGGACCAATTGTGAGAAAAGTAGCCAATGATTGGATCGAACACTGGTAAGTCCAAGGCCGTCGTAGGATCACCGTCTTCTTTAACAATAGAGAGTATCTTCTGGTCATGACGTGAATAATCTTTGAAGGTAACCATGATCTGAAAAGAAACAAAGGTCTGACGCTAAGGCTTTCAATTGATAAAAAACTGCCTTTGACAATATGTAAAAATGAATAGTACCATCTTCGAAAGGTTCCTAGGAAAGATTGGAGGGGTCACTTCGGTCCCACTTAAAATCCAATCTCCTAGACAGAACTTAAGCAAGTTCCCAGGAAAGATTGGAGGGGTCACATCGGTCCCACTTAAAATCCAATCTCCTTGACAGAACTTAAATAAGTTCCCAGGAAAGATTGGAGGGGTCACACTGGTCCCACTTAAAATCCAATCTCCTAGACAGAACTTAAGCAAGTTCCCAGGAAAGATTGGAGGGGTCACATCGGTCCCACTTAAAATCCAATCTCCTAGACAGAACTTAAGCAAGTTCCCAAGAAAGATTGGAGGGGTCACATCGGTCTCACTTAAAATCCAATCTCCTTGACAGAACTTAAATAAGTTCCCAGGAAAGATTGGAGGGGTCACACTGGTCCCACTTAAAATCCAATCTCCTAGACAGAACTTAAGCAAGTTCCTAGGAAAGATTGGAGGGGTCACATCGGTCCCACTTAAAATCCAATCTCCTAGAAAGAACTTAAGCAAGTTCCCAAGAAAGATTGGAGGAGTCACATCGGTCCCACTTAAAATCCAACCTCCTAGACAGAACCTTCTTGAACATGTATGCATCCGTACTACAACATTGCATTCTCGAAAAACAAAGAATCTTCTAGTCATACAGTGAACAATTGTTGAAAGCAACCATTATTTGAATAAAAGTAATCTCAATACCGTACGAATCTGATAAAGAAATCCTAAAGGCCTTCAATGCAGTCCCCAAGTCCGCTCTAAAAGTTTTGGTGGCACGAACGACAGCTATCACGAACGTCTTTCAGCCCCGAGTTCTTGCCGAAGCCGAACTCAAAGGCTCTGGCTGATGTAGACCCGAACGGCTGCCCTCACGAATGTCTTTCAGCCTCAAATTCTTGCCGAATCTGAATTCAAAGGCTCTGGTTGATGTAGACACAAACCGATGTTGGCACGAAAAACTTTAGCCCAATGTTGGAGATGCTACAATGAAAAAAAAAAGAGTTAAAAAAAAAAGAAAAAAAAATGGAGTTAGCAAAAAAAAAATGTAGATTGGAATTTAAAAAAAAAAAAAGAGAAAATAAAAAATATGGAGTTAGCAAAAAAAAAGTGTAGGTTGGGATTCAAAAAAAAAAAAAGAAAAAGGTGCCGAAAAAAAAAATTTCAAACATTCTATTCGTTAAAAAAAAAAAAAAAAAGACTATCCATCACTGGTTTGGAGTTACGTACAATGACATTCAAATCATAAAGACAGCAATTGAAGATTGATGCTGTGAAGTTGAAAGGAAGATTACCTCACTACTTCGTCATGCACGAGAAAAAAAAAAAGAATATAATGCTAATTTGCTCCACTTTACCAAGAGTTATTTTGAATTGAAGAAAAGATTAGATGGAGACGTCTTTATATAGGCAAAATTGAATCCTACTTCCATTGTGATTTGGATTCAAAATCGTGATCAAATTCTAAAAGGAAAGAACCTCAATTGTCCAAGTCGAGGTAAATTTCAAGTCCAAGTCATACTAGAATTAAAACTAATTCTAGTCTTTCAAGTCTCCTACAGCACACAAGTCCTTGGAAGTACTCGGAATCCTTATAAATTTTGAAATTCTAATGATATGTGGGATGTACTTGGATTGCTCAAATCAATTAAGAATGTGGACCCCACTCAAAATTCTCATTTCATTCATCCAAACTATACCCGAAGGATTTCTTTGAAACACAAAACAAAGCAACGGGAAGAGTTTCCCAAGCTAAATCAAAGACTTGCGTGACCAAGTCTTGCCGTGGAATTGAAGTTCAAAAAAAAAAAAAAAAAAAAATTGGGCATCAATTCTATTTCAATTAGAAGATCCGAAATTACTTAGGATGGGAAATTTTATTAAAAAAAAATTTATTTCGATTCCAACACAAATTTGGAATTCGGAATAAAGACAAAATCTTAATTCCAACTCAAATTTTGAAATTCAAAATAAAATCAAATTCATTATTTTGATTCTAACCCAAATTTGGAATTCAAAATAAAAACAAATTTAAATTCCAACTCAAATTCGGAATTCAAAATAAATTCAAGTTCATTATTTTACTTTCTATTACAGAAATTAAAATATTTGAAGTGTGATTTGCATCAAATTTCAGAAACTTTGTCATTGTACAAGAACTCAAAATGTTCTAGTCAGTGGCATCAAATCTTCAAATTCGAGACCCGCTCACTGTTCAATACTATCGCAACGTGTATGTGATCAAGTCTCGAGGGGACATTTGTAGACACACAAATTTTGGCTAATCAAATATTGCCAAGTGTCAAATAAAGCCCAATTAAATTAACAAATCAAATCTTGCCACGTGTCTTGTGGAGGATTTCAACAAAGCTACACAAGTGGACGAATCACATGCCGCCACATGTGACAAGCTCTAAAGATAATTATCATTTCTTTATTTTTATCTCTTAAATAAATAAATAAGAGATAATTATTTAAGAATTATAATGATATCCAAATTACTTGATTTTATCTCTTATTCAATAAATAAAATAATGAGATAATTATTTAAGTGGTTTGATGTTATCTGAAGTCTTGGATATTATCTATTATTTAATAAATTAAATAGTGAGATAATTATCCTGGGGAGGTTGAATTCAACTGTAACTCTCTCCCACACATCTATAAATAGGGATCACTCCCAAGCATAAAGGACACCCTTTTGCATACAAGGAGACTCTGCTGGATCAAGCTGCCAAAGCCCCACAGACTCTCAAGCAACAAGAAGATACAAGTGTTGATTCGAGATCAAGCTTCAAAGCCTCGTATCGACTTTTCGAAGAAGAAGAATCAGAAGATTTTTATTTCTTTGATTAGAAATTATCAGAGATTGTATTCCACTTTCTACAAATCAATAAAATTTCAATTTGTTACAGCAATTTCTGTGTTTATTTCCAAACACGAAATTTGTGTGTACAATATAACTAAAAGATATTTGGTTAGTAAAAAACAATTAAAATTTACTAATTTTTACTAATTTTTTATATTTTTCTTCAATCAAATTTTATTGTATATCACTTTTACATTAAATTTTTATACTTTTTAACCAACTTTGACCAACCAAACCCCTTGAAATAATAGGTGTTGATTATTCTAATTAAAATTATAGAAACCAAGATATAAGAAGAAGTGATTGATGTAATTTACACAAAATTTGGGGGAGAGTCAACTTATATCTCCCTACTTGACAGTATCTTTCCAGGGACAACATAACATGCACTTGTCAAGCTTTTATGAATCATTAAGTATTATCATTTTCGGTGGCGTTTTTCTCGCTCCTTTATCCACCTAACTTTCACATGCTTTTCTTTTTTTCTTTCCTTTTTTTTTTCCTTCAATAAATTGAATTACAAAGCTTCCCTTCCGGCCTTCCCCCATTTTCAATCATCCTTTTCATTTTTTCCTATTTTTCTAACATATTATAATTATAATTTAATGATGAGCAAAAGATAGTAATTTATTATAGCAAGTAAACAAAAACAAATCTCTAGAATTTTCTTTTCACCATTTGGAATACACCATTTATTTTTCTTTAACAAATTCTTCGTTCAAACATAGTCCAAGGATGTGTTTAAAGTGGAGAATTGACAGGAAAAAGTTAAAAAAAAATGTAAGAAAAAGGAAAAAGAAACATAAAATTTAAGTACATGATTTTATTTAAATATGTTAAAAATATAATAAACTAAAAATATTTGTCAATTAATTAGTTTTTTAATTTTATTATTTTTAATTTCTCAAATTTCATATATTTTCCTTCTTATTTTTCATCATATAAATTAAATATAAAAAATAATTTTGTATTCCTATTAATTTATTCTTCCCTTTGACATGCAAATCTTCATTCAAACACATGCGGAGGGAATTTTTGCTTAGCTGAAAAAAATAAAAATAAAAATAAAAATAAAAGTCCCAGTGGAAACCGGGCGGGTCTGCCCTTTTGATGAAAAAAAAAAAAATTCTGTTTTTTTATTTTTTTCTTTGCCTTCTTAATTTAATTTCGTTTTATATTACTTTTTCATTAAATTTTGTTGGTTTAATAGATTTTAAGCATGTTTTCCGTCTTCGTATTCATTAAAAAAATACAAAATAATATTTCCAAATAAAAAATTTATGCATGTAAAATTTTTAGAAAACTATTTTTACATGGATTTTAGTTTTTTTTAATTTTTTTCTATAAACGCAAATAATGTATTTAAAATTTATCAAAAAAAGAAATTAAATTTTAATAAAAAAATCATATTAAAAAAAAAACTGGTTTTAGATTTCCAAACCAATTAGCTTGGATTACAAAGTATAAGCCTCTTATCAAGTGTACAAGTGTTTAGTCCATCGGAGAATTTACTTGATGGTTAACTTCAGATCTCTAGAGAATAACTGAGATGCGCACAAACTGATCTGGACCCCCTCAATTAAGAAAAAAAAAGGGGGGGCATGTACACGTGATTACACTTGGAGTGCCCTCTTCTCCACATAACAGATATGGCACGGATCTTGTCAGCTCCACGTAATAATATTACGTATCCATAATTTTATTTTTTATGGTTTCATAATTTAAAAAAAATAAAGTAATTTTTATTTTTTTAAAAATTAGAAAATAGGAATAAATTTACCCAACAAGTTTGCATATTTAATTTAAAAAAAATGAATATATATTAATGAAGTGTTTCTGCACATTTTTAATTAGTTTTTTTAATTACTGGAATTAATGCCTATATTCTGAAGTTATTGATCTCATTATTCAAGTTTAAATAATTTTTTTTAAAGCCCCGTGATTTAATTAGCAGATTTTTTTTTCTATTATTATTACTCATACACAACACTAAACAATATTTTTGTTAATCATAGCTTCGAAATTTTGGGAAATCAAGCCTAGCTTTGTTAGACTTAGAGGTGATAGTGTCTTGCATGTTAAGCAAACAAATATATGTACATATTTATCCATGCTTGAGGGAGTACTCTCTTCTTATGAAATAATCCTGATTAATGGTAGTTAGATATATATATATATATATATATATATATATATATATATATGTATATTTATACAATTAATTAATTTGTTAATTTGCTTTAGAATTCAGCAAAGAAAAAGGAATTGCAATTGTTTCTTAAATTAATGGGTTAGTGGCCTTATTTTGGGGTCAACTTATCTTATTTATTATCTGTCAATGGACTGCAGAGGCACTTATCACCTCAATTAATTTGCGCAGGTGGCGCTATTTTACGCTTACCCTGATTGCTTGGGCTATTTGTCCTTCAACTAAATATCAAAATTTATCAAAAATTACAAAAAATTTATACTTTCTTCTAATTAAATTTTATCACATATCACTTTTACATTAAATTTTTATACTTTTACAATACTTTTTAACTAACTTTTTTTCAACTAAACACCCCGTTAAACCTGCACGATTTAGCCTCAGCAATTAGGCTTCGTTAGGGAGCTCCCTGCTAGCAGCTGTCAGTCGGCAGTTATTTCTTATATACTCTAACTGTTAATTATTGGATTATTTTTAAATTATAAAATTATCTTTTTTAAATATTGTAGGCATGTGAATACTTAAATTAATAAATAGAGTTGATTCTATCAGGAAAAGAGGTCGACCGTTTTCAGCATGTGAATCCTTAAACTAACAAACGAGATTGATTCTATCAGGAAAAAAGGTCGACCCCTTTGGTAATAGGCGTATAAATCTTTAAACCAACAAATAAGGTCGACCCAACCAACAAATGAGGTTTGCCCCTTTTTCCTCATGGAGTCAACCCCTTTTAAAAATAGGCATGTGAGGATCTAGATCATTTGTGTATTTAAGAATAGTTTTGGAAGATAGCGTGAAACATTGGGCATATACGTTAATACATAAATTTATTAGAAAAGTTAGAGTAAAAAAAGTTAACTATCTTGGCTTTCCAAACACAAATAATAATAATAATAATAATAATAATAATAATTTTTTTGGTAGCTAGCTACTAGTTAGATACCCAAAAAAAAAAAAGTTTAACTTTTTTGGTTAGCAAACCACGCCTCAATTTCAATAATATACATATATATATATATATATATATATATATATCAAACTTGTAACTTTTCTCATTGATCTAGTACTTTTCTTCCTTTTTTTAATTAATATTTATCATGTTGCGTGAAATCCCAACTTTTGTAAAGCAAACTCATTTAATTTTTGTAGCTGACTTGAAGGATTATTATACATTTTGCAATTTCTGGTGATAATTAAATTATGGGTAGTCGATCTCCGATTTTCCGGATTGAAGACAATCTGTGATGGTTGCTTCTCCTGATCTTCGGAGAGAGAGGAAAAAAAATTGTCATATATATGTAAGTTAGAAAAATAAAAATGTTATGTAAATGAATCAAAATAAATAAATAACAATCAATCCGTGAATTAATTTGTTGGGTTATTATTAATAGAGTTGTGATATTCGAAATATCTTATTGACTAATCTCGACCATTTCGATATTTGCACTAATGATTTCACATTCGTTAGATCAGTATAATATTGAATTATTTTTTTTAACTGAAAAGAAATACGAATTCGTTTTAAATTCGAGAATTTGACTAAATAAATTCGCAAATGTGATAGAATTTGTGTTGAATCTGTGAATTCGAGAATTTGAGCGTGATTTGTCTCTCCATTTAAGAGGATCGAATTATTTAGTTTGAGATCGATATGGATGTATTACCCAATATGAAGAAACCAGGGTTCCACAAAAGTAGCAGTTTTTGGCATCATTCTATAAAGTAATTGCTGATCAATTCAGTTGTAAATTTGGGGATAATAAAAAAAATTGGATGAGAAATTGAGTGCTAACATCATTGATAATATATATATATATATATATATTTTAATCTATGGTGTTTTAGATAATTTACACGCATCTCAACTAATTTCCGAACCTTAAAATTAATGATGGGTGAACTTCTAATAACTTTAAGAAGATTCAAATTAGTGGCCATTTGAGAATAAACTTGCATTAACTTGTTTTACATTAACTTACAAATTCACTTAAATTTAATTAAATTTATTAAAAAAGATAAAATTTAACTTCTGGGTCTATATTACAACTTACAATATTTATCGGTAACAACAAATTTTGACATATGAATCCATATTACGTTTCTTATTTGAAAATTAAAATTGTTGTCATTAATTCTACATTTCCACTTAAATACTATTTTTTTTTTAATCTAAATATGTATATTGTGCTATGTATTAATCTAAATAGTTAGAATTCATCTTAAACCCCCTCCGGCCCCCATGCTTCCCGTTAGATGGGTAGGGGTTCATGATCTCTTCTGTTTGTTTGAGGTTTCATGATCAACTTGTTAATATTCTATACTATTAAATTACCCCTTTTTTTTATTGTCGAAACTGCTTTCTTGTTCTTCACTGAATATATATATATATATATATATATACTCTTCAAATATCTTGGAATCCTAGACGTTTGATATATATATATATATATACATATCGTGACAACTTGCGTGCAAGCCATTTAGAAAGACAATAAACAACTTACAACAGTAGTTGGAGTGTTTGTTGGGTTAAAATTAATTAAAATTTATTAATTTTTTTTTTACTTTCTTTTAATTAAATTTTATTACGTATTAATTTTATATCATATCTTTATATTTTTATTATATTTTATACTAAATTTTTATCAATCAAACCCCCCTTAACTTAAAAAAAAAAAAAAAAAAAGAGAGAGAGAGAGTGCCAAATACTATTAATTATAAGCAAGACATGGAAGTTGAAGTCAACAACCTCCAAAACTATTAACAAATACATACATGCCAGTACAGAGAAACTTCCCAGGACCACGACAGTACGGTCCGCGTACGGCTCTTGTTGAAAGATACTAAATCAAACCCTAAAATAATAGTAAAGAAATTAAACAAACTTCAGTGATGGCACGGTACTGGACTTTCTTGGTTCTTTTTTTTCTTTTTCTTTTTTTCAATCTATTTTTTGTTTATTGGTGTCCACTTGCATCATCACATCATCTTGGATTCGAGAAATGCCAAAGTTCAGTTTTGACGGTCTTGATTAATCGATTTCAGCCATTAATTTACGTAGATTCTGCCTGATTCTACATTAATTAGCTAGGAATAGATTAATGACGCGGCTGACGATAGCATTTCTCTTTCTGAGCTACATCCTAAACATGGGTCGGCGTAGAACCGGCCGGCGGGGTTGGTGCCGAAGCAATCGCCCTCTTGCCGCGCTCCGATCGGCTATTCTCAGCGAACTTGATGCTTCCGTGGTGGAGACCCTTCTGCCTCTCGTCCTCGTTCCACTCGGAAGAATAGTACTGCTCTTCACTGAATTTTGCGTCTTTCGAAGGCGGCAAGAACATGCTTCCCCACTGCGGGAAGTGAATCAGCGCCACCGGGAGAGTGCAAGCCACCGCCATGACTCCCATCCAAGTGAGCCCTCTCGCGGTGGAGAACTTCGAGCCCGAGAAGAACACGAGCTGAGTCAAGCCGCCCCCGAAGTTCCCTCCGGCGCCGGTGAGGCCGGAGATTAGACCCAGAGACCGGCGAGAAACGAAGGGGATGATTCCGTAGGTGGCTCCGCACGCGGCTTGGGCTCCGATGGAGAAGAGGATCATGGCGGCTATGGCGAGGGGGAGGGAATTGGCGAGGCCGAGCCAGATGCAGAAGACTCCCCCAAGTGTTTGGACCAACCAGAGGGTCCAGAGCCTGCCCCTCATCCCGAATTTCCTGGCGGCTAGGTCGGAAGCGTATCCTCCGAAAGGGCGAGCCACAATGTTGGCCATGCCGAAGCTGGCTGCTATCATCCCCGCGGTGTGAAGCTTGAGGTTAAACCTGTTTCAGTCAAAAGTACTTCTGGTTAGATTAAATCTAAAATTAGAATGATCTGAAAATAATAAAGTTATAATTAAAACAAGAATTTATTATTTTCAAACAGTAAAACCCTGAAGTGTTGACGTATCATTATTTTAGTACCTATTTTTTTAATAAATTTTTTCTTTTTTATATAGGATTATGTACTCAGTTGTCAAACGGGAGGGAAGTTAAAGGTCGCTAACCTGTCGTAGAAATACTCTGCTATGACATTGTTTATGCATAACTCAACACCCATGGAGAATCCGTAGAGGAGGAAGAAAACCCATGTTCTATAGTTTGTGACCGCGTACCAGAACACCTGCACCCCAAAATCAGAATTATATATAGCTTAAAATATATGTGAGAGATATTCACTGAAGTTTGGGAAGCAAAAAAAGCCACAACCTTTTGCTGAGTTGTTAGCTTAAAAAAAAAAAAGAAAAGAAAAAAAAAAACTCTCTTTATGTTTAGAAAGAAAAAAATACTAATTTTTTTTAATAATTAAATTTTTAAATTTTTATTAATTTGACTTTTCGTTCTTCATAGTTCAAAAGAAATTAAAACTATAAAAAAGTAAATATGATAGTTTAAAAAAAGTTGTATGGTTAGAAGCTGTGTAGCAACCTAAATATTAATAAGGCAATACTATAGAACTAGACAAAAAATTATTGATTAGAATAATATATGCATATATATATATATATATACCTTTGAAAATTTATCTCTGGGTACATCACCCTTCTTCTGGAGGGAACTGAGGTTGCCATCGGGCAAGTCTTGGCCAAGGGTAAGGACCAAGATGCCTACAATGACATGAAGCCAGCCAGGGATGAAGAAGGCAATCCTCCAGGCAGTGAATGGGGTTGCCCCACACAGTTTGATTACATGGTAAAGAAAAGGCATCAAGAGCTGAGTAACCCCACCACCCATGTCACCCCACCCAGCCGTGGTACCATTCACAAGCCCAATAATCTTACCATTGAACATCGTACTCGTCCAATACTGGGACGCCACAAAGGTGGCGAGCGAGAATCCGATCATGAACCGGACGGCTATGTAACCTTGCGCCGACGAAACAAACGAGATGCAAAAAACAGTTGGGGCGGCTATCAGGTTGAGGAATGCAGAGCCGTACCTCGGCCCTATGAGGTCGCAGACGGCGCCCATTACCAGCCTGGAGAAGATGCTTCCGGAGACGGAGGCGACTCCGGCGTTCCCGATGTCGGATCTGGTGAGGTCGAGGTTGTCCCGGATGATGGGGACGAGTGGGGCGGCGGCGAAGGTGGAGACGAAGCAGGTGAAGAAGGAGATCCACGAGAGGTGGAAGGCTCTCATGTGGGGTTGAGCGAAGGAGAAGATTTTTATTGTTTTGGCTTTGTGCTCCGAATCAACTGGTAGTGTAAATTTGGCTGTGGGTTCGACAGAAGGGACTTCTGGTGAAGCAATGGATAAGGCAAAGGTTTGTTCTCTGCCTGTTACTCCGTGCATGGAGTTTCCCATTGATCCCTCCCACCCTTCAGCCATTGTTCTCTCTCTCTCTCTGTCTCTCTCTCTCTCTTTCTCTTCTCTTAATCTCTCTCTCTATCAATTCCCAATATATTGCTGGTGTGGTTTTTGGAGGGAGAGGTGCCATGGTATTTATAGTGGTTGAGCGTTGACGTTGTGAAGGGCAAGAAAACTTGATTCAAAAAAATAATAATAATAAATAGAAACAAAAATTAATAAGCCATGCATGGGTTTTGGAATACAATGGAAATTAAACTATATATAATATTTTGTTTGTTTAATTATCATGGAAAGCAAGGATAGAAAATTTTTAATACAATATATTGTAGTTAATTATATAGGGAGTTTAATTTTTATATACTGTTAATGTAAATTTTGTTTATATAAGTATCTCATTACAATATGATATTTTGTTATTTTATAATATATATAAAAATATAAAAAATAATAATTTTAAATTCATGTCATATTTTGAAATTTCCTTGTGTAAAAATATTCTAAACTAGAGTGTGTTAAAACTAAATCCTTATATATATATATTTAATTTTAATCTTTTTTCTATTTCTTTACTTGATTTTCAGTCATATTTGAGAAATTATAATATTTTGTTTGTTTAATTATAACGAAGAACAAAGATAGAAAATTTTTAATACAATATAATGTAGTTAATTATATATAGAATTTAATTTTAATATACTGTGAATGTAAATTTCGTTTATATAAGTATCTCATTACAATGTGATATGTTATTTTATAATATAAAAAAAATAATAATTTTAAACACACGTCATATTTTGAAAGTCATTTGTGTAAAAATATTTTAAACTAGAGTATGTTAAAACTAAATCCTTATATATCTATATATATATTTTAATTTTGATCAGTTTTTCTTTTTCTTTCCTTGATTTTCAATCATATTTGAGGAATTATAGTTTTACTTATATCAATGATTATGTGAACATTAAAGGGAGAGTTAAAATATCTCTCTCTCTCTTTCTCTCTCCCAACCAAAGTCGGGCACGAGACTTGTGATATTGTAATCCCTATCCAAAATAGTGAATGCAGCCTTGATGGCTCCTAAAATTTAACATATTTGATACCCAATCAAGAACTTTGACGGATATAAAAGTTTATGTATAATAACTTAATTATATATTACCACAAGTAGGATAAAAACGAGCTGAATCAAGTTGAAATTTAATTTATTCGAACTTAACTAAAATTTTTTGAACTGAACTCAAACTCAGGCTCCATACTTTTATATAGACTCGAGTTTGACTTGATAAAAGAGAATTTGGGCTCGAGCTTAACTCATAAATAGCTTTTATTAAAACAAAATGATGTCGTTTTGGTTTAAAATATAATAAATAAAATATTATAAAAAATATAATAAAAATATTATCAAAAAATATATATTATTTTATTGAACCTGCTCGTGAACTTTCGAACTGAACTTTTCCAAATTCGAGTTCGAACTTGAATGTAAACGAATCATAAATTAAATTCGATTCGAACTCGTTTTAGTCATACAAACCGAGCTCGAGCCAAGTTCGAATAACTCATAAATATCTCGATTCATTTTTACTCCTAACCACAATTTAAAAATACTTTTCTAGTAAATTTTAATAAAACTCACATTAAGAATAATGACAAAATTATTTCTAAGATGAACTTAAAATAAAAATAAATATAAATTTGTGTTGATTTTAAAACGCTAGGTGACTTGATCACGTCATTCTATTATCACATATATAATATATATTTTTCTTCTTATAAATTCCTTTTTGATATAACTATTCCTATAGAGCTGTATTTTTATTTTTATTTCTTTGACTAATTGATAAATTTAGGGTTCAGCAAACCTCTAAAATAGATAAGATGGCATTTGATTTGTATTTGTATTTGTATTTTTAGTTTTTATTTATATTTTCTATTTTATGTTTGGAAATTTTAAAACACGGAAAATAAAAAACGCATTTAGTTTGACATTTTTTATTTTATGTACTTTACGATTCTCCTTATTTTGAGTCAAAAAAAGCTTGTATTTTATGTGTAAACTTATTTTTTTATTTTTAAAAATAAGTTTTAAAAATGCAAGTGACTATATGTGTTATTAACTATTTTTCTTATTTTAAAAAACGTAAAATAAAAAGTATACTCAAAACTGGTATATCAAATGGCATATTACCGTAAATTAAATGATTTTAGGACAGAACTTGCTCTAATTTTTTGTTTATATATACATTCAAAGAAAATTACGTAGGAGGGCATGCAGTGATGAATTTCAAGTTCACCAAACTTTAGCTTTTTGTTCCTTTTTAACAAAGGGTAAGAACCATTTACCGTAGTAGGTAGGATATTGTATTACGCAAATGTATCAAGTGTGCGAAGAACAAAAATATTAAAAAGTAGAGGGGGGAGAAAAAAAAAAGAAAAAAGAAAAAGATTTGTTTAATTAGCTGAAAGGGCGACTTTTTGGCTCATCAAAATGAATATGGATCGTTGGAGGCTGCATGTGGCCTCAGCGTAGATATTCGGAAGCATCGTTTGTATATTTTATGTACGTATAGTCAAAGATGTAAGGAGTAGTACGGCCCTTGTATAATAATTAATTTCTCCGGGAGAAAACGCCAAAACTTTGCTTCAGATTATGGGGCTCCCGAACAAATGGAGAGAGCCCAAATCTTCCTATTGGTCGATCTCTTTTCCTAGTTTGTTGGTTTAGTGTGCGTCTGTGTTTAACTTTTGATTTAGGCTGTGTTTGGTTGTAACTTTTTTTAATGACTTTTTTTTATTAAAATTTAATTTTTTTTATAAATTATAATTTGCAGGTGTATTAATCACATTGGTGTAAAAAAAAAAAAAATCAAAAAGTACTCATGTGAACATACTAAAAAAAAATATTGAGAATTTTGCTCAAGTTCTAGTAATATAAGTTTTAAGTAAATTAGATGCTTAGAAATGATTGCCACTGCTTTGGCTTTGTTTGGATGGCTAAATACCAATTTTTTTTTTAATTTTCTTTAATTAAATTTTATTACGTATTATTTTTATATTAATTTGTTAGTTTATTTTTTTATCTAAACACCGCCAATTTTTGGCCACATGAGAATTACTGTTAGTCTAACTAAATTGTGAGTTTAGAGCACTAGCATCAGGCAATCTACCCGAACGCACTGTAATATGGCAAAAGGCATACTTTTTGTCTTTTATTAGTTTTGTATTCAACAACAGCTTATACAAGCGAGCGTTTGGTTAATTAAAATTTATTAAAATTTATTAATTTTTATTAATTTTTTATTTTTTTCAATCAAATTTTGTCATATATCATTTTTATATTAATATTTTATATTTTTGTTATACTTTTTTGTCATCCAAACACCCTCTTAGTTTCCCTACCCTTTACCCTGAATCATTAAATATACAGCTTTTCAATCTTTTCGTAATTAATAATCAATGATAATATTATATCAATGATAATACATAATGACATATTTAATAAATAACTATATTTATTAATATATCAATAAATACAACAATAATTAATATTTTATGATGACATATTTCTTACCTATATTTTCAATTGTTATATACTCAAGGTTATGTTTCTGACGGCCATATTCTTGTATTATAAATAGAACATTTTGATTTCTACTTTTATCTCAATTTTGGCCAACTTCATATTTGATTCTGCCATCTTAACCTAAATTCTATCTTATTTATTATTTACTTTGACCATGAATTTCGATAGTAAAAAAAAAGGGGCTGTTGATAAGACTCATCATCTCACAACGGCTTTGAAGAGATTTTAAATTTGAATATTGTAAAACAAGGATATGAGAGCATAAAAGGCTCAATGTCATAAGGTGGCTCCGATCAACACGTCTGTTCATCGATCGTAATCCTTTGAGAACTCGTGAATATATAACTTTTCAATGAGTATTTTGTTGAATCACCAGTATATCATGTTGATAAATTTCAAGGAGAATTTCAGATGAGTCGAAATTTATTTCATCACATTTAACGTAATACCTCGTATTTTATTCAGGAAATTTATTTAAAATTTTGGACTAATTAAATATTTAAACTAAGGTTGGGTTTGAATATTTAGATTTATTTTATTTTTCTTGATTCGAGTTTGGTTTGGAGTTGTATTAGGTTAGACAACTGAGCGAGTGGCCCAGCTTTCATTCTTTCTTTCTTTCTTTTCTTTTCTTCATTCTTTTCTTTCTTTTCTTGATAGTTCTTGGGCATTCGAGATAGATCACAGGAGAGAGAAAAAAAGAGAGAAGAGAGAGAGAAGAGAGATAAAGTAAAGCTTGGAGATGAAGACCGGACTAATTGGGAAGTATTCGATATCGTGAACACTTAGTAGTGACCTTTTTGTTGATTTGACCTAAGATGAGAGATATCGGCTTCAGACGTCTGAAAATCTAACTCGGTTTTCTCCATTTTTCTCTTCCTTTATTTAGATTTGAGATAGGCATATGTGTTGTTAACATAATTTTGGTATATTATATGTATTATTTGGTTAAGTATTAGTTGATTTGTGGTGTTGTGTATATATGTATGTACGATTTTGCATGTATTGGCATATTTATGTTAAAATTTTGTATTTCTTTGAGTTATTATTGAAATAAATGGTAGAAAAATACGTTACTAAGATATTTATATATTTATATGTGATTGATTGTTGAACTTGTGATTTGAATGGAGGATATGATGTGTTTGTGGTTCAGGGTTCTATGCTGAGAAATAACTCAGAAATGCCTCTTAGGCACTGTCGCGTGGACAAGGATTTGGATGGCCCATCTGGGGTTCTCGTCCGGATGACGGTCCAAACGACAAAATGGTATAGTTTTCAAATTTTGTAAATCTTTGGATTCCAAACATCACTTGTTGTCTAGAACCATTAGTTATAGATTTTTAATAATTAAATAAACTCCAAATCACTAGTTCACTAGTGGAAATGTATTTTTATATTGAGATAAAATTTATTTACATGATTGAGTATATTATGAGTATGGACTGGGATTGTATAATTCGGTTTGATATTATGGTTGTTGATTGGCTGAATGTGCTATATTGATATTATTGATAGGGGGCACAGGTAATGTATATAAACGAGATCTCTGATTTTTGAGAAAAATGTTAAAATGATATTTCTAAAATATTAGATTATTCTCAGTCGATATATATAACTATAGTTTAGTTATTAGAGTTGAAATGTTAATTTTGAGTTATTATTATGAGATTTTTTTCGAACTGCAGTCAAACCTTACTTGAACTAAACAGATACAATACTAGAAGTGTAACTCAAGTCCATAGCAGAAAAATCATGGGGTATAACTCAGTTCTCTTGAGTCTTACACTTATGGAATGTAACTCAATTCTCCACTTATATAATATACATTTTATTTTTTGTCATTTTTGTAGTTTCATATAGGTCATTATAATAATAAAAAAATAGTGATTTTTTATATTGGCGTGACTCAGTTTATTTTTTTTGTTTTCAGAACTATATAAAAGGTAACATCTCTTTTTTTCTTCTTAATTCTCATTCCTCATCCCTCTCTCTCTAAACAAAACGTCTCTTTCATATTAACTGTAAAAACTTTTAACTCTCTATTTAATATTTGACACATATAATTATGCTACCAATAAAATGTCACAATTACCCTTTACTATATTTTTAATCATTGTGTAATTTTTATATTTTGATCATACAAGTCATTCTTTTCTCAAATAAAAATAGATCACCTTTTTGTTTAATCTTTCATATTAGCAAGATAATGTCATTTTTATTATATATAACAATATAATAAACACAACATATACAAATATATGATAATACGAACTGTCATGATTTAATTTTTTTGTTAGTAAGAAAAAAAAAATATCACATGTTATTTCTTTCACCATTCCTACTAACATTTTTTTTGGTAATGCAATGTAATATAACATTATAATTCATGAGAAAATAGAATGATAACAATTGTCTTGATTTATCAAATTACATATTTTCATTTTAAGCGTTACCATCATAGACTTTTCTTATAAATTTGTAAATTAATTCACTAAATATCACATAATATTGACCTTGGGTATTAACTATATTGATTTGTCTTTAATTTAAGTAATATAGTAAAATTTAATTTTCAAAACATTTGAACTGTGATCATATTAGATTGAAAGTTTTTGAAATTGAAATACAACTTTAAAGGGTATTTGGTTTATCAAAATCTATCAATTTTTATTAATTTTTTTTGTCAATTTTTTCCAATCAAATTTTTTTACGTACCACTTTTATATTAATTTTTTATGTTTTTCTTCTATTTTTTTCCATCCAAACACCACCTTAGAAGTTGAAATCGTATTTTCAATCTTTAAAATATTCGACCTCGCAGTCTAGTCCAGTGGTCAAGAAGGGCTCCTTCTGAATCGTAAACGTGGGCGGCGGGAGTTCGAATTGCGTTGGGTGCACTACCGCGACTTAAACGGGATATGACTTGGGTTGGGCCGCTCTCCCCCCGGTTTGACAAGTTGGGGTGGATCTACAATGACCCTGCCCGACCCAGGTTCCGGGTCATAAAAAAAAAAAAAAAAAAAAAACCTTTAAAATATTCTTATGAAAAGTTCATTCAATGGTTAACATTAAAAGCATTTTCATCCACTAAATAAAATTACATAAAAATTTAAAGATTAATAACTTTAATTACTAAAATTGAATTCCAACTTCATAGCCCTCTCGTCCGACCGATGATATCAAGGGCTCTTGCTGGTACAACTTGACAAATATACAACTAATGGGACTACTAGTTCCCTATGCCTTCTAAAATATGTGGTTACTTGGTAATATTTTAATTTAATGCCATAAGAATAGGATCACAACTTTCCAGAAGGTCGAGGCGGGCTGATAAACTGTCGAGAAAGGTCAACAGTTTGTGATGGCAACTCCTAACTAATCCATCGCCAATAAATATATATAGCGGCCCTTCAAAATTTAGTCTGCTAAGAACCAAACTTAATTTTAATTTTGGATAAAGTAATAGCTGTGGTTTAGGAGGATAAGCGCTGACTTTATTGTGGGCAGAGCAAATTATCTACCTAAAGCATCTGTTTATTAATTTTGTTGCTGCCGTACACGTGTTTGGAAATGCATATGCATGTTCTCTGCACATATCATTAATCCATTAGCGAGGTTTGATACCTTGCAAGTTGCAATGAGATTTTAAGAGGGTAATATTAATGTGTATCTCTTAAAAACATTAAACAACCAAAAAAAAAAAAAGAAAAAAAAAAAGAGGAAAGAAAAAACCTGAAAAGTTGAATGGGGATTAATGAAACTTAACACCAACATTTCTAGATTATATATATAAGAAAGTATACACGGTACATTAATCTAATTTGGTTGGTTTCTGAAAAATAACTGCTAAATTAATTAAGATCTAGATTACATATATATATATATATATATGTCTATATATGTACGTATATGCTTGTTGGGTTTTGTTTATTGAACTTTTTCAGCATATATAAATCTAATTTTGTCTTTAAATATATGTAAATCCAAAATATGCATATATTAAGAGGCGTTTGGAATGTAAAAAAGAAAACAAAAGTTAACAAAAGCAAAAATTTTTTAAATTTAGAGTGTAAAAAAATTATTTTGAAATGATGGTCGAATGTTTGTATTTGATTTGATATAAAATTGTTAAAAATTATATAAAGTGATATGTGACCAAATTTTAGTAGAGAATCTTAAAATTTTTGAAGTTTTGTGACACTTTTGGTACAAATATTAGTCCAACTTTTTCAAAAATTTATCAAAATTCGTTAGAACATACTATAATCGTTTGTTTCAACAGATTTTAACTATTTTTAAAAAAAAAATAAAATTTTTTGGAGTTTAAAAAAATTGAAACTTTTGAAATTTTTTAGAGGTTTTTGAATTTTTTTGGAGTTCTAAACAGCCCCTAAAATATATTCTAACCCTTTAAACTTAAGGGCCCGATTGGATGATGCTAAAATTTCAGGAGATAAGTTTTAGAGGGGGTATAAGATAAGAAGGGGTATGATTTTTAGAGGATTGACCTACATTGTTGTGATATTTATGGAGGGAGATAACTTTTGACTTGGATTGGATGTTTTATAAATAAAAGGAGGTGAATGATGAAAAAAGCAGTCAAATGACTCTTTTACCCTTGTAGTGTCCCAAACTTGATTACCCATTAAATTAAATATTAAATTACAAAACCCATTTTATTTAATTATTTTTGGACAATTTGAAGTTATATTATTTATTTCATTGAAAATTTAATTTTTTATAAATTTATTTAAACATTTTTTTAAATATATACTTTTGAATGGTTGGTTATTATCTAATTTTATTTTTAATTATATTTATTTTGACTTGTTGGCCTATCTATTTTTTTTTACTAAGATTATATTTATTTTGATCAAATTAATGAGGACTAAAAACGCCAAAATAATATCTATTCCCTCCGAATAAATTTTGATGAGGGTCAAGGGCGCCTAAAATATATCCGGGAGATACTGCGAGAGAGGAAAAGTGAAGACCTGAGAGGGGGTATATTTGGTTGCCAAATTATGGCAAAGGGTGGGACCCACCCGTTTGGCCAGGGATAAGTTTTGGATGCTGGCTTTTCTCGCATTCAGGCGGGGCCTAAGGAGGAATAGGAGAGACAAGCTTGGGTTTAGAGATTAAGAATTGAACTGAATTAATTGAAAGTAAAGCCGAATGAAACGTAGTGACATGAAAGCCGAGCATGAGTCGTGGGGGCTAGGGGAGGTCACAATGGAAGATCTAGCATTTAGGCGCATGGAAGCATATGAACTAACGTGACTTTAGTAGCGGTATATAGAAGCACATTAAATAGTCAAAGGCACGTGAAAGATCCGGAGGCGTGAGGAACCATGTTAAATAATCATAGGCACGAGAAAGCACGTGTAAGGATTTTTCAGCATCGATGACGGTGAGCAAATGCTAAAAAACTTATGTTTAGCTCAAAGTGAGCTAGTTAGAATTTAATGAGGGTTAATTTGTCCAGACTCAAAACCACGGCCAGTTAATTTAAGAGTTTCAAGATATTTTTAGATAAACTGCGGGTTTCTCCCCGATCTCAGAAGAGTTTCGGGATATTTTTAGATAAACTGCTGGCCCTATACTCTTGACCGGATCAATGTAAGCTTAGCAACGAAAATTAAAAGAGAGAGTTGGGAGTTCCTCTGCTTTAATTCATGTATTCTGTGTCCTACTACATCATAGCTAGCTAGACACTCTCGCTGATATATTTCTAATTAACTATATATATGCATTTTTATGGCTGCAATACTATCCCACGTTTGATAATGATAGAAAATATATATTATCTAATATTTAAGCCACGTAGATCTCTCGAGTAGTTTATTAGAGTCGTTGCCTATAGTCTGATAGCTGGTTATTATCCCCCCACCTCTCTCTCTCTCTATCTAGATCTCTACCTCTATCTGTGTGTGCGTTCTGCCTGTCTTCTGTTTACCTTATCCCTCTTATTTTTAGAATATGCTCAAGTGATTGATTGTTGAATTAATCTTGTCATCAACCTTCACCGGCATGTGTGCGATCAATTATTATCCTCTAGGTTAGCAAGTGAACAAATATAAGTTAATTTCAATATAGAAAGTTTTAATTAACCATTCGAAGGACTTTGAATTTTCTTTTTTCTGGCGACTATTTTGATATGTTTGAACCAGCTGTCCTTATTGGTTATGCTTTGTCTGGGAGTCTAGAATAAAGGAGAAAATATTAATAATGAGAGAAAAGATAACAAGCGAAATGATATTAGTTTTCGTTCCGTGTGTGTGAGATCTTAAAAGGGTAATAACGATAATAATTTTCTTCATCCTTATTGCGAGTTGAGAAAAAAAAAATATATTTATATATATATAAAGAAAAAAGAAAGTGTATAATAATATTTTACCATTATACCCTTCAACCTATGTTTAATAATTGGTTATTTAATTATTATTTAATGAACAAATATAGTATTATAAAAGTTTCATTACTTATTTTTTATTATTACTATTATTATTTTTTTTTTACTTTCCCTCTCCATTTTCTTTTGAACCTCATTTGATGGACAAATATAATATCTTAAAAGTTCTATAAATTATTTAATGTTTTTTTCCTTCTCCATTTCTGTCCAATTTTTAGCAAATGAGAAACTAAAAGATTTTGCACCTCTCATTTCTTTGCAAGCTTTTTTTTTTTTTTTTTTAAATTGTCTCTTAAAATTTATAGACACTAAACATCATGTTAAATATTTTCCTTTCTCCTCTTCTGTTTCATTTTAACCCCAATCCAAAGCAGCTGTTACTAGGGTATTTAGATCATTAGATGTAATTTTTGACCCTTTTATAGGACTTTAGGAGCTGGTTTGATAAAACTGTTTATTTTTAATTTTTATGACCAGTTTTTAGTTTTTGTGACAAGTTTTTGTGTTCATTTTTAATTTTTTTGTTCAAAAACAAAAACTTAAAAATAAGTTTGATAATAATAGTTACTGGTTAGCAGTTATAGTGTTGGGCAGATGGCTAGAGACGGTTGGTAGTGATTGGTGGCGAAAATGTGATCGGCGATTGACGGCAACTAGCGTCGATCTGCGACGGAGGTGATGGTAGTGACCAACAACAGACGTGATAGCGATCAGCAATGATCGAAGATAGATGGTGATTAGTCAGATAGTGGCGGTGGTTGGAGATGGTGACGGTTGACCACTAGCAGTGGATATGGTGCTAATCAACGATGGTTGGAAGTGGGCGTGGTCGATTAATGATGGTTGGAGAAGAGTGGTGGTGATGGTGGCAATGGACAAAGGTGAGAGAATGGTGGCGGCTCACAACAGTGAAAGGTAATGGTTGTGACTGGTGTTGGTGCTGGTGGTAGCAAAGAGAAATTAAAAAAAATAAAATTAAAATTTGAGAAAATACTTTTTTTTATGCATGTTTCTATAATTAAAAAAAAAATTTAAAAATAATTTTTTAAAAAATAAAAAATAAATAAATCCAACCAATTTTTATGCCCAATATTTTTTTTTTTAAATTGAAATCTGAAAAGGCCTAAACTTTTTAAAGATGGCAAAGCGCACCCTTGAAACTGTGATTACAGTTGGACTTCGTGAGCAGTTGGATTCCGTTCTATTAGTTGGAATTGCAATAGTCAGCTTATCTATATATATATATATATATCTACCAGGTTCCTCTCATTTTTGACATATTTGAATACGTGGCGGCAGTGCACTTATCAAGATATTAATTATTATTATTATTATTTTATTGATCGCATTCACAGCCCACCATAAAACGCTCGCTATTCGCATGTGCGTCTAACAAATTGAATAACAGAGTTGTCCTTCCTCCTTCATATGTGTGTATATATATATATATATTATCAAGCCTACTTAATTATTTTGCTTTTTTTTTTTCTTGGCAATATTCGCAATCCTCTATTGAATAACGAAGCTGCCCTTCTTCGTCCGTTCACACTGTCTCTCTGTCTCAACAGCTTGAATGACAAAGCTGCCCTCCTACATCTTTTGAGTTATGATATCTTTATTTATTTGTCTGTTTGTGTCTTTCTTAACTTATTCTACCACTAATGGATGGGTAAAAATTAACATATGGATGTTGGTCGAGCCATTCGATCTACACCTCCTTGCATTTTCTTTTCTTTTCCTTTTTTTTTGATTTTTTTCTCTTTTAAATTATTTATCATGTATTTGTTGATAATTTTGATTAACTTTTATTATGATTATCTAATTATTTAGAGGGTGTTTAGTGCGATAAAAAATAATAAAAAAATGTGATTTGGGTAATTTTTTAGTATTTGATGCGCAGCCACCAGATCATATTTTTTAGAGACGAATAGTAAAATATTTTGATTTTGCGTCAATATTTTGATTTTGCGTCAACTTTTTGAAGAAAAAAACGGTCCGAACTGTTATTTTGGGTCCGTTGGAACAATTTCATGTCAGCATTTATTAGAAGTCGTCGTAAAATTTTTAAAATTTGTAGAAAGGTTATTAAGATTTGTGAAATATTATTGAGATTTGTAAAAAATTTATTGAGATTTATAAACAGTTGTTGAGATATGCAGATATATATAAATTTATAAAAATTTTACAAAATATAGGAAGTACAAAATACGTTAAAAAAAATTAAAAATTTTCAAAAATTTTTAACAATTTTCATCGTGTCAAAACACCCCTTTGGTCAAAGAGGGAGATTTGACCATTTCAAAGCTAGCTAAAATGTTATTTTCCGTTCATGAAATTATCATGGCTGGTTCAAGCAGACAATCAGTTATTGTCCCCACCTAATAATAAGAAGGCACCAAATTTAAAAAAATTTACATATACATATATTTAAGTATTTTAAATTTATTATTTTTTTAATTAAAATACTTATCTTAATATCAAATAATTTTGAAACTTATTTTTATTAATAGAACCAATATGTATCTATAATACATTTATTAAAATAATTAATTTAAATTGGACTTTATTTTACTTTCACCAATAATCCTTTTATTTTCATCAATGATAGGATATTCTCCTCATCTTTAAATTTAAAAGTGACTTACATAATAAAAAAATATATTTAATGATTATTAATTCTAAATTAATAATATAATAGTTGTCTCAAATTATTATTTAAAAAGTTATCTTGAAATTTAATAAATAATTCTGTCTCGAATGTCTAGGAGAATTACCTTTAAATAAAAATTTTAAAATATCTTAAAATATTAAAGTTTTGCTTCAAATTTTTGATAAAATTCACTTATGAACTAATATCTGAAATATTCTCACCTCTTATATGAATAACTCCTAAAAAATGATGCGGGTATTTTATCTTAACTAATTGATTATATTTAATTTAGTAATAAACAGATGAACTATTTTTATTTTGACTTATTTTTTCGTTTGTTTTATATGATTTTTTCATCAAAATTTTATTTTATTTTTATTTTTTATAACTCTTAAGCACTTTGTTTGCATTAAAAAAATTTTCAAGTCTACAATATTAATATATGAAAAATTTTTAGACCCAATTTTTTCTTTTCTTTTTTTTTTTTTTTTTTTGCCTTGCGCCCCAAATAATTTGATGCAGCCCTAATAACTAGTTCACAGCCGTCACTTGAAGTCGTAATATTAAGGTAAATGGATGCGGCATTTTGCATCGTTCATGATTTTTGTGGGATGCCTGTATCATGAATTTGCTAATATCTCTTCTTGAGTTTCAATATAAAAATTTATACACTGTTCATTGAATAAGCTTAAAGTCAATTGCAGGAGAAAGTCATAAGAACTCCATCTGGGTAAATTTCATTTGCTCACAGTAATTAATCAAAATATGTTAAAAAGTAGGACCGATTAAGACTTTATCTTGGAGAAATCTAGTCTTTAATAATCATTTTATCCTTAAAGATTAAGGTGACATTTGGTTTACTTTTTTATTTTTTATTTTTGTTTTATGTGTTAAAAGTCTCAAAACGAGAAAATGAAATTTGCTTTGTTTTTTTTTTTTTTTTGAGATTTTTCTTATTTTCTGTTAAGAACTCTTAAAATGACTTTTTGTCATTTTTCATTTCATATGTAAACTCATTTTCTGTTTTCGAAAATAAATTTTGAAAACACAAGTAATCAAATGAATATTGAGCTGTTTTCTTTATTTTCAAAAGTATAAAATGAAAAATGAGTTTAAAATAGAAAATAGAAAATAAAAATAAAAAAACAGAAAATAAAAAAATAAACTAAATAATACCTAAATAATTAAAGATAGGATTGTGAGGGTAAAATAATTATTGAGAGAGAAATAGTAACTAGTTAAAAATTTAAGACTTTAACTATTACAAGGTAAATAAATAAACTCAAACCCTGGAATAAGTTTTTGGGTAAAGCTCAATTAAAAGTTTACTCTAATAATTTATCGACTCCAGACTTCTAAATGAAGGGCCTCTCTTGTCTCCCCGTTAGCTGAAACAGTGAGTGATTAATTGCTTTAATGGTGGCGCTTATTGTAAACAGATATATATTAATGATTTTTTTCATTTTTTTAAATAGAGTCAACGAACAAAAAGCGGATATATATATATATATATAAGTACCGTTTGGCATCTTAAAAAAAAAATTAAAAAAATTTCTATCACATTAACTTTTTTATTTTACTATACGAATTACGAACTTATAATTTTTTTTACTTTAATTTTTTTTTTATTTTTTATCATTCTAAACACACATAATTAATGATTATTATTTTTATTATCTGAAAAGGAGTCAACGGTCAAGCAACTGAACAAATAGTCTTTTTATATAAATGCTGTGGTCACCCACTGTAATCTTGGGACACATTTGCCGGCGTGGCATTGCCCTCATATTTCAACAGAGATGACATATTTACCAAAAAAAAAAAAAAAGCAGAGGTGACATTGAATAAATAGAAAACAAACAGGTGTGCGATATTGTTTGAGATTTGGAGAATCTTTTGTCTTACATATGTATGTATACGGACATAAGTGCACAAATACTCAATCGAGCAAACTACCACCTCACTTTGATTTCGTTTGAAATGTTAAAAAATTTTAAAAAATAATAAAAAATATAAAAAAATATACAAATTACAAAATTATAATTTATCTCATTTTATTTTATTTTATCTCACTTATGTAAACTTAAGCACACAATCTTAGATTACACAACACACAAAACAAAATATAGAAAAGAGAAAAAAAAAATAGATAACAAGATTTACGTTGTTCGACTGTAAAATTTACATTCACGAATAAGACACAAGAAAAATTTTACTGTGATAAAAAAAGTTATAACACTGGTCAATTTTTTTTAATAAAATAAAAAAAAACTCTGAAAAACTCCAACCACAAAAAAAAAAAAAAAAAATACAAGTAACAATAGCATTATTTTTTTATCACTCTAAACTCATAGAAAGGATGCGTTAAAATTAGGAGTCGGAAAGTGACGACTTAACCAATGTGCGGAAGTATAGGTGAACTTCCGCGTACGGACGGATGCGTACGGCTGTGCGGGTTAGATACAATGCTGAGATCACAACGGAGAAATTATTGCCATAGATGCTGGCATTTTGAATAAGAAACGAGACAAGAGGAGCAGTCACCTCATGCTGATTTTGTTAAGAAACAAAGGTCGATCTTCTGTCATTGTAATGGCTAGTCTATTATAACTTGTTAGCTTTCTCTTCAAATTGAGCATGCATACTATTATTAAATTTTATTTTTAATAAAGTAGGTTAAATTTAAATTTAAAATTAAAACATCTAGAATAGGTTCAATAAAAAATAATTTATTTGCCTTGCATTTCCGTACACTTATTAAATGTGCTATGTAGTTAAATGGTTCACAATGTGAGTTTAAAGAGTTCATTGTGAGACTTTTATAAGAAGGTTCAATGTGGTAATATAAATATATAGAAAGGCCACCTCTCTACTCTAAATAGTCACTGTTTATCTATAAAAATCAGTCATAAAATTAGAGTATAGAAACTATGTTTGTTTATGGGATGAGAGAGGCGGACTAGAGTAGCAATTCATGGGACCTATCATGTGAAGTGTTTGTTTTGATTTTTTTTTTTTGTTAATTCGTGGATCCCACGGATTGGAGTAGCAGCGAACTGTTTTGCCGGATGAGTAATCCCGTGGGGCATGTGGTATTATTAATATCCCATATTTGGATTTGTTTTTCTCTGAGATCAAAAAATCTAAAATTATTTCCTATCACATCATGTATCAAATCACATCTTTTATCTTACTTTATATTCCACCAATCAAACACCAAAAAAATAATCCCACATAAAAAATTAATCTTATTTTTTATCCAATCTTATATATTATTCATGGTATTATTTATCTCCATCATTCAATCCCCTCGAACAAACGCAGCCAGAGAGAAAGATCCATAATTGTCAAAACTCATTACCATTTCGGTTCACATTCAAAGAGCATGAAGTAAACGGATATATTTTTGCTTAACTGAATATATTTATTGGTGTCGCTAATGTCATGTACAACTTTATTATAAATATTACATTATTGTTTGTTGTTTGTTGGTATCTTGCAGCGCCATGAATCATGATGCTGATAATCTTCGATTATTTTCACTAAACACGGATAGGAGTCGAATCCGGGGGAGTGGGTGCCGAGGCAACTCTCTTCCCACGCTCCGATCGGCTGTTCTCGGCAAACTTGATGCTTCCTTGGTGCAAACCCTTCAGCTTCTCGTCCTCGTTCCACTCGGAAGAATAGTACTCTTCCTCAGTGAACTTTGCATCTTTCGAAGGCGACAAGAACATGCTTCCCCACTGTGGAAAGTGAACCAATGCCACCGGAAGAGTGCAAACCACAGCCATGACCCCCATCCAGGTGAGCCCTCTTGCCGTGGAGAATTTCGTGCCGGTGAAGAACACGAGCTGGGTCAAGCCGCCGCCGAAGTTCCCTCCGGCGCCGGTGAGGCCGGAGATGAGACCCAGAGAGCGGCGCGAAACGAAAGGGATGATGCCGTAGGCTGCTCCGCAGGCGGCTTGAGCTCCGATGGAGAAGAGGATCATGGCCAAGATGGCAACGGGGAGTGAATTGGCGAGGCCGAGCCAGACGCAGAAGACTCCCCCTAGAGTTTGGACGATCCAGAGGGTCCAGAGCCTGCCCCTCATCCCGAATTTCCTGGCAGCTAGGTCGGAAGCGTATCCTCCAAAAGGCCTGGATGCAAAGTTGGCCATTCCGAAGGTTGCGGCGATGATTCCGGCAGTTTGAAGGTTGAGATTAAACCTGCATTATAGTTGGATTTTAAGTTTCATTCTTTAAGTTTATGGATGAGAAATACCTGAAATGGAAGAGAACGAAGGCGTGTACATATAGAAGATTGACCTGTCGTAGAAATACTCTGCAATGACATTGTTTATGCATAGTTCGACACCCATGGAATATCCGTAAATGAGGAAGAAAACCCATGTTCTGTAGTTTGTGATTGCGTACCAGAATACCTGAGCAAGAAATAATAACTCGGCTGAGTGTGTGATGAAAGAGGTTTTTTTTTTTTATTTTTTAACTCAAAATATCCAGAACAGTTTACACATTAATTTCTTATGTAATTTTAGAATAATATTATTTTGTCATAAAAATTATATTAGAAAGTGTAATAAAAATGATAATGATGGTACGTATATAAAGATTAATTAAAGTACGTTTTTTTTGTGCTTATTATTTTGAAGTGATGAATTCATTAGACTCTATTTAGAAACATTTTTTTATTTAAAATTGATTTGATTTGATAAATAAAATTTTGTATTTGAAACACACGTTTGAATTTAAGAATTAAATTAAATTGATTTACGAGAGGTACCAAATTTAACCATATTGATAGAAAATAAAAAATATAATAAATATAATATATGAGGATAAATTTGTCCACTTAATAAGATGTCTTATGAAAAGAATTAATTGTCATTAAATTTTATTAATTTAGGTTAAATTTCAAATAGTATAGAAATTTGGAAGTTTTAGTTAACAAAGAAAATAAAATCAAACTCGTAAAAATTTATTTTAATTCCAAACATATAAGAAAGGGAGATATCTTACCAAATAAAATAAAAATTTCTTCAAAATTTTCATTCTAAATAGAGTTTTAGTGTTCTAAATATTTTTTTTCGTGGGCAAATTTTGTTTTTCTTTGTTGCACAAAATTACCCAAACTATTATAACGTACAAACCTTTGAAAACTGATCTCTGGGCACGTCACCCTTCTTCTGCAGGGTACTGAGGTTGCCATCAGGCAAGTCTTGGCCAAGCATTAACACGGCGATCCCCGTAATCACATGAAGCCAGCCAGGGATGAAGAAGGCAATCCTCCAGGCAGTGAATGGGGTTGCCCCACACAGTTGAATTAGTTGATAGAGCAAAGGCATTAAAAGCTGAGTAAAGCCACCACCCATGTCACCCCACCCAGCAGTAGCACCATTCACAAGCCCAATAATCTTACTATTGAACATCGTACTCGTCCAATATTGGGATGCCACAAAGGTGGCGAGCGAGAATCCGATCACGAACCGGACAGCTATGTAACCTTGCGCCGACGACACGAACGCAAAGGAAAACACAGTCGGCGCCGCCAACAGGTTGAGGAATGCAGAGCCATATCTCGGCCCTATTAGGTCGCAAACCACGCCCATTACCAGCCTGGAGAAGATGCTGCCGGAGACAGAGGCGACTCCGGCGTTTCCGATGTCGGATTTGGTGAGGTCGAGGTTGTCCCGGATGATGGGGACGAGTGGGGCGGCGGCGAAGGTGGAGACAAAGCACGTGAAGAAGGAGATCCAAGAGAGGTGGAAGGCTCTCGTGTGGGGTTGAGCGAAGGAGAAGATTTTTATTACTTTGGCTTTGTGCTCGGAATCGACTGGTAGTGCGAAATTGGCTGTAGGGTCGGAGGGGACTTCTGGTGAAGCAATGGACATGGCAAAGGTTTGTTCTCTGCCTGTTACTCCATGCATTGAACGTCCCATTGAACCTTCCCACCACCTTCCAGCCATTAATGACGAGCTAGCTAGTAGACTTAATTAGTAATACTCTCAATTCTCTCCAAAGCTAATTCTTGCTTTGTGTTGTGCGGTTGTGGCAGCTGTTGGAGTGTGTTATTTATAGTATGCGCTAGCGGTCAAATCTGTGGAGGACAATTTCATTCGATAAAAATAACAAATTAAATTTGGTTTTTGGCCACGTTTGGTTCATGTATTTGGATAAGGAGAAAAATAAAAAAATAATGGAAAATGAATTAACCATGAACAACTTGCTTGGTCACCTTGCTGCTTAGCATCCATTGTTGTTAGTTTGCCTCTTTCTACATTTTTTAATTTCAATCGTATTTGAAAACTCGGCGATAATATGGTTTAGCCGCCAAAATTGTGGAAGCCAAGTCATTTGATGGATAATAATAATAAAAAAAAATAAAAATTGACCACGTTTGATTTAGAGGAGAAATAAGGAAATAAGGATTTGAAGGAAACCATGTACAGTATACGGTATACTTCTTGTTTGGTCACCGCGGAAAGTAAGGGTAACTTCAAAATATATAGTTGAGCTTGTGGTAAATAAATTCATAATATTTATTATTGTTATTGGAGATTGTTAGAGATAAAATTATAAAATTGGCAAACATATAATCAAAACAAGATCCTGTAACTTGTAAACTTAGGTATAAAATAAGACATCAGAGTTCCGTTTCAGAATGAGCTGTAAAAGTTTCAAAATGAGCTTGGAAACCTGTAATTATTTAACCAGTCTGTTTAGCTACCTTATAAGAAACTCGTAGGAAGTTCATGGGATGCTTGCTAGATAACCAAGAGTAGGGTTTAGTATTTTTGTCATGCAGAAAGCCCGCTCTGAGTCGTGGGATGGCCACGAGATGAGTTATTTCATGACATTTGCAACTTTTATATTTCGAGTTGCATTTTAGAAACTCTATATGTTAGGATTTCATTTTCTATATATTATTGGATGCACCTAGGGTTTACAAAGAGAGAAACAATTTTAGGAGAATGATAGAGGCCACATTTGGCATCACAAACTAACTCTATAAATCTCTATAAATCTCCAACAACCATTCTATATCTAATTTTCCCGCCATTACGAATTTCAAAAAATTTCAATATTTCGCTAAAAAAATTAAAAATCTAGAAGTAGGTTAACCGAATGTGTAAATTTTTTATACAATCATATTCTTCGTGTCGAAAACTTTCAAATAAGTACCATTGTCACTATTTTTTGTGAATTTTTTTGAATTCGTGGGAATAGATTTGGAAAATCGTTCCCACGGTTTGCGCATTTTCAGAAAAAAAAGGCACCAAAATCAATCCAAAATCACATTTTATCTCAATTTATCTTATTTTTTTTTACTCCAAACGGACCCAGAGTAATGTTGTGAGGTGTTCTCTCAATTGATTAGCCAAAATTATTAAGTGTATTTGATCTGAAAAAGTTCAAATTTGGAAGGTTGAGGATTCAATAGTTGCCAAAAATTCGGTACATATTCTTCAATAAGTTGAAAAGAGCTTTCGCTTTTTCGCTTGGAAGTTAGTGAATTGAAAAGTCTAGCAAAAATGTTCAAAATATAAAGTTTATTGCGAAATTGAAAATTTTGTAATCAACATTTTTTCATAGTGAAAAGCTTTGTGAGGTTTTTCTCCTGGATAGGGTTTACCTTGTTATATTTGTGCACGTGCCTTTCTATTTTATTTTTCATTGTGTTGTGATTGGATCATGTAGCACATACAAGAATTTCAGAGATGACAATTTTTCAATGCCTGGTCTAGCATTTGATCCAACCCCGCCTCACCTAATAGGGATGGATATTTTTATAATAAATGAGTGATATAGTAGGTCTGAAAATAAAAATAAAATACTTATCGGATTTAAGATTAAGATTGAAAAGTAATATATATCCATCTTGATTACTCACTGTTGACATATATAAGATATAGAAATTTAGAAATTATAATTACGAAATTCTTTTCCTTTTCATTATAGGTTTTCTTATTGTTTCCTATTCCTATTCTAATTTAGTTTCTTATTTCTATTCTGATTTTACTTTGGCACCTCTATAAATAGGGTTGCTATTCTATTGTATTCAATACACACATTAATACAATTCTTTTCTTTTCAATATTTTATTTCTTCTTTTATTTCAACATGGTATCAAAGCTCATGGTTTTTTATCCTGGGTAGCTTAGGCATCCAACGATCTCATCTTTGGCTGTCGGTGCTACCATTCCTGCCATCACAATCGTCTCCGTTGTTGCTTTACCCAATTACATATTACTTCCATGTCTAGTTGCTGCTTCAGTTTCGCTATTGAAGATCTCGATCACTCTATTGGAGACATGCACATGTTATATTGCGCTTTTGGGTTTACGTACTTTAGCCATTCAACACGTTTTTCCCTGTAAGCTCGGTTCGCATTGATCTAAGTTTTTATGACCTCAATGAGTGTTAGTAGATTTTGGTTCGTGATCTACGTTTTTGTGACCTCGAGGCCTGTTAGTAGATTTTGGCTCGTAATCTACGTTTTTGTGACCTCGAGACACGTTAATAGATTTGGGTTCGTGATCTACATTTTTGCCTCCTTGAGGCGCATTAGTAGATTTTGATCTACATTTTTTGTGTCTTCGAGGTGCGTTAGTAGTTTTGAATCTACGTTTTTTGTTTCCTCAAGGCACGTTAGTAGATTTGAATCTATATTTTTATGACCTCGAGGTGCGTTAGTAGATTTGGATCTATGTTTTTTTGTGACCTTGAGGCGCATTAATAGATTTGGGGTCGTGATCTTACGGCATCTAACCAAAACTATGTTTGTGACCTCTCAAGACGTGTAACCTACGCGAAGTGATAGGGATGTGTTGACTGCTTTCCAGTTCTTAGTCTCTAAACTCAAGTTGGTCTCTAATTTCCTATCTTGAGTTTGAGGGAGGGTGTTGACATATATAAGATATAGAAATTTAAAAATTATAATTAGAAAATTCTTTTCCTTTTCATTATAGGTTTTCTTATTGTTTCCTATTCCTATTCTAATTTAGTTTCCTATTTCTATTCTGATTCTATTTTGGCACCTCTATAAATTGGATTGCTATTCTATTGTATTCAATACACACATTAATACAATTCTTTTCTTTTCAATATTTTATTTCTTCTTTTATTTCAACACTCACTTTCTTACAATAATCAAGTACTGCACGAATAATAATACAAAACGTTAACTTAACCTTTGTTGTTTGTTGTTGATAGCATTTGGGTACAAAAAGTGTGAATATATACGTATATGATAGATTAGCTTTTTATTCAATAGACCCTATCTTTTTTGTTATGTTTGGTACGTGGGAATGGAGGGGAATTTATTAATTTTATTCTCGCTTTAACCTATTTTCATGTTTTGGTATTAAAAAATTAAGTCGGAATGGTATTTTATTGGAATAATCATTACCACATTAAGTGAAAAAAAGGCATTCTATAATTTAGGTGATCGAATAGTCATTTCATTGTAATCAAAATTTGATCTAAAGATTTTAAAAAAAATAAAAATAAAAATAAAAAGTAAGCGACTACTTTGTTATAGAACATTTTTCTTAATTACTTTATTAGGTTGTAAAATGACCATTTGATTCCTTGATCTTATTTTCGAACTAGATCCGAACCCGCGTTGTAAAATAACTGTTTTGCTCCTGGGTCCGTTTCTTTTTTTTTTTTTTTTTTCAAATTCATATTTTGTGCTTTTGAAAGGTTAATAAAAATATTCTTTCATATTACTTAATAATTATACAAAATTTGATTTGATCCAGACTTAGGTTGTAAAATGACCATTTTACCCCTGAGTTTGTTTTTTGACCAATTTTGTATTTTAAGTTTCCTAAAAAGATAAAAAATATTTATCGATGTACTTCTTGATAACTAATAGAAATTTATCTTAATTCGAACTCAAGTTTTAAAATAACGATTTTACCTTGGGGCATTTTTTGTCCAAATTCATATTCTAAGCTGCTTAAAAAGTTAAAAAATATCATTGATATATTTTTAAGAATTAAACAAATTTCAGTCCGACCTAAACTCAGATTATAAAATAACTATTTTATCCCTCGACTTGTTTTTGGGCCAAACTTATATTTTAGACATTCCAAAAGGTTAAAAAAATATTTATTGACATGTTTCTTACTAGTTAAAAAAATATTGACCTAATTTGAATTTGAAATGTAAAATGACCGTTTTATCCCTAGACTTTTTTTTTACTCAAATTTGCACTCCAAAAATGAAATTTATTTTTATAGTTTTTAAAAAATTAATTTTAGTAGTTTTTATTATATTTCATTATATTTAAAATGTGTAATCAAATTATGAAAATTTGAATGTCTGTTTCATTTCTATTATTTTCATGTTAGTAACCAAACAAAAGAATGGAATGAGCATTTCATTCCATTCTCATACTTATTTCATTCCCATCTTTTATTCTATTCTATTCCCACATACCAAACATAGCCTTAAAGACAAAATTAAAATTTTATATTGGATAAGAAAAGTGGGTAATCAAATACCTATCAAAATCAAGGATGAAGTTGGTTTAAATTATCCATAAGGAGTATGAGTAAGGTAATATTTGACATAGCCCCAATAATTTACCGTTCTTAATACTTACCAAAAAAAAAATTTACCGTTCTTAATCATTATTTCATCTCTTCCTCCATTTCTATTAGGTGGGAGGGCTCCTTTTTGGCCTTTTTTTATTTAGTTCTACACCTATAGCAACTAAACAAAATTACACACCAAATATTTTAGCTCTACACATCCGTTGCCCCTTGGACTATAAAAATCAAATCAGTTACCATCGGCAAAAGGGTTTTCAGTGAGCTCATCCTCCAAAAACCCTTCCTTCTCTAGAGGACGATAGTTCACTGGATGATGGCGAAGGGGATTTTCACCAATGGACAAGGTAGCGATTTGTTTAGCTATAGAATCGAATAGCTCCTTCATTCGCTCAATACATTGATCAAACTGTCATTCAAGTCATTGAAATATCTTCTCTGTTTGTGTTTCTCGCACAACATCATCACGCTCATAAACATTGGTAATATGAGCAGTACAACCTCCTCTTGTTCCTCTCGACCTCCAGCCATAGTCAGGATTAGAACTTGTGCTCTGACACTAACTAATGTAGGGAAGCATATATGGGATTGAAAAACGATTGCAACAAGATAATTGCAAACAATATATTTAAGAAAAACTCTTCATTTTCCTTCAACAATCATCATGAACTACTACCCTGACCTCAAGCTTATAACTGCTTAGTTAGAAAAGAAACTCTAACATTAATAAGCCGAACCTAAAAAGGCATAAAACTGACTAATTAACAAAATTACCAAAAATAAAAAATTTTAAATAAAAGTAAATCTCAAAAATATAAAAAAATTATAAGATTTCTCCCAGAACTCTATCTGAAAATGGATTCATCTAGTTCAAGTAATTAAGCCCCGAAAACTTTCCTAAAATGGTAAAATTGGCCATTTAAAGGCCAAAACAGCAACGAAAGCCTAAAAACCATCGTAGGCCATGACAAAGTAATGGATATTGATCGTTGGACTCTTTCCAATCGAACCTAGGTGGTTCCAACGTCAAATTTCATAATCGAATATTTACAACTTTGCTTCTCTAGACTTAAAATGCCTAAAAAACTCTTTCTCCATGGCTACTACATCACCATGACTTCTATTTCATAAGATTATAGTATACATCAAATGTAATTTTAGTTTATTACAAAAATAGATAGATCTAGGACTTTTATTTAATAAGACTATAATAAACATATAAAGTAATTTTAGTTTGTTGCAAAAATAGATAAATCCACAACTTCTATTTAATAAGATTAATTGCATTTATGAACTTGTTTTGGTTTAGCAAATACATTGAATAATGGTAATTTGTAATTTACAATTATGTAATATTCATATAATCACAAAGTTCATTGTTTTAGAAAAAAAAAAAAAAAGAAAGAAGAGAGAGAGAGAGAGAGAGAGAGAGAGAGAGAGATGAAGAATACCTTGATAAATTAATCTTTTATTAATTAATATATAAATTAATAAGTTATTAATTTATTGACTAAATAATGTCCCGATTAATTAATAAATTTTCTTGGTCCCAAGGGTATCAATTTATAAAGGTTTAAATGTACACGGTCATATATTCTTATTTTGTATTAGTATGGATAAAAAAATATTATTTTTATATTTATATTATCAATATTTTTAACATAATTTTCTAATATAATTTTTTTCAGTAAAAACTTTCATTGAGGATAATTTTTTCAGTAAAAACTTTCATTGAGGATAATACATTACTAGTAATAGATGAACAATTGTTTAGTATACAAATAATAGTCATGTTGATGTAGAGATCGTTGCTTCAAGCCTACCATTTTCATATCATACTATACATAAATATTATTTACAATTTTTATATAATTACTTCAATACTTTATTTTTTTTAAAAAAAAACAAATTGATATAATCAATGGTAGAGCCCGCAAAGTAACAAAATTAATTGAACTAACAATACATAATCCTAATGAATGTAAATTTAACATTAATTATTCTTACATTTTACTAATATTTTTTTAAAAAATTTAGATTATCATAACAAAATTCAAATTTGTGTTACATCATTTGCATCATCATAAGGTAGAAAAAACAAACTTGTTTTTCTTAACTAACGTACTAGTTTCTGCTAGACTTTTGTTACATCGTCTCATCATCAAGAAGTAGTAGAAGCCAAATTGCTTCGTTAATCCAATATATATCAAACTATTTATTGCTTATACGGTAAGGACGAGAAATATTTAATGGAGCAGTCGGCACGATTACTATTTAAACGTAATTAAAACCGCATGAGAAAAATATAATATATATATATATATATAAGTGCTGGGGTGGATGTGAGTCTGCTTTGCTCACATCAATGAATTTGGACCTTTTGAGGGTGCATGGTGTATCAACGTGGAGAGTTGCATAAATTTTCAAAGAGTCTCAAGCGTTCTTTTCTATACGCATGCATATAATCAAATAGGGTACTTGAGAGTACGGCACCGTATACTTTTATTTCATATGTATGGAATATATATATATTTTTTTCATATGTATGGAATATATATATATTTTTTTCATATGTATGTAATATATATATATATATATATAAGTAACATATGTCATTCTTGAAAATGAAAGAAAACCAAACCTTTGATCCATATATTGTTTTGACATTGGACTTTTCTCTTTGGTACTACTTGAAAATTTAAATTTTAATATTTTTTTGCTAAAAGTTATTAGTTGCAACTTTTGGTGTATTTAGTGAAATAAATAATAATTTTTAAAAACTTTTTACTATTTTTGAGTTTTTGATAAAATTTTTTACAACATTTGGCAGCTTTCAATAACTTTTAATAATTTTTCGTAACTTCTAAATTGAGTGTAACACTGTAGTTGAGTAAAAAAGTGGTAAAAATTAAAATTTTGCCAAACAACTAAAAAATAACTTTTAATAGTTTTCTACTTAAAATTGAGTTGCCCAACAGTAGGGTGGGTTTGTTGTGAAATTTTGGTGGGAAAAAAAGAAAAGTAAAAGTGAAAAATAGAGAAAAGAAGAATGAAATATAAAATTTTAAATATATACATTATATAAATAAATTTAAAAATATAACAAAGTAAAAGATATTCATCAATATATTAAGTTTTTAATTTAATTATCTTAAAATTTTCAAATCTAAAATCTCTTTACTTTTATTTTCTATCACAATTCAAATACGATTAGAAATTTTGAATCCCATTTTTTTTTTCTTAATAAGTTTTTAATCTAAACATAACTTTAAAAGTAAGTTTTTTATTTTTACCTCGTTTATTTGCAATGGCTATTTCTGGTTTCACAGTGAACAAAGGGAACTTTCAATCTTCCATTTCGCATTCAAATTTGTATAGTTGATATGACAAGACAATAGTTAATATACTAATAAAAATCAATGGTTAAAAATCATTGCTTTCTTGGTATGGCAATGTCTTGGGTCTGATTGGAAAAAATAAATTTTTAAATAATACTTTCTAACAGAAAAGAAAATTTTGTTAATTAATTAAACAAGATACTCATTGGGTTCAAGGTTAATTATATAGGCTCCATTTATTTTAATATATACATATATATATATTGAAAAACTATTATACTCGTATTTTAAAAAAACTATTTTTTGAAATATGATTAAAATTATTTAAAAAAAAGAAATTGCATTAAAATAAAGAGAGCCTCAATATGCATCTTGGATTAGCTCATTAACGTCGACCCAGTTATTGTTTTTCTTTGGCCAAACCTCCCTTGCAAAATAAAAGTTGCTCCAACTTAGTTTGGATGTGGGTCTTATTATCGAAATCTTCGGACCACTTTGGGTGGCCCACATATATTTCCTTTATTTACTTTGTGATGGGTATGGCCCACTTTCTTACTTTTTGGGGTTAAACTAGATAGGCGTAAAAACAAAGCCCACAAAGGGGGAGACATTGGGCATTGGGAACCAAAAAGCCCAATGTAGAATTATTAGAAATAAAATGTTATTTTGCAAGAATCAAGACTTTTTTTAAAAATATAAAGGGAATTTTTCTACCTAGAGAATTTAAGCATTTTAAGAAATATTTGTTTCATCAGTTTGCCTTGAGTTTGATTTTTTTTTTTTTTTTTTGAAATTAATAGCATTTCCTCGTTATGGTTACTTCCACTTTACCTCTAATTTATTATTATTATTGTTGCTGTTGTTGTTGTTGTTGTTGTTGTTGTTTAATTTAATGTGCAAAAAATTTTTATAGCTTTTTAATCAATTAAAATAATAATTTTTAATAATATTTTATTTTTTTTCTTTGTTTCTCATCCCATGTTATAAAATTATTTTTTACTCATTTTGATTTTTGTAAATTTTTTTATTGCTTTTTTTTTTAACATTTTGTTCAGCAACTTATTCCCTTTTTTTTTATTGATTTTTGCAAAAACTTTCACATTTTTTTTTCTCTAAAACCCATACAAGTGCTTCAAAAAAAAGGTTTTTATAGTAAGTAGACGATTAAATACTCATATATAGTACATTTCGCTTCTGCATAGGTCCCTTACAATCTTTTTTCCTTACAGGCCATGCAACTTGTAACCGCCCATAACTCACATAGTATGTCTACTCTGGTGTTGTAATCGTCAGGGGTTTACTTTTCTAAAGCCCTTGTCAAAGATTATAAGATAGTGAAGCAGGGGTAAGAAAAAAAAAGAAAAAAGTAATATTTTCTTTATCATATCACTTAAATGTAGAAGAAAGATGTGTTATATATATATAAGAGTTCAATAATCTATTTAGTTTAAAATCTTTTTAGAGCGCTTATGTAAGTTTTAGAAAAATAAAATTGTAAGAGTTACAAAATTCAAAGCGGACAATGAGTGTGCTTGAAGTTGTATAAAATTGTAAAAGTTAATATCTCGTGTTTTATGCAATAAGTAAAGAATTTAAATTTTATTATCTTATAATTCATATTTATAGAGATTTATAAAATTTTATATTATTTTATTTTAACTCCGGACAAGGTCAATAATATAAACTATTAAATAGCAAACATGCATATTTCATTTACATTCAACAAAACGGAAAGTTCGCAAATGCCACGCAGGAGTCATTTTATTTTTTTCTTCATAAATTGTCATTCCAAGCATAATGCATGCTAAACTAGCCACATAGGTACTGAAAACAAATCAGACCCATTTATCCAGTACTTTTATAAGTAGATGAGAGTTAAAAAGTGCCATTTAATTTGTTTTTCTATTTTTTATTTTCTATTTTATGTATTTTATGTTTTAAAAATCTCAAAATAAGAAAATCTTGTTTTGAGATTTTTCTTACTTTGAATTGAAAACCTCAAAACGATTTTTTTTTTTCATTTTTCATTTTATACGTAAACTCACTTTCTGTTTTTAAAACAAATTTTGAAAACATAAATGATCAAATACATTTTGAGTTGTTTTCCTTATTTTCAAAAATGTAAAATGGCAAATGAGTTCAAAATAGAAAGTAAAAAATAAAAATAAAAAATAAAAAAAAAAACCAAAATGGCACCCAATCAGTTATAAAATAGCGAGGGTAAATTTCAGTGTACTCCTAAATTTTATTTTAAAATCAGAGTTTTTTTTTTTTTTTTTTTTTTTTTGGGGTAAGAATTACAGACTCATACGTTTAATCAGCTACAGTCTTTCATTTCAGTAACTATATATTTAGTTCTTGCATTTTTATTGTTAATTATTAACTTTTAGAGATAAAATAGTCATTCACAAAAAAAAAAAAAAAGAAAAAATTGTAATGAATTGAAAACTTAGATCCTTAATTATTAAAAAAATTCAGATCCTGAAATAAAATTTTGAATAAAATCTATAGTTATAACGTAAATTTCGCTTGTTAAAGAGTGGATGGATGTCTCATGTGTTTCCAAAATAAACAGCTAGCATGCATGGCATTATAAATAGTTCAAGAGAAAATAACTTGCCTGGTATCAAATAGGACATGGTATAGTTAGAGAGTTTTTTTGCTAATGTAAAGGATAATTCTATAGTTCAGAGAAGAGGTTAGGAAAGAATCGTTAGTTAGGTTCGAGGCTTTGAAATAATTCTTACACTGGATGATTTCACACAAGTCTTTCGGCTGCCTTGTGTTTAGAATTTTGAATTCACTTATTCTTCTGATGGCTTTCCACCATTATCCATAATAGCTTTTGTAATTATATTAGGGGGTCAGGATTGGACTGGAGAATTTAGGAAACTAGTCTCTACTCTGAATGATAAGTATTAGGCTTTACATATTCTCTTGCACTAATCTTCTCCCTCAAAATTGCAATCTAGACTACAGTCCACTTGGGCCAAACTTATCTATGCTATTGGGATAGGGCTGACGATAGACTTACCTTCCTACATCTGCCACTAGATTGTTCATACCTTTGAGCATCCAAGAAGTCAGTCTACATTACCATTTAGGGTTGTGCTTATTGAGATTTTTAAGAGGTAAGGTCCATTAATTTCTGATCAGTTACCCATAGCTGTGGGTCTTCAACCTTTCAATATCACCTCCTATGTTAAATCCAGGGGTAATCTAGCTAGACTCAAAAAGCAAAAAACTGAATCAGCTCAGGATAAGAAGGGTGGTAGTTCACATTCTCAAGAAGATAAAGGTAGTGAGCAACTGGTGTCCAATGAGGAGCTAGCTGCTCAATTGAGAGATTTATCAGAACGAATGACTCACTTGGAGTAAAACAGAGAAGATGATCGACAGACTCTTCTACAGATTCAGTGGACTCAGCAAGAACATGGTCATTTTCTTCAAACCATTCTGGATTACCTGAGAGACACTCATCCTTCTCCACCATCTCAATGATTAGTCTTTCATTTTCTTTTCTTCTTTTGTTTTTGTTTTTTTTTTTTTTTAATGTTTTTAGTTCTTTTGAGAGTTTAGGGTTTGAACTTATTGCTTTATTTTGTAATCCTAAAACTCTATAGTTTAGTTTTAATTTGGCTCTGTAATTATATATTGGTTTATAACTGTATTGACATTTGTTATATTCTTATTTCATGACCCCATTTTAGCTTTTATTTCTTCTTACTTTTATTTTTATTTGTTTATCCTTTTTAATTCTGATATTTACTTCATGCTTGGTATCGTTTTCTTAAATATTTTATTAAGTTTTTTTTGAATCGAATGTTAAGCACAGGTGCCTCATGACTAACAAAGCTGACCCACTAGATTAGGACCGAAAGTTAGAGATTTACATTGATAACACTAGTGGTGATAGTGAGTCAAATAGTTTAGAGTGTAATCTTAAGGAGTGGTTTGATGATTGTTTTGAAGAGAGTAATTCTTTATCATTTTCCCCTATTTTCCCTCCCCTAATCCTCATAACACCTTACCAGTTTCATGAGGGGCAAGGGTGGGACGATATTGATCTAGAGATTCTATTGCAAATGGAGTGGGCTGAGGTAGATATAGCAGTTGAGTGGCCCGATGCACCCACGTATGACACTGACACTGAGACCACAGTAGTATCTGAGGATTCCCTACCTTCTGATTATGGTGATAAGCCACCACTTGAAGATGTTCCTGACACTGACAGTGAGACTGACGAGAGTGATGAGACTTTCACTGGATCAGATTACTGTGAGCAGCCTCCATACAACCTTAAGCTCCTTGATGAAGTTATTCATGACATTAATAATGCATTAGCTAAGTATGAAGCCAGTATGAGGTAATATTTATCCTCTATCTTCGTTTCTCTTTCGTTTATGTATTTTTATTTTATTATCATTATTTTCTCAACATCATTAGTCACTTGGGCATTTAGTTGGGGGGAGCCATGTCATACACACATCACATTTCTAACCTTTCCCTTCACTCTCATTTTTTGCATTGCATAGACATTGAGGACAATGTGTCACTTTAGTTTGGGGGGATGGTCACATGCTACTAATTCCCTTTATATATTAGTGATTAGTGCATGTGTTAGTATCTAGTTTAATGGTGGTATTATTCATGGAAATAACGAATTGTTTGATTTCAATTTTGCATAGGACACTTAATTTAAAATCGAGTATAAAATTTTCTAATGTGTTCCAAACTTGGCACTTGAGACCATTGAAATGAAAGTGTGTTAAGGATTAGAGTTTATGAGATTTAGTCATTCAAATATACCAAGACATAGGTGGAGACTTGAAACCCCATATTTTGTGAGCTTTTAAGCCTGATCTTTTGTTCTTAAGGGTTTTTACGATTAATGTTCTCTATGATTTCTTTTATCTCACTTATCTTGAATAACTTCATTACATTACTTTGCTTTGGTATTAAATGCACAAGATACTATTATTTATTTACATGCATGGATCAATGCCTCTGATGAAGTGTTATTAACCTAGAGAGTGACGTCAGGCCCTCTTTCTTATATTTGGAAGCCTGTGACTTTTCTTTGATTACATTACCTTTGGAGTCACTTTGAAGCCTTTGAAGAAATAAAAATAATAAATGAAGTTTATTGTTTAGCCACATTTATAACCCTTTAGCCTTAGATATATATAGGTGAGCCAACCCTTGCATGTTTTGGGATACTTGTGCAACTTTGTAATAAGGGGTATAAGGGAGGGACTTGTAATTAAAAAAATATATTATGTGAAAAAAAATATGGCACATAACATATCACAAGTTCATTATTATCCATCCAATAGAAAAAATACATATATATATAATAATAAAGTGTTAATGTTTGGCATTCAAGGAATTGAAAGGAGAAAAGTTGGGGGGGTATTTCATTGCACTATCATTATGATCCTTAGACATGCACTTTGATCTTCCTATCCTTTGTTTGTCTAACCTATACCCCATAGCCAAGTTATAACCTAGTAAAGACCTAATGGACTTTAGGTAAAAAACACTTATAAGAGTATTGATCTATTTCATGTGGTTCATAATAATATTCTTGTTTATGTATTAATACATTCCATTCATGAAACTATGAAACACTTTTCATTTTAATTCTTTCAATCACTTATTGATTTGGGTTCATTGCACTTGTTTGATATTGCATTCTTGCATGAACCATAAGAGTAATCCTTCTCGAGTGATTTCATTTGTGAGTGGACAACTTGGTAAGATTTGAAGTTGAGACTGTGAACTTTGAGTATACTTGATAGCTGTTTTGAATGAATGACATAAATTGGCACACTTGAATTTAGATGGTTGAAAGGTTAGGTGAGTCTAATATGCATTGGGAAAATTTATGCAAAATTTTAAAGGTCTGTTACTTGTTTCATATTGAACTTAAATTAGGAGTTATTGAAATGATTATTACCATCTATTGAATTAACCTTGGAATTTTATGGGTAGATTCACTACAAACTCTCATGAGACTTCACTAATTCATTAAGGGGAATTTATGGGTTTAAAAGGCTTGCTGTAAGTAGCTAAGTGTAGTCATGTTTCAAATGAAAAGAGAAATAGGGTAGTAATTTATTTTGTTTCAATAAAGTCATTGCTAGGGATTAGCAATGCTCAAGTTGGGAGGGTGTGATTACACTTGAAAAGTGTAATTACAAACTCTATAATTTGACTTTAAATCATGCATTAATTTAATAAATTTATGAGTTTTGTTATTTTTTATCGCTTATTTGATTTATTTTCTAAAATGCAGAAAATAGAAAGAAATAATCGTGATTAGTAGCGAGAAGTAATTCAAACGATGAAAAAGCTACTATGGTCTAGACACCCCACGGGTGGTCTGGCCCAAATCAATAACAAGGTTGGAAAAGTAAAACAAAAAGTGAAGCGGAAGTATACTATGGTCCGGATACCTCCACGGGTGGTCTGGATCACTGCGGGCTAATTTGTGCAGTTTTATCAATTTTTTAGGTTTTCATCTCAACTATAAATGGGAAAAATGTATGGCCGCTTTGGCACTTTTTCATATACATTTTTTCCAGTTTTTCTTTAGAATAAAATGCAATTTGGAGGCTTTCGATTGATTTGTGGAGTGATTTTGATCTTCGTCACACATAGATTGTGTAACCGTTTCGTTTCTAAGTACGGTACTTCTGTTTAATCTTTAATCTCATGAAGTTCTTTGCTATTTTGAATACTTTTGAATATTTTGTTTTCACTCAATCAATGCTAGCTTTACTCTATTCTTCTTGATTCAATGAATCAAGGAATGGTGGGTTATTATAAATAATGTGATGTGCGTAGATTTGTGTATTTTATGTGAAAACATATATGTTAAAGATATACACTTTTCAGATTTAATTTTATTTATTTCAAAAACATTCGAAAACAAAAATCTTTGATTACATTCTTTGTAATCACTGGAAAGGACTTTCGGTTAAAAATTTTGCATTGATATTTTTGAAATAAAAGAATTAGATTTGGACCCAATTAATATTAAAGAAAATCTTTTAATTTTATAATCTTAAACGAGAGTATAAAACTAAGTTTTGGGGAAATAATGAGTTTTTAATGAAAATATCTTTCTAATCTATTTGTTCTTTTACGTGAAATTTAGATTGCAGTAGAGTGTACCCCACTATGTGAAGTAATTAATCTATCTACAATTGAGAGTTGAATCAAGAATCATATTTAATTATTTAATCGTCGTTTGAATCATCTCCATATTTAATTAATTATTGTTTTAAATTTTAAAATTATTTTCTTACTTAGTTTACTTTATTTGCGTAATTTGTTGCTATTCGTAATCTATATCGAATCCAAACTATAACCTTTTGAATCCTTTTTACTTGAATAATTGATTTTTTAGTTGAATAATTGGTAGTAAACTGTTTTTATTTTTCAAAACCTAAAAAACTAATACATAGGTTCTCTGTGAATATGATCATAAATTCACTAGGTAAAATATACCGCACACTCTTACACTTGAGGGTAATTCTAAACGCATTATTTAGAGGTGGTCAATGTGTATTTAACCTAATATTAGAGAACAATCCCTGTAATTTATCTAATTTTCAAACATCAAGCATCGGTCCCCATCGCACAATGTCATCTCTCTATAGATTGCTAGCTAGACAGCTTATACTCATCAATCTACATGTGTCCCAATGGAAGTCTGATTGACTCCTACAATTGAGGAAATAATTGAGCACCTTGTTAATTTATTGATTTATGTGGCAATATCAGATCCCATACCTTATAATAAACAGATAAAATCTCAACTTAAATATATCAACTGAATATTGATGTCTTTATGATTCAACTAATAATTGAATAAAAAAATTGAGATGGACCTATAATTGTTGAGTGAAGCTGATTGAATATTCATATGCTCCATGATAAATGATCTCCAAGGAAAATCCAGAATCCTCCGTTTGGATATACTGTGAGATTTCATTTTATTTTGTTTTTTTTCAAGAGAGAGGGTCAGTGGCTTGTACATTATATGATTCTATGTACTAAAGACGTGACAATCACGAAAAGACACGCAGGGTACATATAGATATATAGGGCTCATTATGCCGCTTCAGTTGGGGCTAATTGATCCTTTCATTGTGACCGAGCGCGGGTTAAATAGCAGACTATTTTTTAATTAAACTGAAAAGAAAAGAAAAATTAAAATGTCACACATTACTATTTCTTCTAACAAATCTTTTTAATTATACAGAACATCTACACAACAAAGAATCTCAAAATTTTAAATTTGAAATATTTTTAACTTTTAAATTTATTTAGTACGTAAAATTATTTTTTTTTTTACTTTTGTTATCTTTTTGGTCATTTCATATACAAATACAATTTCTCACTCTTCTAAGTTTTTTAGTATTCTCTATAAAATTTTTACATTAATATTTTTAAAAATATGATACTATTTGAAATAAATAATAGATTTTACACATTTATTAAACAATGTATGGATATCGATTAGAGAAAATCAACTAAGATTTTTTATTTTACAAAAATAATATTTAGACTTTAATTTTCTTTAAAAATAAACATTTAATAATTAGCTTTTCACGTAAACACGGTTTTGATCAAAGTGTATCTGGTCATAATTACACTACCCTTAATTTGTTTTAATTAGTGATTTTTATTTTTACATATTATTTTTATAATTTTTTATTTAGATTTATTTTACAAATTTATGTCTGAATTTTTTTACTGACTAGATTATATTTTTTTTACCTTTAGTCATGGACAATTCCTAATATGCATATATATTGGACAGATTATCAGTTTTTAAGAACATATGTAAATATGCATACTCTACCCATGAAAATTAAATATAATATGAAGTGTGGATCGTAAGTATCTCATGAATTGGTAGTATATGAAAACTAAATATAATGAAAAATGCGAGTCATAATTAACTTGTATATTAATTATGGATTAGTAAAGCACATATATACTGCAGAAACATAAAATAAGGGTTCTATATATCCGATAGAAGGCTTATAGTTTAACTGAAACTTTTTTTATTCTTTCCTTAATAGGCTTCTTAACTATCTACTATCTTAGAATGTATGTTAAGTATAGTTAAATTTTTTATTTTTTACATTTAATTTTATTTCTATTTTATAACCATTCATGTTCACTTACTTTTAGTCTCAAATACACAATGTAATTAACAGGCATCAAATTCAAATTTTTGAGAAACAAAAAATCGAGTGGCAATTGAACCATAAGACTCTATTCTTTCATTCAAGAGAACCCAGGTTCTCCATATATAATAGATATATATATATATATATATTTGAAGGTATAAAATTCAAAGCGCAAACCCCCATGGCATGTTTTGACATTATTAACTCCAAGTTGCATAATAGAGCATGCGCGCGTTTTCCACGGTAATTAATTAAACATGGTTTGGTGTGGAATTGGGCGGGGTCGGTGCAGAAGCCACGCGCTGCCCGCGCTCCGACCGGCTGTTCTCGGCGAACTTGAGACTTCCCTGATGCATCCCCTTCTGCTTCTCCTCCTCCGTCCACTCCGACACATAATAGTGCTCTTCGCTGCCTTTGATTTGGTCCTTGGAAGGCGGAAGGAACATGCTCCCCCACTGCGGGAAATGCACCAGCGTCACCGGAAGAGTGCAGCACACGATCATGATCCCCATGTAAGAGAGACCCGTCGCCGTCGAGTACTTTGAGCTGGTGAAGAATATCAGTTGAGTCAGCCCCGATCCGAAGTTCCCTCCGGCGCCGGCCAAGCCCGATATCACCCCCAGCGATCGCCGGGAAATGAAGGGGATCATCCCGAAAGTCGCTCCGCAGGCCGCCTGAGCTCCGACGGAGAAAATGATCATCATGGTGATGGCGATCGGGAGGGTGCTCGAACGCCCGAGGAGGATGCAGAAAACTCCTCCCATGGTTTGGAGGATCCAGAGGACCCATAGCCTGCCCCTCATTCCGAACTTTTTGGCCGCGTAATCTGAAGCGAATCCTCCGAAGGGCCGTGCTAGTAGGTTTGCCATGCCAAAGGTTGCTGCGATGATTCCTGCTGTGTGAAGCTTAAGGTTGAACCTGTTGCATACCAATTTCCTTTTTAAGCTTTTATTATGTATATAATCTATGTAACATAATGTTGGAGGCAAAGTTATCTCATCTTTCTTTTAGTTATAAAGAAGGAATGATATCCATATGATATGACACCCCTCATGAACATGTGTTTTAGTGTGAAGTTTTTCGAAAAACTTTCTATTATACTTTCCAATAAAATTTTACATATAATTTTTTTTATCCATAAAATATGGCTGGGCCTGAGCTCTTATACTCATTTTTATCATATTCAGAGCTGATTCAAACCAAATTTTACATAGATAATGCGTTGGACAAAATTTTACATAGAGAGTGCATTTGGACTCTGGAGTGACAAAATTGAATAACAATTAATAAATGTTATCATCTCATAATATGTGTAATGAGAAAAGTAAATTAAAACTTTTTAAAGATTTTTAATTTTTTTCCTTTTTTTTTTAATTATAAAATTTAAACTCCAACCGGGGCCATAATAACGTTCTATATTACAGCAAAAACTAGTTGAATGATGATGACAAACCTGTCATAGAAGTACTCAGCAATGACATTATCCGTGGACAATTCCACACCCATGGAATAGCCATAAAGGAGGGCAAAGATCCATGTCCTATAGTTTGTTATAGCATACCACAACACCTGGACATGAAAAGCTGTATATTAACTCAACGTATATAATATATTACATACATATATGTGTGTAGATAGATAGATAGAGAGAGAGAGAGAGAGAGAGAGAGCGAGAGATTAACTAGTGACCTTAGAGAATTTATCTCTGGCAACATCACCCTTCTTCTGGAGGGCACTGCGGTTGCCATCAGGCAAGTCCTGGCCAAGAGTCAAAACCAATATCCCCATGATGATATGAAACCAGCCGGGGATGAAGAAAGCAATCCTCCAAGCAGTGAAGGGAGTGGACCCACATCTCAGTATCACATCATAGAACAAAGGCATCAAGAGCTGAGTAGCTCCCCCACCCATATTCCCCCACCCAGCAGCAGTCCCATTCACAAGCCCAATGATCTTCCCATTAAACATCGTGCTCATCCAATACTGGCACGAAACAAACGTGGCCAGACAAAAACCAATCATGAAACGAACCGCAATGTACCCAGAAGCGTCGGCCACGAACGACATGCAGAACACGGTCGGAGCCGACAACATCACGAGGAAGGCGCAGCCGTATCTGGGTCCCAGGAGGTCGCAGACGGCGCCCATCACCAGCCTGGAGAAGATGCTTCCGGAGACGGAGGCGACGCCGGCGTTCCCGATGTCGGCTTTGGTAAGGTTGAGGTTGTCGCGGATGATAGGGACGAGTGGGGCGGCGGCGAAGGTGGAGACGAAGCAAGTGAAGAAGGAGATCCAGGAGAGGTGGAAGGTCCTCATGTGAGGGTTGGCGAAGGAGAAGAGCTTGAACACTTTGGCCTTGTGCTCGGAGTCCACCGGCAAAGAGAATTTCGCCGTGGTGTCGGTTGGGACCGCCGGAGAAGCCACTGAGAAGGCGAGAGTTGGCTCTCTGCCTGTGACTCCGTGCATGGAGCTTCCCGGGGATCCTTCGACATCACCCATTCTTTTGGGGAATCGAGATGAATTAAGGTGTGTTGAGGAGTAAGTAGTACAATGTTGTTGGATTTGTTGTTGTTTTGTGGAGGTATGGGTGGAAGAGGTGTTAATTTATAAGGGGATTTAAGGCTACGTTTGATCGAGAGATTGGTGATGTGATACAAGTAATTGTATGAGATAATATATAGAATTGAATATAATATAAAATTATTTTTATATGAGATTATTTTTTTAGTATTTGATTAGTGAGATATAAAATAAGATAAAAAATATGATTAGACAAGTGACATGACAGAAAATAAATTTAGAAATAAGATATAAATAATATCACATTTTCATAAAATTACTTATATTTTATTTTTAGGGTATAAGTCGTCTTATAGTATTAATGATCCGCTCTCATTCTTTTTAACCAAATATAAGATTAGAATGAATTCTACACACATACATTTTAATCTCAAATTCTAATCTCGAAAACAAACATGGCCTAAGAGTTGACATTGTCCGATAGCCAATGGAGATTCCCAACGGTCGCGGAATTTAAATATTTGGAGGAATCCTTTTCGCCACGGCTGACATTGTTGAAGGCCCTCCACATAGGTAGCCAATGGAGATTTCCAACGGTCACGGAATTTAAATATTTGGAAGAATCCTTTTCGCCACATCTGACAGTGAAAAGGATCAGCAACTTTACCTTTTGAGGAATCCTTTTCGCCACATCTGACTGAAGCGGATTAGCAACTTAGCCTTATCGTATATCCCAAAGGATCAAATACTGTGTCTGTTGGGCCCATTTTCCTGTCAACAACACACGTAACCCCTAGTCGTGGGAGACTTACATCTTATAATACTGATTTTAGTTGTCCGCTGATATTCAAACAGGTAGTTTTACTTGCGTGTGTACATATATATATATATATATATATTATTACCACCGACTGGGGTGTTTTTCAGGATGTGCGTAATATTATTGGTATTTAAAAATCTCTTGGCATTACTGGGGATAATGTGTCAAGTTGTGGTAGTCACGAGCTTGCCAGTATTTTATTTATTTATTTATTTATTTTGAAAGGTATCGAGCTTGCTAGTAACTTGTAACTTGAGCCCAGTTTTTTTTTTTTTTTTGGGTCTCATTTAACATTCAAATTAAGCTTGTACAACTAAGGGTGCATTTAATGTGAAATAAAATATTAAAAATTTTTAAAATTTATTTACTTTTTATTTTATTACACGATTTATAAATTCATAATTTATCTCATTTTTATCACTCCAAACACACCCTAAATGTTTTGTTTGAAAACTTGTGTAGCAGCTTGAAAAAATAATATATATATATATATAATTTTTAGAGTAAAATGATTTTATTTTAATTTTATTGATGAATTAATTTTGAATTATAATAGTTTAAACTAAGACGATTTTTTTTTGTTTAAAGTCCGTTTGGATTCCTAACTTTTTTCAAAAAAATTCTAAAAAATTGTAAAAGTTTTCAAATTTCTCCAATTAAATTTCGTCACGTGTCACTTTTACATCACATGAACACTAACTTTTGGTTTTTTATTTTTATTTTTTGGCACTCCAAATGCCCCCTTAATGAAAAATATGTTTTGATTTAATCTTTTGTGCTATAATATTTTAAACCAAAATGAAATTCTAGCTAATGAAACTATTTGAGAGGCAAACTCAACCTAAATTATTTTTTATCGAGTTAAAATCAAATCTTTTGTTATTTATTCAATTCGAGCTTAAGTAACTTAAAAAATTGCTTGACTCAACTTGATCCTCTCCCTATGCATCAAATTGTTTGATTTAGAGAGGGCGTAGAACAAATCAAGTTATTGGTGGCTCAATTGTCGTTTGATTTGATGAAAGTTTGTTTGAAATCAACTCAAAACATAAATAAATCAAATGCATATCAATTATCATTTTAAATTCATTATATATTATATATAGAATATAACCAGGTTCCAAATCTATAAATATCATATAAAATATTAAATTATCATAACTCGACGCCAGATTGAAAATTAGGAACTCTCTTAATTCAATTCAAAATATAAATAAACTAAATTTAAATTAATTTTTTAACTTCGCTAAATTTAACAAGTTTAATTCAAAAACTATACTACTAGCTAGGTTTGGTTTAGTTCATTTACTTCCCCCACAGGCTAGGAATCCCAAAAAAAAAAAAAAAAAAAAAGACCTTAATCAGTATTCAACTATTTATAGAGTAAATCTATAAAAAATATAACCTACAAAAATAACCAAAATGTCAAAGAAAATTTGTGACCAGGCCATCACTTCATACTTATCGCTTCAATGCGGTAAATTCATAAAATATATTTTAATTATAACATCATCATTATCATATTATTTTTATTTCACAATTTGATATTTTTACGTGTTTATAGGCATTGACATGAATAGTTGAATGCTTTGATTTTTTTTAAAAAATAACAATATAGCGCCGTGCAAAATTTTTGTATTATAGAATTTAAAAAAAAATCAGATGTAAATAATTTTTCTTCTAAATAAAAAAAAAATTTCTAAAATTCAAATCTTGAATCCATGCCACAACGAGTCCTAATTTGAGTTTGCCTGCCATGAGTCATCAGGCACTGTTTGCTCCCATGCCAAACTTTCATGTGTATATATATATATATATATATTCTTGTTTAACTTCTACTAGTTAGCCCGATGGATTTGCTAGTGTATTACCTGTGCAATAATACCAACCTGCCTCAAGTTTTAGTTTGTCTTTACAACACTAATAAATGGTTTTAATTAAAGTCAAGAACACCAACCGCCATGGAGCCATTACTACCAACCCAGGCTAATGTTTCCCAGGCTAATATAGAAACATTGCGATATAATGTCTGTATCATCAGCTGAATTTGTGACTGTCTCTGTATAAATTCATTTTCTTTAATCAGAAACTTTTCTCTCACTTTCACAACGTTGTCATATTTTCACATTATTTGAGATAAATTCAAGACATATTTGATCTTATTAATGAAGGCAAATCTCAGCTAATAATTTTGACTTACACGTGACTGCAGACGAGCAGAAACTCAAGAACACTTACAGCAATTAGTGGGTTTGGAAGATTTGCCGCTAAATATCATTTTGCTCAAAACTTTTTATTCATAAAAAATTATAAGGGGAATTTTTGGCTCGACGTATTGCAACTCGATTTTATCCGATTAAAGTTATTTTTGAGATTTAAAAATATCATTTTGTACCTTTTCGAAACATTATTTTCATTGCAATCAAAAATTTAATTTTACCCTCTTAACTTTTGTCTAAAAGATTAAAAATTTATCGTTTCCGATTACGTCAAATTTCCTGCAAGTGTAATCTACTTGGCTAATTGCATTGCCAACTCGTGGATATTTAGGGCCAAACACAACCCCTGGGCAACTTTGCAACTCAATCAAAGGCTGGTAAGTTGGATGACTTCCCTCTGTCTGTCTCCCTCTTTGAAAAATATTTCAAATCTTCAATCACCACTATAATTATTAGATGACTCGTCCACGCGCGTCTGTTATATCAAACAGCCAATCTTCCTCACATGCATCTATACATACACACTCTCTATCCATCTGACAAGTAATTATCTCCCCAAGTCATATATATGCCAGCTAATTCTTTACGCTCAACTTGTGCCGTTTATAGTCCATCGTTGCCGGCCTGATGGAGACACAAACTATATATATATATATATATATATCATATCCCTTCTTAACCCTTCACAAGCTCTTAGAGTTCTTTTGGGTTTATTATATATTTACGGTTCCAAGTCTTCAAATAATGACTAGCTTTAAGGTTGCAATTCTGTGGAAACGAAGAGGTTGGCTGCCAATGTCTGTATATAATATTTAATACTATGTTTGGAACATAAATTTATGGAAGTAAAAAAAAATTAAAAAAAATTATAATTTTTGTAATTTTTGTACGTTTAATCAAGTAAAAGATAAATTTTGTTGATAAACATTAATTTACTTTAGTCTTATTTTTCTAACTCAATAAAAAATTAAAATAAATTTGATTTTTTTTACTTCTTTTTATATTCCTACTATTTTACTTTCTTCTTTTTTTCTTCACAAATTCATATTCTAAACATATCTTAAGGTTTATTTGCATGGGGAAAAGATGAGTAAATATATATATATATAATTATTTATATATAATATTTATGATTATCTAAATAAAAGATTATTTTTTATAAATATTTATTTATTTTCTTCTTATTTGGCTAATAGTCAAAAAATAAAATAAATTTAATATGTATATCATTTCATTTTGCTTTTATATCTTTTTTTTCTTTATTTTTTTCTTCGTTTCAATTTACAAATCTCTGTTTCAAATGCACTCTAGAAGTTGGGGTTACGAAAAATCTTACATAACAAACCCATCTTGATATTAGAGCATACCATAACTGTAGGATTGATTCACACACACACGATATATGGAAAAAAAACAGTAAAGAGATCAACACACAGATTTACGTAGTTCCCCAAAATTCGGATACATCCACGGGAGCATGAGCGAGAATTCTTTCTTATTGATTGCAAGGTTACTTAGAAAATATTTATAATCACCTCTATTCTTAATCCTAATAGGATTATATAGTCTATTCCTAACCCTAATAGAATTACATGGTCTGATTCCCAAAATACCCTTAATTACACCATACCGTACCACGGGGGCATTGCCCCCCGCACCCCCCAAACCTTCGGGCTCACGACCTAGCCTACTACATGTTGAATCTGAGATGAGGGCGGATGCTTCGCTCCACTCAGTCGCTTCGCTTCCCTCACTCTACTTCGCATTCGCCACTCTTTCCTAGCACTTGGTTCCTCTCCGTATGAGCCATAAGTCCCAACAATCTCCACCTTGGCGAATACTTGCCCCTTCAGGAGTCAAACAACCTCGTTCAACTAGTTTGGGGGGAATGTCTCATCTCTAGCACCAAGAGACATTAACCAAGTCCAAGCAATACTCAAACTTGTCCATGGTAACCATCTTTGTCAATATGTCAGCTGCATTCTCTGAAGTGTGCACTTCTTAAGTATCAAGTCACCCATAGCAACTAACTCCCTCACTTTGTGAAACCCCACATTAATGTGCTTGGTCCACCCATGATACACCTGATGCTTTGTCAAATAAATGGCACTCTGACTATCACAGAACAGCTGCACTTGACTTTGATCTATGCCCAGTTCTTTCACTAACCCCTTTAGCCACAATGCTTGCTTAGTAGCCTCAGTCACTGCTATATATTCAGACTCAGTAGTAGATAGAGCCACTAGAGGTTGTACCATGGATCTCCAACAAACAAAACCACCTGCAAGAGTGAACACATACCCTGTTATAGACCTTCTGTCATCCACACCTCCAGCATAATCAGCATCAACAAACCCTACAACTGAAATCTGATCTTATTACCTAGCAAACATAATCCCACAGTCCACTGTACCTCTCAAGTATTTGAAAACCCACTTGACTGCCGCCCAATGCTCTATGCCTGGATTGGCCATGTACTTACTGACTATGCTAACTGCATGTGCCAAATCAGGCTTGTACAAACCATTGCATACATTAAGCAACCAACTACATTGGCATAAGGCACTTTTGACATGTCCTGAATTTTTCAGTTGATTTTGGACACTGTACTGAAGACAATCTGAAATGATTCGCCAAAGGAGTGCTCACTGACTTTGCATTATTCATGCTAAATCTTTCCAACACTTTCATGACATAATCCTTCTGAGATAACCACAGCTTCCCAGCTGACCTATCTCTATGAATCTCCATTTCAAGTATTTTCTTTGCAGCGCCCAAATCCTTCATATCAAATTTCTTCCTCAACAAAGACTTCAACCCCATTTACCTCAACTAAACTCTTCGCAGCAATAAGCATATCATCCACATGAAGTAGCAGAAAAATATAGGAACCATTATCGAGACTCTTAACATAAACGCAACAATCATACTCACAGCGTGTGAATCCAATCTAAATCATGTACGAATCAAATTTCTTATACCATTGTCTCAGAGACTGCTTAAGCCCATAAAGCTACTTCTTCAACCTACATACAAGGTGCTCAGTCCCTGGCTGCTTGAACCCCTCAGGCTACTCCATGTAAATAACTTCCTCCAAATCACCATGAAGAAAAGTCATTTTAACATCCAGCTACTCTAACTCCAGATCATAGCTAGCCACCAATGCTAAGATAATTTTGATTGAAGTATACCTCACAACTGGAGAAAAAACCTCAGCATAATCAATTTCCTTTCTCTGTGAGTACCCTTTTGCTACTAACTGAGCCTTGAACTTCTCCTTTTCTTTTTCTGACGCAGCTTATTTCCTTTTATACACCCATTTGTAACCCACTGCCTTCTTTCTCTCGAGTAGTTTTGTCAACTCCCAAGTCTGGTTCTTGTGCAATGACTCATTTCCTCCATCATGGCTTCCATCCATCTGTCCTTTTCAGAACTAGTAATAGCCTCCTGAAAATAGACGGATCCCCACTGGTAGTAGTCAGAGCAAAAGAAACCATATCCTCAAACCCATACCTCCCAAGTGCTTTAATAGTACGTTTAGGTCTCCCTGTGGCTATACTTTCTTGCTGCTGTTGTTTCTGCTGTTCTTCTGTCTCAGAACCACGTGTGTCAGAACCATTCAGCTCAACCTGTATACCCTGCTACTTGTTACCTTCCACTAACTCGAATTTCTGATGTGTCTTGACCATTGAGGCTTCATCAAATATCACATCTCTGCTGATCACTACCTTCTTTGTTTCCGGATCCCAAAGCTTGTATCCTTTTACCCATTTTTCATACCCAATAAAGATACACTGTTTAGATTTTGCATCAAGCTTTGACCTCTCATCCTCGAGAACATGAACATAAGCTGGACATCCAAAAACTAGTAGAACTGAATAATCTACATCTCTCCCTGTCCACACCTCATCTGCTACCTTTCCATCCAGAGCAATACTCGGTGACCTATTTATAATAAAACATGCCATATTCACTGCTTCTGCCCAAAATACCTTTGGAAGTCCTGCATTCAATCTGATACACTATGTTTTCTCCACTATAGTTCTATTCATCCTTTCTGTCACCCCATTCTGCTGAGGTATCTTACGAACTGTAAAGTGTCGCTGAATCACATGCTCCTCACAAAACTTCAGAAAAAGGCCCATTCTTGTACTCTTTCCCCTTATCTGTCCTAAGGCACTTGATTTGCTTCCCTGTCTAGTTTTCCATTTCAGCTTTCCACACCTTAAATTTATCAAAAACTTCATATTTGTGTTTCATGAAGTACACTTAAACTTTCCTCGAAAATCATTGATAAAGGTCACGAAATACAGATATCCTCCTTTAGACGCTACACTCACTGGTCCCCAAACATCTGAATGTGTATAGTCAAGAATTCCCTTCGTTCTATGAGTAGCACCTCTAAACTGCACCTTACACTGTTTTCATAGAACACAGAACTTGCAGAATCCAACATTGCACGTTTTCACCCCTTTCAGCAGATTCCTCTTATATAACTCTAACATCCCACGTTCTCCCATATGCCCCAAATGCATATATCAAAGAATAATATCATCAGCATCTTCAGTTATAGTGGCAGCAGTTCCACTTACAACTATACTCCCTATCAACTTATAAATATTTCCAAGACCTTTCAAACCCTTCAAGATCACCGTAGCACCTTTCGTTACCTTCATTACTCCACCTTTTGTTTTGTACCTGTAGCTTGCAGAGTCTAAGATTCCCATCGAAATTAAGTTTTTTCTTAAATCTGAAACATGTCTAACATCACCCAAGGTTCTCACAACACCGTCAAACATTCTGATTTTAACTGTCCCTATTCCTATGACTTTACAAGATGCATTATTACCCATAAGAACGGTACCACAATTCACTGACCTGTAGGTGTCAAACCATTCTCTGTTAGGAGACATGTGATAAGAGTATACTGAATCCAGAATCTATGAGTATAACAGATGATCCACATGGGCTAAAACCGAAAGTATATCACCATCTTCTTCTGAATCCTACTATGTGACATTCGCAGAATTCGACGATCCATCTTTCTTTTCCTCTACCTTTCCTTATTTCTTCCAATTTGTGCCTTTTTTAGGGCAGTCCTTCTTCATGTGTCCCGGCTCATGGCACTTGTAACACTTGTACGCAAACCCTTCGCTGGACTGCCCCCTCGACTTAGATCTCCCACGGCCTCCACCTGCTCTAACATTCTCCTTCTTTTTTCCACGATTCTCGTACTCCTTCGCCATCAGTCCTTCACCATAAGATAAATTAGCTTGTTGCTTGCGTTAGTTATACGCCAAAAGGGCTGCAGTGACCTCTTCTAGTTTTAGGGTTTCTTTCCCCCAAAGTAGAGTTGTAACGAGCATGTCGAGAGAAGATGATAACGAGGATAGCAACATCAAAGCCTGGTCTTCCTCCTCGAATTTCACGTCAATCCTTAGCAAATCACTAACAAGCTGATTAAACATATTAATATGCTAAATAAGATCAGAACCCTCGGCCATCTTTAGTCCAAATAGCTTCTGATTTAAAAATAGTTTATTTGTCAAAGACTTTGACATATACCTGCTCTCCAGTTTAGCCCAAACATTGGCAGACGAGTCATCACCAATCACATGATACATAACTTCATCTGTAAGACACAGGTGAATCGTACTCACTGCCTTCATCTGCAGTTCTTCCCAGTCATCGTTCAACATCGCCTCTAGTTTCTTCTTAGCCCCATTCAACGCCTTCACCAAACCCTACTATATTAACAGATCTTTTACCCGTTGTTGCCATAGTCCGAAATTCCTAGTCTCGTTGAACTTTTCTACATTGAACTTTGTAACAGATGAACTTCCCACCATCGTTCTTCGTGTGATTCAACCTGGCTCTAATACCAATTTGTAGGATCAATTCACACACACACACACACAAAATATATGGAAGAAAACAGTAAAGAGATCAACACACAAATTTACATGGTTTCCCAAAATTCGGGTACGTCCATGGGAGCATGAGCGAGAGTTCTTTCTTATTGATTATAGGGTTACATAGAGAATATTTATAACCACCTCTATACCTAACCCTAATAGGATTACATGGTCTATTCCTAACCTTAATAAGATTACATGGTCTGATTCCCAAAATACCTTTAATTACACCATACCGTACCGCGAGGGTGTTGCCCCCCGCACCCCCTAAACTTTCGGCCCTACGGCTCAACCCACTACATGTTGAATCCGAGATGAGGGCGAATGCTTCACTCCGCTCGGTCGCTTCGCTTCACTTCCCTCATTCCACTCCACTCCGCTTCACACCCGCACTTCTTTTCTAACACTTGGTTCCTCTCCGCATGAGCCACAAGTCCCAACACCCTTTTGGAGTTTTAAAAAGTTTCAAAAAAATTTTTGATTTTCTTAAATTAAATTTCCTAACGTTTTACTTTTACATCAATTTTTGTTTTTAATTTTTTCAAAATTCCAAAGCTGAATTTTTATTTTTCTTACAGTTAATTTTTTATTTTTTTAACTTAACCTTTTTATTAGTTTATTTGACTTTTAGGTATTTCTCCGCCACAAGAGTTCGATTAAGAAAAAAAAAAAGCACCATCAAAGATAATGTCATTATCAGATCAATGCATCATTGCCTAGTAGGACAAGGATAGAGAAATTACCCCAAAAAAAAAAAAAAAGACAAGGAAAGAGAAGAGCATTAATTTATTTTTGTTTTTCATTTAATTATTGAGGTTGAAACTGCTTTTAATAAGATCTCCGATTATATATGCATCACACTGACTATGTTCCATATACATACAGACATACATACATATACATATATATATATATATATGTATATATATATGCAGAGAGACAATATTTAAAAATTATAAATTAATGTTGAATTAATCATCCATTTTTCTTACTGAGCCAGCGTTTTGACTAAAACACAAAAAGTGAGGGCTGACCAAATTAATTTTGAGATAATGTGTAATTGTTGTTTTTGGTAGATTATATGTTGTCACTATTTAATTTATTCTCAACTTTTTATTTATTTTTTTTTTCGGAAATAGTTTGGAAAATTCAGCCAAATTCAGGATACTCAACCCTCGAGTAGAAATAAAAAAATTCGACCAATTTTATTTTCACCGTGTTTTGATCCGGAGAGTCAGTTCAATGCAGTAGTCCCGACCTTATTTAGCATTGGAATTTCATTCATCAGGTAAAACAACTAGTTGATGTTTGATAGGATAGGTTACTGTGGGCAACTGTTGGGTTTCCAAGTATTTTGACAAATTTCTTAACCAAATGAGACATCGATCCATCCATTGTAAAGTAGAGAGTTTAATTTTTAAAACTACTTAGTTTTTTATATTGAGTTGCCTTAATACAACTTGGAATTTTCTCGTTTACTGGAATTTAATTTGAAAAAAAAAATTAGTATTTACTTGTTTAAAATTAAAATTATTTAGGATACATTTCAAGTGATAAAAAATAATACAAAATGAGATAAGTTGTAAGTTTTTTTTTTTTTTTTGTGAGAGTGTGCATGCATCTCTATGTGGATTTCAAAGAAGCGACGAGAGCTTGTATTTATTACACCAATAGCAATTAGCGAGTGAGTTGTGGTGGAGTGTTAGTGGTGCAGTGGTGGTGACTTGATGGTCTTAGTTGGAGCTGAGAGAAGGCCATGGTTTGTGGTCTATTCAGTTCAACTCGAGTCCGACTGGCACTTGGTTTCTTCTTCTTCAATTTTTCCTTCTGGTTTAAGATAGAAGCATTTTTGGTACATGTTGTGTAGTGCTAAATATTGTATTGAATATTTTTGGAGTATGAGGGGTGAGAGTTTGAGTGGATCAGGAAAATGATGCATGTATGTGTATGTATATTTATATTTATATATGTGTATATAATTGATATGTTGCAGTTTAGAATTGAGTAAATTATACTTATTTTCCCTCAATATTTAGATAATTACACTTAGTCTTTAAATATTTAAAAATTATACTTAATTCTTTTATTTTGAAATGTGGTCAACGTTGACCCATTTCCATTAAATCAATCCTTAAAACTTAAAAAAAAATGGTAAAGTAACCAAAATTTTACGTGTTTTCTTATTTTACATTTCTCACATTTATGTCAATTTTCTTTACAAAAATTCTCAAAAAATAAGTAAAAAAAAAAAAGTAAAACCAAAAAATTTTTTGAGACACTTGTATTAAAAAAAGAAACTAACAAATATGTGAGAGAAAAATGATAAAATAGAAAAAAAAAATCTAAAATTTTGGTTACTTTACAGTTTTTTTGGTTAAATTTTAACGGTTAATTTAGCAAAAATTGGTCAATGTTAATAACATTCTAAAATAAAGAAAATAAGTGTAGATCTTAAATGTTGTGAGGTATAAGTGTAATTACTTAAATATTAAAGGTAGATAAGTGTAATTTTTCCTTTAAAATTTAATTCATGTTATGTGTTGTAAATTGAATTATAAATGATGACGAATAGTCTTTCTAGCATTATTTGAATCTAATGCTGATGTATATATATATATGTTGTTATGAAGTATGGGAAATGAAGTAGGCATTGGAGATTAAGGATGAAGTCGGAACCTAGAAATTTGTTTTTTTACTAATTGTGTGTTAGTAGTATGCACGAGGAGCTTCCTTTTGTGTGTACAACAGCAGGGTTTGGATTGGCGTGTACATGAGACCTGTTCCTGCATGCATACAAGATGGATCAAGCCTAGCGTGTGCATGGAGGATAGTCTAGTCTAGTCCAGTCTTTACTTCTTTTTTTTTTTCAGTTCAAATGCATAATTATGAAAATTAGTACTTGTTTAGATTATTCGACAAAAATCTTATTTTATGCAGTTATTGAGAATGATATGATGGACTGAGTATGACGATAAGATATTAGATTATGATATCCGGGTTGTGTATGGCAAGTGAAACTTGGGTTTCTATTTAAAATCGTTAATAATATTTATTTAGAGTGGTTGAGTCATGTTGTATTAGATATGTAATATCATGTTGTTATAGTATCGAGTTGAGTATTAATTAGGATATACATACCCATGAGTTGAGACTTCCTATACCTGCACAGAGGTTGATTTTCGTTTCAAGTATGCTAGTAATCGACAGAGCGATGTAAATGACTGATGACATAGTTATTTATTTGATCGAAACCAAAGATGCAGATATGTCTGTGATGGAATATATTTATTACTTTGGTGTAGACGTAAATGCTAAAGGATGGTATGTGGGTAATTGAATGCTGTGGCCACAAGTCAATCACCCAAAGTACATGCCCATATATATGTGTTGGGGGGAGGGGGTAATATGATGATGATGTTGAAATTATTGCGATTTTTATCTATATTTTTAGATATATATAATAACGTTAATAAATATGATAATGAAGTTGTGTACTTAAATATGTATACTCGTGCACACATGCACACACCTACCTACTGGGTGGTTTTGCTCACCCCTTTTTCATTACAAGTGACTTCTTGAAAGTTAGAAACAATCATCTTGAGTTGAGCTAAAACTTAAGTTTGAATTAGAGTTTTATTAGTATTTGTATTTAAATTATTATATTTTTATTTGGACCTCCTAAAGTATGGGGTTCTAATAATTTGACAATTATGTTGTAAGAACGATAATGCTATTATAATTATTGTTATGGCCATGAAGGCCTTTGAATTTGGTTATCGGTATGTAACATTTAGTTGTTTATTATTGTTATTTAACATTACTCCTATAAGAATCAATAACATAATTAGATATTTTGGTTGATTGATTGACATGACATAACTTTTATTATTTGGTTTACATTAATTTTTATAATTCTATATCGCTCATCCCAAATTACAAGATTAGGGACCTAACACCTCTTTTATTCCGAAAGCAAGCCATTAAATAACCAAAGTACTTCTAAAAAGTGTTTTATTTTTAAACGGCGTTTTAATTATTTAATTAATAATAATCTTTTCACCGAAAAGAGCACATGAATATTGCATAACTATTAAATTACTTGAAAAAGATTGCATGAATACTACATAACTAATAAATAAATCTAATTTGCCACTTCAATCTAAGAGTTGAGCAATTTTAACATCTGTTCACTTTTAACCCCAGGGAGTCTTTTTTTTTTTTTTTTTTTCCCTGACGAAATGGGAGAATTATCGAAATAAAAGTATTGTTTGATCTTGGCCTGCATAATAAACTTCTTGACTGATATGCCAATTCACCAATTTGAAGTTAAAAAATGACCAATAATCTCTTGGCACTTTCAACTTACAACTGCATTTACACTCTTTAAAATAATAAATTTAGTAGGATTTAATTTTATTTGATAAGAATTAATTATCACTAATTACTATATTTGAAATGAGAATAAGACATTTATGAGTATGATTTGATTTTATTTTATCACTTAAATTTTAAAATTTTTACACTATTTGAAATCTAATAAGAAATAACAAAATTTTATGAGAATTCAATATCTTCTTGAGACATCTAAGTAAACAAATTTTCCCTCAAATCTCATATTTATTCTATTTTTTTCCCCCTAACATGACAAATTTGGTATTTCTTTTAAATTGATTCAATTCAATTATTAAATTTAAACCCATATTTCAAACACAAAATTTTATTTATCAAATCAATTTAATTCTTTACTTTATAATAAAATCAATTCTAAGAAAGAATATTTTCAAACGAAGTGTTAAGGGTAACTCGAATAAACTAATAAACACAAACATGTTTGTTTCATATCATATGGGAATGAATAAGAAAAATTATTTCACTTTTAATTTTTATTCTATGCTTATTTATAATTTTTTTATCGAGATAGAATCTCCTATAGAATGTTATAATGTAAATAACATTCTATATAACATTCTATGATAAATATTATCTTAAAAGAAAATTTGAAATGGAAATTAAGAGTAAAACATTATTTAAGATAAAAATTAAGAGTACAATATTATCTATAACGCCATATTCCACAAAATAAACATACCCAAATTGCACAACTTTATCTCTAACTCCATATCCCACAAAATAAACATACCCAAATGGACAAGCAATTTGGTCTAACGCCAAAATAAATTAGTAGATTTCAAATACGTACCAATAAGACCAGAGAAGAGGAAGGAGATACAAATCCCCCCCCCCCCCCTTTCAATTCCAAATATGTTGTCAATACAATACATGAAATAGATTGAACATTTAACTAATCATTTGCCAAACATGAATGCACTTTCGATGTAAGTGCCAGAAATGACTCCCCATCAATTATGAAGCAATCATTATCTTTATTTATTGAAAAAAAAAATAAACAAACAAAAAAAACTAAATGCTGTAGAACTTCCACAGACCACATATCCCAGTTTAATGTTTTGAAGTTGAACCTTACCCAGAAAGGTCAGCAACTCTAACAAAGTAGCTTCCCCTTTTGCTATTTACTTCTAAACAAAGCAAGCAGCTTTGTATTGACTAATCATTCCGAATAATCAGCATCACTAATAGAAGACAAAATTATAACCACATATACATATATATAGAGAGAGAGAGAGAGACTTGGAACCATGTACAAAATAAGTTGACTTATCATATTCTAAACCCATTTCCCAATAATAAAACACAATTATGAAGTTCTAATATAACTAGAGACTGGAACCATGTACAAAAATAAAGTGAATTGACATTGACTTTATAATTTCAAAACACTAAAAGACAACCTAACCAAGCTCAATTTTATCTCTTAAGAGCACTGATTGCTTACCATTGACTTGCACTCCAAAAATGAAAATGCACTGCACCATTCTTCATTCCTATCCAGATAAGGAGGAATACATCCCATGTATATAACCATTTGTCATAAGAGGACAATAACCGAGTTTATCTTGACATCAAATTTACATCTAACATTGCAGACGCACCATCAGATGAAAACTTTTCTCATGAAACTTTATATGTATGTCACTATAGAATAGACATCCATCGTACTACAAAGGATGGAAGAAGGTTCAACTTAAAAACTAGATAATTCTGAAAGTAAATATGGATTACAAATTTAATGTATGGAACATCTACTTTTATCATTCTAATTTATATAATTCAAGCCCAGAAATTTTTCAAGAAAATTGACCAGCAGCTCCAGGCATAAATATGATTTGCTGCTAGTTTGAATCGGGTTTTATATAATCTGCCAATGAAAACAAGGACAGATAAACAAACCTAGACAATGGCTTGTAAGTTTGTACAATATGCGCATCAACTACTGGTACTTCCTGTCCTATGGACAGGCTTGTAGAGCACAACAGTAACAAATTTCGTTCGGAAACGATGAGTGATTCCGAGCGCCACAACAGGTCGAGAGGGTTCCCTGTTCTCAATGTAGAGATGGTTGAGAATCACATTCTGAGGTAATGGTAGGAGTCCAGAATGGTCTCTGCCTGCTGGATAGCTTAGTAATGGGTATTGCAGCTGGGGAGGGACCACAGGTGGGTCCCGTGTATCATCATCATTTCCAGGGTACGCATTGTTGTAACTTGAATCGGGTGATTTTGGTACTTCAAATCCCACCACAGTTGCTTCCTCCTACACAATTGTCATATGTTTAGGAGCCGCTTGTCCTAAAGTAATATGAAAAGTAAAGACTTTGAGGCTTACTTGATCTTCGCCATGTGGGTTCATTTTGAAGAGGCAATGCGACAGGTTATCAGTGCAAAATAATGAACCAATGGAGTTTCGTTATATTGATGAGCCTGAAAAATACAAAAGCCTTTTCTTCTGTCAGCATATGGGGAGATCGGAGGGCTGGCTGTACAATAATATGCAACGATTTAAGTAGTACACTATTCCTAGATAAGCAAAAGCTGTTAGATATAACTGCACTGAAAATTCAATAACAATTAACCCAAACTCGTTCAGAATTAGCAACCTGCACCTTCATCCACATACTAATTCAGAATTGACGTTTAAAAGAGTTCGACTGAAAGTCGTACAGTGACTGTAACATTCAACAGATTTATAAATTAAAAGAGGCAATAATTTGCATGACTCTCAAATTTTAGCCAAAACAAACCATAACATATTTGCATTCTGCTGAAGGAGCCATAATTGAGAAGCCAATTATTTTTGTTTAAATTTTTTCACTACATTTGCCAATAAGAAAATTATTAACAATTGATCCAAGCAGCTTATTGCAGCCCAAGTATTGGGATAAATTGTCTGAAATCAGACCACCACTTAAAAGTGGTAAGCTGCTTGGATATAATAAAAACTTATTTGCTATCCAAAAACAAGTAATACCCTAGAGTCCAGCCCACTAATCACTAAATGCAATAGCCAAACCCAGAAATCACATCCTTAAACCTTAGCAACACTATCCAATCTCAAAACCCCAATCCTATAGCCTGCTGGCTCAATATCTAGCGAAAAGGATCCTCATTCTTATTGTAATGATTGTCCTACATCTGATTTACCTATATAGATATTCCAAGAACACTTCCAAGTTCCAACACAAAGGTGGCAATTCAACTCCACAAAGCTAAGGAGAGAAAGCTGGTCGGATGGATTTTGTCCACAAAGGTGGACAAAACTGCCCTTACTAATGTAAGATCCCCGCTGCTCTCACTGCCCCTTTCCCATCACAATAGGCAAGTCACCCAAAGCCATGAAAATATTTCCTTGGAAGCACAAAGGCACAAATTTTACATTAGGTCATGATTGAGAAAGAACAACTAGGTAAATGATCTACATACATGAAACAGTGTCAGTGTCAGTATGTGCGCGCACAATGCACCTTTGAAGTGTTAAGGTAGCTTGAATAAACTGGTGGGGAGGATATAGAGCGGTGGATTGGTCCCATATGGTTCCTTGGCAAGGAGAAAAAATGGAGACTTTAATCCTTTGTTGAACCTTTTAAACAGCTGGAAATGTGCGTTTTATCATTTTTCCATTTCTTCTTCTTCTTTTTTTTTTTTTTTTTTCCTTTCCTTACAGAAATTTTAAGAAAATTATAGTACTTGATACTGTATCAAATATCACGACCTCGTCAGATAAAAATTATTATAATTGTCCAATCAATATCGCACTACACATCAGATATATATTTGTCATACTTATGCTCCTCACACTTCACATAAACAGATTTATTAAATTATCATATCAAAAGGTATACCCATTTATCGATCTCATGGAATCTTATAATTTGATTAACTTGATAAGCACGATAGAAAGTACAAGCTTGATAAGAGTCCAAAAACAGGATCCATTTTTCCCTCTTCTCGATAAGTAATGACGGCCATATTAAATAATAAAAAATAATAATAATAATAAAGAAATGCTTAAAAGGGAGTGAACGCAATTCATGAAGTTAACAAATTAGAGCTGTATATGGCCAAGCATATATAGCTCACCTGAAAAAACAAAAGAAGAACCAAAAAGAGTATTCAGCCACAACAAACCGAACAAGGAAATGAAAATTGAGGCCAAACACCCTGCACCTTTGAAGGCTCAGCAGTTCCTCTTGCACCAGATGCACCTCATAACTCAAGAAGAGCTATTTGCTATGCACATATAGTGCCAGCCCAACACAATAAGTTCTCTCCGGTAATGCAAAGTCAGATTAGCCCCTGGAGCTGCTGATCAAACAAAAATCAATACTGGTGGGGCCCACATGGGAGTGGCGGTGGGGATTACTTCACCAAATTCCATTCCCACAGGAGGAGCACTACGTAAGGACCATGCTGAGAAGGAACCTCCACCTAATGACACCGCTATACCAGCTTATACTTCCCCTCCCCTTGAAAGGGGAAATCAGAGCAACCCAAATAAAGCTGCTGAGTTGATATCGCAACCTGAAACTTCCTTTTGAACCAATGCATTCAAAATAAAAAAATGAAACAATTTTGCACCATTAATCCCAAGTCATAGCCAGCAAAAAAATATATCGATAGCTTCCCTCAACAATCTATGACCATTGACCACACCACGCCACCTATCCAGCCAAAACCTACACCGCTTCCATCCCCCACCACCTCCACCTGTAGGAGACAAGAGTGAAGAAGTCATCATGCACCCTCATAATCCCCCTGCCACAGCCATACTGCATGACGACTTCTAATAGTAATAATGCCAGCTGACCATCCACCCCCACTCACAGCTAAACTTGCTGCAACAACCTTCCCCTCTCTATGGCAGAACTCTACAACCACATAGTAGGCTTTGTGGAACAACCCATGGTTTCTAATACCCACACCCCCTCCATCAATAGATTTATAAACCCTGTCCTAACCCACCAAATGAAAATAAAAACTAATCTCCAAGCAGCCACCCCCCAGTCCCTTCGAAGCTTTTGAAACCTTTTCAGCAACAACCTTCCTCCACAAACTTCCTCTCTCCATAAACCTGCAAAACAACATATAAAGTAGGGCTTTGCTGAACAGCCCAAGTTTTTCTAATACCTAGATCCCTTCCAATAGATTTACAAACCATTTCCTAATTCCTAACCCACCAAATTAAATTTAAACTCATCTCCAAGCAGCCCCCCTTGTCAGTCCCTTTGAAGCTTTTGCAACCTTTTAGTAACCAAACACGGACTGGTGAGTGACAACATGGCATAGATAAGTAGGCTAGACAACATAATCTTAATAAGAGTTAACCAAGCCCTCTTAGATAGATGTTACCTCTTCCTTAAAGCCATTCTCTTCTCAAATCTCTCCACCACCACAACCTGAACTGTTGCGTCAATTCATACAAGGTCTAGGTTGATCCAGAATGTTTTATGTATGTTTATATACACAACTATATATTTTCAAAATAATTCTACCATCAAAGAGCTTAAGCTGTAAATGTGCTAGGTAAAAAGTGTACAATACTTTTCAGTTACAGTTTATGTGGCCAAAAAAGCAGTTTGTGATGTGTACCCAATAACATTTTCATAATTGGCAAATTAATGAACAAAACAATGATTTTAAACCTATACTTTTAGGCATTTGGCTAAGGTATCAAAGATATAGATTTGAAGAATTTTTGGAAAGTTTCCTAAAAGATTTTTGGAAGTAAGAAACTATACAATCCTACATAGGATTGGATTTTTTGAGTGTTCTATAAATAGAGACTTCCTAGGTTTTTTACACTACAGAGAACATGAGACAAAAAATTGCTACATTATTTCAAGAGTTCTCTACATCTCTTAGCCAAACAACTTCACACTTTGGTGTTCGTGATCTTCAAGGATTTGAAAATTGGTCTTTCGCTAGTGAGGGTGCATCATGGACTTGAGCAAAGCTTCAACACAAGGGATCGAGGGGTTGATTGAGAACTTTGTGGTTGTAACTTTATAACCCGACTTATATAGTGAAAAAAGTTTGTGATTTTTCCCGACTTGAGTTTTTCACATTAAATCCTTGTCACTTTATTTTTCCATACTTGTTTATTTGGCTGATTGTTTAATACTAGCGCTTCACATATTTTTTGAGACATTTTCTAAAATAACTATGCTAGCGTGTCTACATCATATTGTATTGCATTCTATATCCTATATCCCATCCGCAATTCTTTAGGCATGTCTTTTGTTTCCCTCCTTTTTGTACATGGTTTAAAAATCCCCTTAAACACCCCTTTAATGCACTTTACGCTCGTCTATTATTTTTCTCACCTTTTCTTCTTTTATTCTAAATTTTAACATGGTATTAGAGTATGTCGATTAGACCTTTTTTCTCTTCTGTTATACCGTATTTATTTCTCAATCAATAATTTCTCATCATTTTGCACATTGACATTATCTTAAGCAAAATTTTCTTTTACCATCTCAATTCCAAATTGACCATTTCTATCATTATTCGTTGATATTTCATCTATTCATCACAGGGACATTTTATGTGCTTTCATTGCATGTTTTCCAGGTTATACTGTATCTTTTGATCTACTATATAATCTTACTAGAAATTACCCATGTCCAAAGACACAAAAACATAATTTGACTTACAAAGAGTTCAAAAAAATAAATAAAATAATTTTTAGAAAAAGCTAAAAGAAAAATCTATACAGAAGTCAAATATTGGGCTATCACTATTTTTTGGTCACATACAGTGATTTGAAATTTGAAACCAAACCCAAAGCAAAGTTAGAAATTTGAACCAAGCCCTTGTACATCAAAGCTCTCTCTCTAATAAATCTCAGCCATGGTTATAAAACAAAATCCTAGCCCTTGATTTGAAAATATATGTCAAATTATTGAGCTGTATTATTATATAGATTTTCTATCACGCACAAAATTTTATGGTGCATTTCGGCAACAATTGGCTTTCACATCTCACCCCATTATTCTATCACGTGTTATATTATTGTCTATAAATATAGGCGTTCATTTTTGTAATCTTGATATGTAACCCTATCTATAGTGACAAAGCCAAGATTTTTTGTCCAAGGGACAAATTTAGGGTAGAAAAAAATTATAACTAATATTATAAATTATATTTAGCATATAAAAATAAATTAATATAAACAACCTAATAAATATACAACAATAACAAATCCCTAAAAGTTTTATAAATAAATATTCACAAATAAAATTCAACTTCATATATATATATATATATATATCCTTTGAATTTTATTAATTAAAGTGACGCTTATCACTTTTCATTCTACGGGATTTATCAATAATCAAATATATCATAAATTTCTTTGCAAGTTCTCATCTATGTTATTCTGAAACTTTATTTTAAAACACTTATAACTAAAAATGCATACTTTATAATCATAATAAAAATTGACATTTTTCTTTTTGTTGTTTTACATGCACTAACCTTGTGCCTTTTGATTTTTCTCTCCATTTTATTTTCTTTTTTCAAGGTTTTTGAAATATTATTTAATATTGGGTTGTTTATAATGTGTTTAAAATTTTAAAAAAATTTACATTAGAAATATTTTTATATACGTCAATTTCTAGGCCCGTTTAAATTTTACACCTTTTTTTCAATATTTTTATGTCATTAACAATAAGTGATAGGTTAGATAGATTATGTATCGATCATAAAATTATATGGGCTTCCAAATTTTGGATTATGTATAACAATAAAATATATATATATATATATATTTAAACTTTAGAGGGGTTGGTCCATAACCTAAAATTTTTTGATCCAAAAATTTGTATGTACTAATAATGTTTTCTTGAACTAGCTATAGTATCAAAAAAATGACCCGAAACTCTATATGTAGTAGTGGTGTTTCCTAAATTGAGGTATACAATTTTTTAAAATTTTTAGAAGAAGATGGGGAAGGGGGAGAACCACAACATAAAAATTAAATTTACATGCATGAGTGGCATTTTCTTGAACTCAGGGAAGTGCTATGGTCCTCGGGTCCTAGCCCCCTTCAACCTGGCTTTTCGGGTTTTCAGTCGTGGATGTTGGTCATAATGGCCGAACCACTTTATGCTTTCCTTGTCTCCATTTTCTTCTTTTATTCTAAATTTTAACACAAGGCAATCTGCCAAAAGAACCAAGTGAAAGCCACCCATATACCAAATCCAGAACTAGAAGTGGATGCACACTAAGTGTGTGTATACTTGAAAAAAACAACAAATTTTATAATCATCAGTGCAAGCCATTAATAAACATAAACGACAGTAGCTAAAGATAATAAATGCAAATATCTATAATTAGAAAGAGATGGTAAGAAAGAAGGATAAAGCTTAGAAATAGAAGAAGTAGTGGATTGCATGATAGTGGTTATCTAAATACAATGAAATTCAATTCAATTATTAATTACTATTGTATCTATAGAAGTCAAAATGAGTTGTAACTTAATTATAGATGGAATATGTTTTCAAAAAAAAAGAAAAAAATAGATGAAGTCATGATGTGAAACAAAGAGAGAAATTATGCAAAAGAGAAGAAACTAGAGAGATAAAAGCTTAGACAAGAGAGAAAGAAGCCATAAAAAGAAGAGGAGGGGGGAGAAAATCAACCTGCAGGCTATTCATTAAACATTCAGTTCATACTTATCATAATCTTCTGTTTACCAAAATTGGATTACAACTTAAATAGGAAAACGAAAGGGAAACCCAAAGACCATCCTAGGGAAGACTATTATTCAGTAGGATCATCCCAATATATCAAAGAGAATAACTAACATTTATTATGATAACCATTTCCAAAGACATTCAAGGGGGATATCTTCAATTCAATTTGATGTCCTCATCAATTCTCTTGGAGAGAAGAAACAAGACTTCATCAAGTTGAAAACCACTTGCTCTAGGCCACAAACAGAATAGGTGTTTAAGCCTCTCCCAAAGCTCATGGATGCGTGTAAGAGGTGGTTGCAACCTAGTGTCCCCGCCAATTCTCCTAGAGTGGAAACGGTAAGAGATCCTACTTACTCTTATAGAATTCCAAGGAAAATGGATCAACCTACAAAAATGGACATTGGTGAGAACAACGTTCAGAGGTGAGGTACCAAATGGAGGATGATCTAACATTAACTTTGAATTTGAAGATGCCAATTGGTTTGAAGTGGTGCAGCAATGCTTAAATTGCACATTATCACACCTAACATAGCGGATGCAATGAGGATGAGATCCTAAAGACTATATGTGACAATCAGACAACCTTTCACATCAATCTTGATAGCCTCTTTAGGTGGTATAATGATGTAAGGTACAACATCAACCAAATCATCAATAATTTGGTCATTGGATTCATTGCCCAAATCATCAAATTCCTCAAGATTGGGGGCTCATAAACTAGCACTTCTAGATGATCCTCATCAGGCTTATTCGCCTTTCTCTCAACGACCATGTCGAGAACAACCTTCACAAGTGAGGTACTAAATGGAGGATGATCTAACATTAACTCCGAATTTGGAGATGACATTTGATTTGAAGAGTGACGCAATCATACTTAAATTGCACATTCACACTCCTAACATAGCAGATCCGATGAAGGGCCACATCCAAAAAACAACGAACCTCTCAAGCTAATCAATCCTAGTACCTAGTTCACGACACTCCTACTAGAAAGCAATAAATTGATATTACTTCTTTTGCAAAAAGGAAAGGATTTGACCCAATTGCCTCTTTATTGTTTCAATCTTAGTACCTGTGTGCTGTCAATTATTAGATAGATGACTAGATAAAGAAATCATTAAATAATCAATGTTGGAGGTGTCTGAAATTGTCTCAAGTGTCCTGAGATGTCCGAAGGCCGTCTAAGTATCCAAGGACTCACCAAAGAGTCGATGGAAGGAAGGTAGCCTGAACGAGGCAACTGTAGTGGTAGATGCCTAGGGACCACCTAGTTTTTTGAGCGCTCACATGCATAAAAAACAAAGGCTCCATGTAGATCTAATGCTTGCTTCCACCAACAGCGCGTAGGGACCTATGGTTGGGATCCAGGCGTCAGGGATCATCGGCGTAATGCAAAGATGTCGGTGGGCATCAGTTGAGCTCCCTAAGGGCTAGATATTGGTCATCTCATGCAATAACATATGACAAAAGGAATAGAAAATTAGGCTCTAATACCAATATGATTTGAAGCAAAAAGAGAATTAAGCAAAGAAGAAGCAACTAGAAAGAGAAGCTTAGAGATGAGAAAGAAGCCACAAAAAGAAGAAGGGGAAAAAGAAATTAAGCGGTCATTACGCCATTGGAGAGATCACAGTCATTATAGATATCGACTGGCGAAAGCGGCTGTTACTATATTTTAGGGAAACAAATAGCTGACCACCTCAAAGCATTGTCCTTTCTTGTTTTTCCTTGACTGATCCAAGACTCCTAGATATTGGCCATCTCAAACGATACTTTGAACAAAGTAAATGGCCCTATAATTAATACAACTTTGAATATCAGCTTTAGCATTGTAAATTGGTACTAAAATGCTTTTCCTTCCCTCTGGTCAATATGATTTTTCATCTTTGAGGTTCCATTAGACCGATTGAAGTTCTTAAGTTTTCATTTGATATACTTGTTTTGAGCCCATTTTCTATTTTACAATTTTGAAAACAAGGAAAACCGTGAGTTTACACATGAAATGCAAAATAACAAAAAGTCGTTTTAAGCATTTTTCTCCCAAAACAAAGAAAATCTCAATACACGAAAAACAAAAAATGTCAAACTAAATGCATTTTTTATTTTTCTTATTTTGGAATTTTCAAAACATAAAACACATAAAACAAAAAATCAAAAACAGAAACAAAAAATGAAAAATAGAAATACAAACCAAATGGCACCTAAACAATTTAAATATTATAACGAAAATGTGAGCCTCAAACCAATTGTTATAGAAATACCCAAAAAAATAAATAATAAAACAATAAAAGGAAAAAATTCCATAAATCTCAGGATACCCACAACCCTGGATACTAAAAACTGAATCTTTTAACATTGAAGGCATTTAAGGCATAAAAAGAAATTTAAAAAGAAAAAAGAAAAGAAAAGAAAGAAGAAAAGGCACAAAATGCATAAAACAAAAGACACGCACAATCATGGATATTAAACACTCACCATTTAACGTCGAACGCATTAAGCCGCAATAGCTACTTTCTCCTAACAGAATTTCAAAGGCAAGAAATCACAAGGACCTGACAATGGCTAATTCTTGTATAATCACAAATTTAATTGAAACAAAAATTCAAAAATTAAAAATGTATTTTCTTACTTGAAAACAGAGGACGAGAGAGAGAGAGAGAGAGAGAGAGAGAGATGCTACAAACAACAGAGCCAGAAACAGTGAATCTGGGACAACATTAGGATTATCGAAACAACGTAATCATACAAAAACGTTAAATACAACTCACATGTATGTATGCATATATTTACAGAAAGAGGAGACCTGGAGAAGGGAGAGCAATCGTCGAGGGATTGGAGTATGATTCCCTAATCGGCGCTTTTCGACTTCCAATCGGTAAGACGATCGAAGAGCAACTCATTGCCTTTTATTGCACTTTGTTTCGTGTCCTGTTTAATGAGAAGTCCGGTTCATCCTCAGACCGTACCGGTCCAACGGCCGCTGGGTCACCCTGAACCGGTTTAAGAGCTCTAATTTGAACGCTAAACTTGACTTCTTGACTCCTGCCATGAGCCATGAGCTAAGGGCTCGAAGTTTCAAGTAAGTCTGAAATTTTTTAAAAATTTTAAGTAGTCGTTTGGTTCATTTATCTATTTTTTATTTTTATTTTTTATTTTAAACTCATTTTTTATTTCCTACCTTTAAAAATAAAGAAAATAGCTTAAAATTCATTTGATTACTTGTATTTTCAAATTTTATTTTCGAAAACTGAAAATGAGTTTACACATGAAATGAAAAATAATAAAAAGTCGTTTTGAGAATTTTTAACAAAAAATAAAGAAAATCTCAAACCAAAGAAAATAGAGTATTTTTTGTTTCCTCGTTTTGAGATTTTTAACACAAAATGAAAACAAAAAAGTAAACTAAATGTCACCTAATTTTTTCAAAATTCAAAAAAGTTTTAATTTTTTTCATAAAATTTGTCAAAATCTGTTAGAAGAAATCATTATAGTGCATTCTAACAAATTTTCACAAATTTTTTAAAAAGTTAGACTAGCATTTGGACCAAAAAATTTCACAAAACTTCGAAAATTTTTAAAATTCTTCATTAAAATTTTACCACATGACACTTTATATAATTTTTAATAATTTTATATTAAATCAAATATAAATATTTAACAATCATTTTAAAATAACTTTTTACTCTCCAAATTTCAAAAAAATTTACTTTTGTTAAATTTTGGAGTTCTTTTACACTCCAAGCAGAATTTAAATGGGGTTTGGAGTTCCAAAAATGTTAAAAAAAACTAAAAAGTTAGCTTTGAAATAATATGAAAGCAACATGTGACTAAATTTGATTGGAACAAATTAAAAATTTTTAAAATTTTTCAAAATTTTTTTAAAAAAATTTTGAGGCCCCAACACCCTCTAAATAAATAACTTGCCAAATTTAACATTGTTAAAAAATTCAAACCAAGATTGAGTCATTTGCTACTCTCCTCAAAAAATAAAATTTATTTATTTATGCATTTATAATATATTAAATTAAAATCATGTTATCTTAATTTAATAAAATAATCGTATTTTAATTTAGATAAAGTACTTATTTTGAATTATAATATTTTAAAAACAAAATAATATCTTATGGTTAATCAAACTTAAAATCAAATTACATTTTATTAAATTAAACTGGAGCTCATATAAAAACTCACTTAGCTCAGTTCGAATTCATGACCCATACTTTTAGTAGCTCAAACTACTTGAAGTCTCGTCTAATTATTGTGATTGAATATAATAATTTGAAAAGTTTAAGTCAAAAAGTAATGTTGACTCCACGTATCATTTAATGGAAGTTCATAATAATTTAAGAAAATTATGTGAATACATTAAGAAAGCATGTGTATTTATAAATTTAAAATCAAGAGATTTGGTATTATTTACTTAAAGAATATCGCTCAAATATAACTTTATTAGTTTTGCTAATAATTTCATAATGAATTTGAATAGTTTAATATAACTAGTGAGAGGACTGTTTATTTCGCATACGAGCAGGTGCTCAATATTGGTAGCGAATGATAAAATTAATATTAAAATTACAATCATGTATATTAATAATAATGTTAACCCATGCGATACACAAAACTGTATAAAATTTTTTAAGTTAAATATAATTTTAAATATATTATAAAGTATTTTAATAAAGTTGTGTAATTTCATAAAATAATTATTGAGTTATTTTTTATATTTTTTATTTGCGTTAATATTAGTGAGTCGATAGATTTGATTATAGTCAAGTTTTTTATATGAATACTAAAAGTTTATATTTTAAAAAATTTTGACTTGACCTCATCATAAAAATTAAAATTTATTCTAAAATATATATTAAATAACAAATTTACCTAATCAACCTGATTTTTTTTGTTTCAAATTGTTTATTAATTTTAATACATGTTTTTATTTTTTAATTCTTTACTTATTTTGCAAAATTAGCTTAAGTTAGAAACACTATTTGATTTTAATTTTATTAAATTAATTTTTATTGATTTTATAAAAATAAGTCAAACTAAAAATATTAGGTTTTGTTAACTATATGTTGTAATTTATAAAAATAACATGACTAATTTAATTTTAAAATTGAGCCTAAAAAAATTCACTCTCCAGCCTAATTAATAATAAAATTTTTTATTTTAAATTTAAAATATACTAAGGGTTATAATTATGAGAAGAGTTAGATTTTTTATAATTTAATTAATTTTTCTTTCAAGTTTAATTAATTATTTAAATATGTAAACTTTGTAACGATAGTTAAGAAATATTGAAAATGCCACACAAGATTTAGTACTAATTTTTGATTAATTTCATAAAAATGATTCAAATTAAAAATATTATTATTAATTTAAAAAAATATGGTACCAATTTAAATTTAAATTTACAATTTAGAAAAAAATAAATCCCAAAACTAATTTTATTTAACTTTGTAAAAATAAAAAAAAAATGATGAATATATAAAGTGCACATAGGGTTTGATAATAAATTTTTAATTAGTTTTATAAAAATAACTAAAATAAAAATATTATTACTAATCATATGTGCTTTATAAAATAAAACAAACATAATCAATATGACCAATTTAAATTGAAAATTATTTAAAAAAAATAACTACTCATAAGCCTAATTAATATTTGATGATTTTAAATTTTTGAAATACTAAAAGTTGTTATGAGAGAAATAACTTAATAATTATTTAATTTTTTTGTGCTCTTTAATTTAATTCTATTTTTTATTTATGTTTTTAAATCAATTGCTAACATATTTGAAATATAAAAATTTTACAATTATATTGAATTTAAGTAACTGAATTCTTTTTTGAAACCTGTGAGTGCATTTGTATAAAATTTATAATCAAGTGGGTCCTTCTTCGGAACCCAAGCAATTGTGTGCTCTTTCAAATTTAGAACCCTAGTAAATGAGTCCCTTTTTAGTACTCAAAAGTTCTTTAAAATTTATTAAAACGATATGCCACAATTTTAGTGTTTTTATAGGTAAAAGAAAAGGTGGAGCTGTAACATTTTAGTGATGTGAGACAAAGAAATAAAAATTTTGTAAATGAGAAAAGAGAAGAAAAGAAGTGAGAATGAAAGAATTTTAAAAATAATTCAAAATCTATAAAAAAAAAAAGAATAAGAAAGAAAAAGTGGAATAGAAAATAAAAAGGCATGCCACGTAAAATAAAAGTAGAGGAGAGGATGAGAGAGAAATTACATTATTTTAGTATTATAGTATAAATAAATTTTTTTAAACCTTGCTTTGAATATTTTTTAATTTAATATTTAGTTTCGAATTTAGTCAATTTAAATTTTGTTGAGACATTAATTAAATATTTATTTTACTGTAGATGCACGAAGGATCTGAGAATTTTATTTGAGTATTTAAATATTTTTTTATAAAATATGGTATATTTTTAATTAAATAAAACATAAAATTTTTCTAAACTAAGAAAAAAAACTGAAATAAGCTACTAATTAAATAAAGTAGTGTATATATATGACGTGAAGCACACGTTAGATAGAATTTGAATGGGCCATGTTGCCGATGGCGTGCAGCACTAGAAATTGAAAGTTGATTAGGATTCTAATTTGTTTTCCATTAGGATTCTACAAATTAATGGCCACCTTGGGTATACATGTATATATATATATATATATAGCATGGGAGTTTTTCGGCAGCGAAGGAAAAGGCTTAGAAAAAAAGAGAGGTAGCGGCAACAAAATGTAAGAAGCAGCAGGTTTACTTTTTGTTCGTTCGTTTTTTCTTTTTTTTTCTTTTTTTTCTTTTTTTTTTTTTTTTTTTTTTGGTGACATAGAAGTGACAGTGAGTCTTTGACAATCTGAACCCTTATTCTCATCTTTCCCTTCTGCAGATTTAATTCGAGGTGAAGGTGGAATTAAATAAAAATTAAATTTACTATGTTTGATTTAATTTTATAAAAATTTTGTGATTATTGTTATATGATAAATTAATTATGTGATTGTGACTATCTTGTCAATTAGAAGAGTATATATAAACTGTTTTTGATTTGAGGAATTAAAATTTAGTTGGTACAAAAAATTTAAATTTTAAAATTTGTGTTTTATTATGGAACATTGAATAAGGAAAAGAAATATTTTTAAAGTATGTTTTGGATTTGAATAAAAAAATATTTATTTATTTATTGATTTTATAATTTTGATTTTGAGTTGAGAGAGGCACCAAGATAAATAGTTAGTGCTAAAAACTCTGCTCATGAAAGACCAAGAACCTGCACAGGGTTTGTCACGCCCCGGATTTTCATAACCGAATGCCCAGGGGTGACTTGGAATTTATTTGTTAGGTATAAAAATGAGATGATAAAAACACGCTGTCACACCCCAGAGTTTTCCTCCAGATTGGGGTTGACCCGTAAGAAAAATTTAAGATAGTCAAAATCCCATGTTTATCCCAAACAATATTTATAAGTCATTGGACTGAACCATTTGATGGGATTTCAACTACAGGGCTCAAAATAAAGATAGAGAAAAATATTACAGAGCCATCTAAGTGTCTCAATCACGCTATTAACATTACATACCAAATAAAAGTAAATTAGGTCTATACTTAATAATTACAATCATCCAACAATTATTACAGACCAAAAATAAAGTCCTCCAGCTCTGTGCAGGAAAGAAGAAAAAATAGATAACTCTTCTGATGGAATATTTAAGAGAATTTAATCTCTTTCCAGCTCATCTTCTGTATCCCTATGCTTAATATCCTGAAAAAAATATTCCCACAAGGGGTGAGCTACTAAAGCCCAGTAATCAGAATCTCCTAGGTGCCTATATGCAGTGGTTGTAATACTACACTGTATTAAGTGAATATGTTTAAGTGGCATACTATTTATGCAACAATTAATTCAATAGATCTCAACTGAATAATGTAAATTATACTTACAACGGTTCGATGAAATCGTCACCGTAACTACTATTTTACTTATATGTAAAATAATTAAATACTGATGTGTATACCACAATGAAGTCTGTGTCGCAGTGGTAGGGATCTCAGATTTAGATCTTCAAGGTCTCGGGATCAAACCCCGTAGCGATACAAGTTTCATACATATATATATATATATATATATTTATAAAATATTAATCGAGATGAATTAAATATAATTAAATAATTCCAATACATCATTCATACATAACAAGAGAGGTTGCTGGTCACAGTAAAATTTTGTAAAGGAGTTTAATCTAAATCCTCCTAAGATAATCATACTCCTATCCTCCTCTACCCCCCGCCTTGGGAACAGTGACTTTACGGGCTTAGCATCCAATGCATACCGACGGTGTCACCTACCAAAAACCTAACCGTCGCGACCGGCTACCTGACTGGCCAGGTCAGAAGGGAGCATCTCCCAAATAAAATGCATGTTCCCATCTTCATCTAAAAGGCCATTTCTACCCACCCATCACCCCATTGCCAAAAACAGCTTTAGCACGAAGTGCCTTAATTTCTTCTCACCCTTTTACATTCCAAGGGTATCTTGTATGGAAATCAGACATTTTTAATAACAACCGGCAATGTTCCCGGGCAATGAATCAAAAGTGAGATTATTTAGTCACATACAATATATTTTTAAGCACTTTATCTATATCCATACTTTAATAGTAATTCTCAATAAATCAAAGATTTAACATAGTCATCAATATCATTATCACAAAGGTAGGCGCTATATGTAAATTAACAATTAGCAAGTAAAAAAAAAATTTAGAATACAAACTAGTATTTTAGTTAATTGTTTTGACGAGCTTACCGTACCAAATTTAATAAGAATAAAATTATTTCTAATGGTATATTAATTAGGCCGAGGTTGGTAGCTTAGTGGGTGGGCGACCCTAATTGCGATTTAAAGTCGCAAGTTCGAACCTCATTGGCTGCAAATCTCGGTTTTTGCTCCTTTTACCTTTTATTTTATTATTTTATGGAATATGAAGATAATAAATAGCTCTTGGACTTATATTTAATTTTTAGCAAAATTGATAAGTTTTATTTTATTCAAAAATAATTTAAATAAATTTCCAATCATCATCTTATTTATAACCAAACCCTTATCATAGGTTTTTGGCTTCAAGATATCCACAAATGTCCACAGAATTATCCCAATGTTTAGGAAGGTATTAAATGAGTTTCATTTAATTCACTTAATCATAAAAATATAATTATATAACCTGCTAGGTTGACAAAACAATGCCAAAAATAAATCAAATTCATTTAAGAAAGACCAAATGAGAAAAGAACGAGTCCATTGTTTCTTTTGGGCATTTTATCAAATACTAGCATTTTAGTTTGAATAAGTCATCCAACTATCCATGATGAAACTGATTATCTAAGTCAATTATCATCAATATTAGAGTGTCAAATAATACATAATATATAGTTTAAAATAATTTCATATCAATAGAAATTATTAACATGACAATAACTAACAGAAGGAAATTAGAAATTTAAATAAATCTTTAAACATAATATTCTAAACAAATCCAAACAAGCATCAATTAAAGCTAAGCAGAATAGCAGCTTGAAAGAAAATTCATATAAAATAGAGCAAGACTCCAATATCTATAAACTTTATATCTGTAGAAACTAGACTTCAAGACCTACAACTTTCATGTTTTACACTTTTTAAAATTCTAAGGTCTAAAGGTACAAAAACAGCTTTGAATTCAGTTTGTTCAGAAAATACAGTTTTACACGTGCTCAGTATTTTGGGCATAACTTTTGACTCACAAATCGGATTGATGCAATTCTTTTTGGGTTGAAAAGAAAACTGAAAGGGCTACAACTTTTATGTTTTAGCCAAAGCCTAATTCCACCGTTTTAGGGGTTAGAAGCACATAAGAAGTTACAAATAGAGAGCTGTCAGCATACTAAGTTACTTCAGTCAAAATTTTGGCTTCCCTACCCCCAATATACGGGTATTTATTTTTATCACAATTAAGTTTCATACTTCAAACCAGAAAATGCATCAAATATATTTTAGGAGATTCATCATCCTACCTCAATGAAGATATTAATGACCAAGTCTGAGAAGGAAAAATGAGTTAGCTTTGAACACCACCCAAATTGGAAAATTCCAAGCCTTTCTTGTTCCTCCAAGCAACACCAAATCTTCAGCCTCACTAATGAATAATTTATTTTTATTTCTCTCTTCTTTTCTTCTCTTTGAAGACACACAATTTATAGGGAGTGTAGAGAAAATTATTAGTGGAGAAAAATCAACTAAGGTAAGATCATGCCTATACAATTGGTAGCATGATCCAAGAATCATGCTTACTTTTTGACTATCTAACCATATCATTTAAGAAAAGCATTGGGGAAGATGTATGGAGGTGGCATGATCCGGGAATCATGCTAACTTTTTTTTTTGACAAATTTAAACAATCATGCTAGCTTTTTGACAATTTAACCAAATGCTTTAAATCATGCTAGCTTTCAAACAAAATGCTTTAAATCTTGTTTGCTAAATAATTTGAAAAAGATGCTTTAAGGTCATCAATGTGGGTCTTCTCTTTGTCCAATTAGTCAAATAATTTTGAAAGATGGTGAGAGTGTATGGAAGATGGAAATGAAGTTGTCGGGAAATAATTTATAACAACTATTCATGAGTCAATTCATTGAGTGATAAAGTGAGTTGAAATGAGTTGAAGTGAGTCAAAGAAAAGGGTTGACCCATGGGTTAATGGTCTTAGTTTGAACCAAATAAGTAATTGGGCTAAGAAGTGTTTGGATAAAAATTTTAGAAATTCTACATTAAACTCCCACATAGGGTGAAATTTAATCCGAAAAATTTTTCAACTAATTTTTATCATTCCAAAAATTTTCAAATGCTCAATTTTCTAGATTTTTACTATAATAAATATCACTACCACACTTAAATAATTTAATTAAGGAAAAAAAATTCAGGTTATTACAGGGTTGGTTATCGTGTCTAGTAGGTTAGTAACCTACGAAGTATTGATGAGTTAATATTTTTGGTATCCTATAGTTGAGGCATAGGTTAACCGAGTAACGGTATCTAACGTAATAATCAAAAATATAGTTTTGTTAAAATAACTTATTTTATTTTATTTCGTGTTCAAAATATTTAAATTTAAATTTAAATATTTTTGATATGTGATATATGTTGACATGACATGTTAGAAATTCATGCTAAGACACCTATGCATGATTTATTTAATTTTTATTTTTCTCCTAGCACCAATTAATTATTTTAATATACATTAGTATATTGTGCTCATGCTCCTACAGCTTCAAATGTAGGTGTAAGTGTTGCACTAGACGATGATCGTGATGGCACTACTTAGGTAGAGTAGTTATTTTAAGTAACTCGTTAATTTTATTTTCGGGAGAGAACTACACAATTTTTCAGTTTATTTTTTTTTCTCTTAATTGGATTTCGATTATTGTATATGTCTCGGTTTGGAAGACTAGAGATTGATTTATTTTTTTAATCTAAATTTGGATATTATTAGTTCATTATTATTAAATATATTTGGCTCCAATTACTTTGGATTGATGGTTTTTGTAATTTATAATTGTTTGTTCACGCTTCTGCGTTTGTGAAAAATTCGAGACATGACATAAATTACAATCATTTATTACAATATTCATTTATGATAATATACATAAAAGGTTTTTAAGTTATTTATTTAAAATTTCATAAATGCAAATGCAACCTAAATATATTTGAAAAATTATTATATAGTAAAAAATTTATATTTAAATTATTACACCTTCAATTTAATAACTTTTAAAATTAATGACAATCTCATATTAAATTATCATTACAATATCATTAAAAAATTCGAATTCAAATTATTTGAATTAGTTTGTAAACAAAATTTAGTTACTTTTTTAAGAATCATATATATTTATCTAAATTAATATCTCTTATAATTTTTTTAAATTTCATCTAGATTTTATTAATTTAAAAGATACACAAATTAAGCAATTAAAAAAAAGAAAAAATATTGTCATAAATTCAAATAGTTTAGTTTTAACTTTTTTTATACTAGTCATAAATTATAAATAAAATTTTACCTAAAAAATCATTTATTTCTCTAATTTATTGTGAAATAAGTAAGGTAATTTATTAAAATATTATTTCAAAAAAAACAAAGTATAATATATATACATATTTATGCCAAATCATTGTAACTTATAATCAGGATGAGGTCAACCTAAAATAAAGGCTTACAACAAGAATTCATGTGCATAAGAACCCCAAAAGAGGAAACACAAGAATAGACAAAAAGGGTATAATTGACATTTGAGAGGACAACTAGAATTTATATTAAAAATATGCAAATTTAGTAAGAATATCATATATAAATAATTGAACATAGATTCTAAAACTTTCCAATCGCAATTAGTAATTGACTGTACAAATATCAAATTATAATAGTTCAAATTTATATACCTTTGAGAAATTTTTATAAAGTTTTTAGTTTTCATTAGAAAAATGTTTATTATATTAAAAATATACAAATTAAGTAAGAATATCATATATAAATAATTGAACATAGGTTATAAATTTTCTAGTCGCAATCATAATTAAATGCACTAATATCAAATTACAACAGTTAAAATTTATATACATTTGAGAAATTTTTGTAAAATTCTTATTTTTAATTAAAACAAATTAGATCATTTTCTTTATCTTAGTATTTTTACCTTAAAAAAAAGAAAAATAATAACGATATATTGTTAAAATTGAATTATTTAATGAAATAGTATAGTAAAGAAAAAAAGCAGATGTAGCCAAACTATAAACTTACGATTTAAAAAAATTTAAATAATAGATTAAAAATTAGTATGTAGTTAGAGTAACAAAATTTTTTAATTACTCAAATCCTAGTGTTATCAAGTATTCAAATCCTAGTGTTAAAGTTTCAATTCAGAAGTAAAATTGGAAGATCGAAAATAAACTTGGAAAAAGTTAAAAAAAATATTGGGGAAATTGCCTTTACCCCTTTGTATTTAGGCCCATAGTCACTTACACTCTCTATACTTCAATAATATATACTAATACACCTATACTATTCACAATCACAAAAGTGACAAAACTTATGCTTTTTTGTTAAGTGTTAAAAAGTCAAAAATGTCCTTTATATAATTAAAGCCCTAAAGTAGTCGCCCCCAAACCTGTCAGTTGAAAGTAGCAGCGGCGAGGTCAGCAACGTTCAAAAGTAACAGTGGCGGACGAGATTTGCCCAAGGCAAACTCATCTTCTCTTCTTAGTTTGTGATTTGGTGAAGATTGTGGCAAATCTACCGAAACAAATTTGATATATATATGTAAAACTTGTTTGTGATTTTGTGAAGATTTATAGGAAATTCACCAAATCAGATTTAATATATATGTATATATAGAATTTATTTGTGATTTGGTGGAGATTTGTGGTGGATCTAGAATTTGTTTGTGATTTGGTGGTGAAAATTTGTGGAAAATCCAGATTTGATATATATATTTAAAATTTATTTGTGTATATATATATATAAGATTTCATATACATCCAATCCAAAGATCAAACCCACCTCCAAATCCAAATCCAATTCTTTCAAAAATAGGGTTTTCAAATAAAAAGATAGGTATGTTTCCATCCCCCAACTCCTTCTTTCTCCTCCTCATCTTTTTCTCTCATTCCTTTTTCACTATCATTTTCTTAAACCCATCTGGGTTTACTCCCAAACCCTTAAAACTAGGGATGGCCATCTCGGCCGACCCGTTCGTACCCTACTTGATCCCTGCCCCAAACGGGTAGGGGATTCGGGGATTTTTTGGGGATCGGGTAGGAAATAGGGGCATTTTTTAAAAAAATTTAGGGATCGGGTAGGGTACGGGTATGAGTCTGTCCCCGCCCCGTACCCTACCCTACCTGTTCCCCGACCCTTCCCATATTCTCGTGTATATATATATTTAATTTTTTAGCATATTTGTTACTACAGATTTCTCAGTAAAGTAGGGAATTAAGATTTTTGAATTTCTTTATCTATCAGTTTCCTATTAAATTACTTTGTTTTCTAATTTACAAAGAAACTATAAATTGAGATAGACCAATTGTGAATGTTTCTTTATTTACTTTTCCTATCTTGAACCATAGAACCTATTAATATGGTAGGAAAATAGAAACCTAATAAGTGCTTTCTAAATATGTATATATGGTATTTTTTGATTTTTTAAATATGCATTAGAATTCTGCTCTATTTTTTTATAAGTCATATTTTAAAATTTTTATATTTTTTTCAATTCAGGTACCCGTTTCCCCATGGGGATCCCCATTCCCCGTTTGGGTCGGGGATGGGTGGTAAAAATAAATCCCTAGTGGGGAGCGGGTAGGGTATGGGGATCGATTTTAGTTTGGGAATCGAGTATGAGGATACGTGTACCCGTCCCCTACCCGCTTCATGCCCATCTCTACTTAAAACCCCCTTGATGGGTAGACCCAGTAAGAGTAGTAAACAAAAGAAAGAGCTTTTTCCAGTTGTGTAGTTCTTGAACCTGAGTGGATTTGAGTTTGGTGTTCGACGTCACAACAACAGAACAATGCGAAGCACTAAAGTTTCGCAGTAGCAAAACAATAGGGAAAAATGGGAAGGGTATCTTCATCCATTCACTGTATATTTTTATAGGGTATATAGCACACTTGCACTTCTCCTAAACATGAAGTACACGTACTGTTAACTTTAACGATTCCATCAAATTTGTCACTTTTGTGAGCAATACAGGGGTATTAGTACATATTATTAAAGTATAGGGGATGTAAGTGATTCTGGACCTAAGTATAGGGGATAAAGGCAATTTTCCTAAAAATATTTTAAAACATTGAATAACTCAACTAAAATGTCGTACGAAAAGGTTTATGTTAGAAGATAAAAGATTTTTAAACAAGGAGTTAGAGAATTTTGAGATACAACTGAATTTATTTAAAAAGAGGAGGGTATTATAGTTAAAAAAAAAAAGTTTTTCATACTTTTAATAATAGTATAGATTAATAGTAGTATAGATAATTGCTCGTACCATTACATAATTTTATATAGATAACACCAAGGGTATAAAAATGTATGTATTTAAAATTTTAAGTTTTATTTACCTTCAAATTAAAATTTTAATTTAAATGTTTATTTTTGTGAAAATTTTAAAGAAAATTAAAGTCTAAATATCAATTCTTTTGAAATAAAAAATCTCAGTTGACTTTGTTTATTAGGTATTCATGTAGTGTTTAACAAATGTGTAAAATTTTATTATTTTTTACAAATATTATCACATTTTTAAAAAATATTAATTTAAAATTTTTTATAAAAAATTCAAAAAATGTATGGATAAGAGTGAGAGAGTGTATTTCTATGCAAATTAACCAAAAAGACAACCAAAGTACCAAAAAATGAAGTAATTATGGCCATTAAACAAATTCAACGGATGAATAAAATATCATAAACTCAAATTCTTGTACTTTCTTATTATATAGATATGGTCAAAGTGACCAATTTAAATATATTGCAATTTAGATAAAATGATTTCTCCCAAGCTTAATTAATTTTTAGACATTTTTCTATATTTTTAATTTAGAAAAGTACTAAGTATTGTTATTAAGAGATAAATAATTTTTTAATGAATGAGATGAGGAAAGTGAATATAAAGAGTGTCGTATGAGATGTGATACTAATTCGATTAGTTTTATAAAAATAACTCAAATTAAAACTATTATTATTAATCATATGTGCTTTATAAAAAGATATGGTCAACGTGACCAATTTAAATTTATTGAAATTTAGAAAAAAATAATTACTCCAAACTTAATTAATATTTAGGCATTTTTCTATGTTTTTTTAATTTAAAAAATACTAAGAGTTGTTACTAAGGGCGAAACAAAGGGTAAAGTATAAAAATCATCCATACAGTTTATATTTAGTGTTATTATAGTCCATCGCATTTCAATTGTATTAGTCAAATCCTTACGCTTTCGGTTAAACAGCAATTTAATTCTTTTGTTAGTTAGCCGTTACATACAACTGTTAGACTGCGGGTAAAAAATTAATTTCGATGGGTAAAATACAAAAATTACATTTACAGTTTATTCTTAGTGTCACTTTAGTCCCTCACATTTTAATTTAAAAATTATGTTTTATTCATAAAAAAACATTTTATAAAATTCCGTGTATCACATGAATTAATAGAGTTGCATAATTTTTAAATATATTATAAAATATTTTAATAAAGTTCCATAATTTTATAAAATCTTTGTTGAGTTATTTTTTTATATTTATACTAAATCTTAAACCTACCTAATCAATTTGATCTATTTTCTATTTTAATCTGATTGTTTATTTTCATATATGTTTTTATTCTTTTTAACTTTTGAATAATTTTGCAAAATTATATTAAGTTAGAAATATGATTTATCTTAATTATATTAAAATAATTTTTTGACTAGTTTTAAAAAATAAGTCGAGTTAAAAGATTTTATTATTATTAATTGTATGGTATAATTTATAAAAAAAAAAATTCTAATACTGATTAATAATGGTCAACATGAATAACTTAACTTTAAAATTGAACTTAACAAAAAAAAATAAAAATACTCTCTAGCCTAATTAAATTTAGTCACTTTCAAACCCAATTAGTAGTAGACATTTTTCTTTGTATTTTAAGATTAAAATATATTAAGAGCAGTTATTATGAGAGGAGTTAAATTTTTGTTGAATTTAATTATGCAATTTTATTAACCCGTGCTGTAATAACCTGAATTTTTTTCTTCTTAATTAATTTGCTTAAATATGGTGGTGATTTTGTTATAGTAAAAATTTAGAAAATTGAAGATTTGAAAGTTTTTGGAATAATAAAATTAGTTGAAAAGATTTCTGGATTTAGTTTCACCCTATGTGAGAGTTTAATGTAAAATTTTTAAACTTTTATCCAAATAATTCCTAACCCAATTACCCATTTAGTTCAATGCAAACCCATTAACCTATGGGTCAACCAATCATTCAACTCATCTTAACTCACTTCAACTTACTTTATCACTCATTGAGTTAACTCATAAATAGTAACTGTCAAATAATTTTCTACAAAGCTTATCTTCTTCTATCTATCCTCCCATACTTATTTTGAATTATTTGGTTAAATAGTAAAATAAAGTAATATTCTTAGATCATGCCATCTATTATGCATTTATGATCCTACTTTAGAGGCTTTGAAGCATGGGAAGTGGAGGTTGTCTTATCCACCGACACTTCTTCTATATTCCCATGACTTCCTATAAAATGCTTCCTTTCTGTGGACGAAAAATTTTTTTAAGGTTTCCAAAGAGCTGTGAGGTTTGTGTGCTTTCAAAAAGGAAAAAAAATTATTAAGTATTGGTTGGAGATTTGATGGTGCTTAGAGGAAGGAGGAATGCTTATAGCTTTTTAGTTCGGTTGGTGTTCAAAGCTCAAGAAATCTTATTGATTGCAGCTTTCTCCAGACCTCTGGGAAAAGCATAAGGAAAAAAATAGCTCGAATGGTATGATCCCTTCGTCATATGGATTCCAAACATTCATGATCTGGATGTAAATAAATCGAATTACTTATACCTCAGTCTATTAGTGAATCATCTCTCCAGGGATTGTGAAAGATGTTCTATAAGGACCAAGATCAAACCAACGTGCATTCTCTTTTTGTCAAGCGAAGATATATTTCTAATTGTACTTGCTCTGCTATTATGCCTAAGCCTGGCTGAAGAAGAGTTACAGGGCATAAAGCTTAGAGCTTTTTAGTTCAGTTGGTGTTTAAAGCTCAATTCTTCTTCCTTTTTGGACTTGGTCACCAATATCTTCATTGAGATAGGATGACGAATCTCTTGGAATGTGCTTTATGCCTTCAATTTGAACTAAAATGACCATGTGTAGGATTAATTTAAAGTTGAAGCATTTTCTGGGTTCGAAGTATGAGACTTGATTATGATAAAATTTTTAGTTAATTATCTTCATAACTTGTGATATTAAATTTATATTTATATGTTTGAGTATACTAAAATTTCGTAATATGCTGATGAAGATCTCAAACAAGCAACCACACTCATAGAAAAATAGAAGGCGAGATAAACAAAACGAGGAAACCCACGAATGGAAACCTCAAACAAAACTTTCACTAAAATCAAACGTTGGTTACAAACTCAAACTCTCGATAGATCGACTCCTCGACTCTATACTCTTCTTGACGTTTGCTCGAATCCTCGATTCGCCAACTTCTTTAGTGAAAGCCCTTCGACTCCTCGAAGGCTCAACACTGAATCCTCGGCATCTTCACGTGCTGAATCATCAGCTCTTCAATGATTCGAACTCCTTCGAATCATACAGAAGCAAGAATGCTTGGCTAAGCAATTGAGAGAACCTTTTGACTTTTCTGGCTCACAAGCTTGATGTATATTCTCTCTGTATATGTGTATTTTACCTAGAAGATACCCAGAAGATATATATAGACAAACTGAAGCGGCTAGGGCTCGAACCAATCAAAATTGGCTGGAATAGCATACCTCGCAGGAAAGGCGCACCCACGGGCTTCCAGCGGCCATCCCGCGAGTCAGAGCGGGCTTCTTGCATGGCTTAATCTTCAGTTTTAGCTCTCGGGATTTTCCAATGCCAAACTGCGGCCTTCCTGCGGACATCCTGTGTAAATTAATTCCGAACCTTGTTTGGCTTCTTCAGGACTTCCAGTAGTATGCAAACACAGCTTTCCTAAGGCCTTCACAGTTCTACTTGACTCAAGACTGTAGTGTCTTAGTCTACACTAAGTCTAGACATTACAAACCACTGTCTTTGACAATGGATTTGTCAATTTATAATTTTAGCCTTAACAATCTCCCCCTTTGACAATTCCACGTCAAAATTCAATACATGAAATTACAAATAAAATCAATCTACATTAAGACCTCAATATGCTTTGATTATTAAATCTGTTTGCTACACACTTAAACAAAACGATCAAGGCATCATACAGAATAAATAAATAATTAAAAATTAACAAAAAATTAACAATGAAATAAAATATTCTCCCCCTTAATTAATCGACACATATTAACTATCAAAAAGTTAATTATTCTCCCTCTTAATAAACAAAATTCTTTTTAAACATTCTTCCCTTTTCAAGCATTCCCCCCTTAACCTATTCTCCCTTTTTTTGACATGAATTGACCAAAAAAAAAAAAAAAAAGTTATAACATGTATTTTTGATCGATTCATTCCAAGTTATATTTTCCCAAACACAAAACGAAACACAATTTCAAAATTTTGACCATACATAAATAGTAACAAATAAGAATTCTAAGAATCACCCTATGCTTGTTCTTGTTTACTTACCTCACTTCAAGATAAAAGCTCAAATGAAAATTCAGATTATAAATTCAAAGTAAAGAAAATGTTAAGTGAGGTAAGTCAAGACAAGTTTTCCCCCAAGTGCAAGGTGTGGTTGAAGCACAAAATAACTGGTAAGTCCCAGGTCATTTCCACAGGGATCTAGGGAGTAATGAAGTGAATGACTCTAATGGAGATTAATTTGGCAAAACACAACTCACAGAAAAATGTAAAATAGAAAATTAAAATCTGATTTGGTTGGTTGATGATTTTGAACTAACTTTCCAAAAGCAAAGTGAATTTAAACTAAAAGATTAAGTGATAAAAAGTTGAGCAAGGCAAGTTTAATACCAATCCAAATGAATTTCAAGTGCCAAGAGCTTATAAATTTACCAAATCAATTTGTACTGATTTTTGAGAAAATTAATTTCAATTGAAACAAACCATGGATTAAACACTCAATGTGCATAACCTATTTTAAGGACAATAGGAGTTCTAATTCTAGCAACCCACATACAACAATGTCATGAGAGTTCTAAGTTAAGCAACACCTATGAACTCATCAATAGGATATACAAATTTGGATTAATCGGGTCTTGAATCAATGAGTTCTAAGACACCCAGCTGCAAATTGACTTGATAACCATAAAAAACTCAAGGTACATTCATGAAGTTCGGCCACTTGAGATTCATTGGAAGGGCATTACCCTTGCCTTGGCTCAAGAAATCTTAGCCGAGCATGTTGAAAAGAAGAAAAACAGAAATGAAAATCTGATTCAAAGACATTGCAATCTGAAATTGAAGGTTTAATGGATTTAGACTTGAAAATCTGATTACAGAAATTGGAATGAATTCAATGTGTAAATCTCCAAAACTCCAATGCTGAATTAAAATTCCAATATAAAACTCTGAACTCTCAATGAAAAACTCTCAAAAACTCTCCTCCTCAAATCTGAATTTCTTCCCAGCCAATGCTCTCTGTTTTCTGTCGCGTGGGTCTCCTCTCCTCCCTTTCTTCCTTCTCTCTCCTATATCTTTTCTCTCTCCTCTAACCGAATGTTCCCTTCATGATGGCTTCTTCTCTCTCCTATATCTTTTCCTGATTTGCCCTCCCTGGATTGCAGATTACATCACGTGGGGAAGTTGGGGTCACATGGAATTCGTTGCTGTGAAGAAGCTCATATTCGAATACAGTAAACCCATATTCGAATACGATCCCCTGCTGCAGAAATTTCCAGAATAGTGATTCTGATTTCTTTGCACTGATTTCAACTGAATTTTCTTCTTCTTCTGAAATAGCTTCAATCCTTTGATGTGTTGTGCAGCATGCTTTCTTCTCAACATCCTCAATGTAGCTTAATTTCTTGTTCTTGTGATGGAAATCAACACACAATCCACTTTGGAGATATGGAGATGAAATCTGCACAAAACATAGATTTTATGTCTTTTTATGATGTGTGCAAGTGTAATTTGAATGTATAAATATGTATCAATTGATGTCCAATCACACACCCCCCAACTACAACATTACTAGTCCCTAGTAATGCTTCTAAATAGAAGAAATAGGAGAGAAATACAAAAGCATTAATTTCATTTCAATTTGAATGATATTTCAGCTATTCATATGGAATTAGTCAACACCATGAGCAAAAATTTTCATAAGCAAAGTTTAAAATTTAAAATTTTATAAGAGATGTGAAACTTGCCAAATGTGTGAAATGAATGTGAATGAATAGCAGCTTTTAACTCTATCAATCTTAACATACAACTTTTAGAACTTCATTTAATCCTGAACTTTGCATTCCATTTCATTCCCAAGTTTTGACTTCAAATCTCACCTTGGAATTCACTCCAAAGAAAATAGAGCACACAAGGTTTCACTCAAGATGCCCCTATTAAGAGTAAATGTTCATCAAATTCTAGAAGGTGGCATCAACAAGTCAAAAACTGATGTATTCAAGAAAGAATTAGACTTGGCATAACTCCATGAAGGAATGATGTAGCAAAATAATTTCAGAATTTTCACCATGATTCCTTAATTCCTAAATTTCACAATTGAATGAAAATTCTTTCAAAGATCAATTAGGACTTGCAATGGGTTGTAATGGGGCCATGAGGTTTAATAAGGTAATAGAAGGGAAGGATAAGGAATTCAAAAACTGATTTGGAACACTGAAATAAACTTTCTTCCACCCTTCTTCAATTCTTCTTCTCTTTTTTTTTTTTTTTTTTTGCAATTGACCTCAAGTGAATGTTTTTCAAAAGTAAAATAGTTTCCACCTTTTTGATTTTCTTTTTATCAACAATTTCCCTTAACATTTTCTTTTCCTCATTCCATTCATTTTCTTTCTTCTCACCTCAAAATCCCAAAGTGTTGTTCATTTCTCTTCCTTAATATTTTCAGTGTATTCCAATCTGTTAGGGAAGGCTAAAGAGCATTCATAATGGTTAAAGGTATGATGTGGTAAGAATAAAGAAGTATGAATGCTCTAATAAAGCTCAAACTTGGCTCCAAGGATGATGTTCATCAAAGAAAGGCATTCCAAGCTCAAATGTTAAGAAAAGTGGCCTAATATCATTTCTATGATTTCATTCTATTCAACCATAAAAGTTAAGAATCAGAAGTCTAGTTCCATTCATCCATCACTTCACAAACACCCAAAGCAAAATAATATAAGTGGAGTTATTGAAGTAATTTGAAGTGCAAAAAGCTTGAGCTTTTGGAAAGCCCTTAGAGTAAATGAAGTCTCTCATGACAAAGTTTAAGGCTCAAATATCTCACTTCAGGTTTTAAGTCTCCACTATATCTGGAAATCCATAAAACACATTATTCATTCATAAATTCATTCTTCAAGACAAATGTTAGATCAACAATCCTCAAACTAAATTCATTCACACACTTTTCAACTTAAAAACACATGGCAACCACAACAACTCTTAAAATTTCATACTTCAACTCAGCTCAATCCAAATTATGCAAATGACATTACTAATTCCAAGAAAACAGAAATTTCATTCATTCCAAGTTGAAAGTTCAAAGTCCTAGGTAGCAAAAGTAAAACAAAACAACTTAATCCTAATCAAAAGAAACAAACAGCAGGAACATTAATCCAAATCCTATTGTTGACAAAACATATTTGAAATATTCTGAAGATTTGTTGTCAAAAATCTGGTTTCAAGGACAAAAGAGTCTGGATCATGGCTGAAGTACTGAAATTAAGCATTTCTCCCTTCTTGACTCCATTCGAATATGCTTTCCACCATTCGAATAAGCTTCTGCTGCCCCTGTCTCAGCTCACTCACTTCCCTCATCAGCACTTCTTGATTTTTCTGGATTAATTTCAACTTCTCCTCTGTGCTCATGGGGGCTGCTTCAGTTGTCCTCCTCCTCTGCTGGCTGCTGCTGGTTGTTCTCAACTGCAGGTGGAGTAGCCTTCTTCAATTGTCCTCGACTTCGATTCATGGATATTTTGTCTATCAAAGGAGCAGCTTTCACAATGGCCATTCCTGCCTCTTCCTCTATTCCCAAAAAGTGCTTAATTATCTCTGTAATTAAACCTCCAAAAGGCAGCCCAGCAGTGGATTCTGGTTTCTCTACCACATGAGAAATAACCAACCAAATGTGGTAAGGTAAATCCATGGGAATGCCTAACAACATCTTTCCCATAATCATGGCTTGTTCAAGAGTGATGGTTGACTTGTAAGCATGGGGCAGAAATAAAGAACAGACCAGCATGTGAAGGATATTACTTTTGGGAGTAATTCCTGACTTGGACATCCTAGAAGTGGTCCATTGAGCTCGAGGGTTGGCTGTGAAGAGCTTAGCCAAATTGTCCTTATGCAATTGCTTCTCCCATTTTGCTTTTTGTTTAGGTGTGGATTCGGGTATTCTTTCAACAGGCAAATGACCTATGAAGGAAATCTTCTCAAGATTCAAACTAATTCTCTTCCCTCTAACCTTAGAGTTTATCTCAGGTCTCCCATGAATCATACCCAGTTCAGCATTTGAGTAAAATTCCCTCACATATGGTACCACAGCCCTCCTACTGGTTGTAACCCAATGTACCCAGCCCCTTTGCTCAAATAACTCTAACAATTCATAGGGTGGTTCATTGTAATCCTCCAATTTAATTCCTCTTTCAGTCAACACAGCTCTCTTGCTGTAATTCTCATCAAATTTCAGCTTTGAAGCTTTGTTGGAAAACCTCAAATTATCAAAAGAACCCTCATCAAACAGATCATGGCCAGGTTGTGCTTCAGGTTCATCTTCAGGAACCTTTTCAGAGGTGTGGACCTCATCCTCAGGAGCAGAGGTGTGTTCCTCAATCGGCACATTCTCAGGAACTCCAACAGAGTTTTCCTTTTCAACATTAGAGACATGAGTTTCATGTCTCTCACTCAAACTCTCATTGCCTACAGAATGGAATGATTCTGTTCTAGAGGAAGACCTACGGTCTGATTTAGAGGATGACAGTTCATAAGTTATGGGTTCCTGAACAACAAGTGAAGAACCCTTACCATGTTGGCTCAAAATCCTCATGCTCCTTCTCTTAGCCTTTCCTTTGTAAGCCATCTTCTTCATCCTCTTTGGTGGCATTTTGCTTCACTTGATTTTTCACCCTTTATCAGAAATTCTCCAAAGCTGTAAACCCTAGCTTCTTCAATCGCAGCTCTGTATCTGAATCTTCCCTTCAATGTCAACTCAAAATCTCACTCAGATAATCTGAAAGTAAAAGGCTGGAAGAAGATGTGGAATGGTGAAGGTTTCAGGGTTGTGGGCACCAGGGCTCGTATTCGAATAGAACAGGACCTTAAATGGGGCCACTTACGGGTATATACAGGATTTAAAACTGACATCATATTCGAATACCCAGACCCATATTCGAATACGGGTTATCAGCACTTTGCAATTCCAGTGTCCAGAAAACCAGAAATTCTTCTCCATTTCTTAAGAATACTCAAATTAAGTTTTGCCAACAGCTAAGATTCGAAAATTATTTCAAAAGAACAACTAATTCAAGAAGAAGTTTTGCAATTTTTCCAAAGTTTCAAAAAAAATTTTTTTTTTTTTTCAAATTTTCAGCATATGCAAACTCAAACTGACATAAGCATGATCTTAATTCAATTCAAGCAATTCCAAATCATATTCAAAACATTCTGATCATATCCAATCACCCAATTCAGCAAATTTCAGCAAAATTATTCACATTCACAAACTCAGATTGTGTCCCCCCCCAACTAAAACAAAGCATTGTCCTCAATGCACAAACAAGTCAATCAATTTGGAATAAAGTGCAAAGGGAAAAAGGGTACCTGCTGAGTTTAAGGTTAACATGTTTGAGTGATGTAGACCAGCTGAAACTCCAAGGTATTACCAAAACAATTGCTCCCCCCAACTTGTTCAATGCAATATTCTCAAAGAAAATGCAACTCAGTAGAACCAAAACAATACAAAATGGGTTGAGTGTAATTAAGAATCAGTGAGGTTCTGCCAAGTATCACAAACAACCAAGATGCAAGAAATCAGTAAGTATGCAAGATGAGTTGCTGTTCACAGATGAGATTTTGTGCTAAGATGGCCTATTCAAATGACTGTTCAGCTATTCGAATGAAATGAGTTTCTCATCTGATTTGGACTTAATAGCAGTACCAGATTTGATCAGTTTTTGTTGCACCTGCTGATGTGACTTGATCCTTAATGAAGCTTGCTCAATTGAAATTCTTTAGCTGCATTCTGAAACACTTTGAAAAACATGTGCTACCCAATTTGGTTAATGCATTATACTCCCAAAACAAATCAAGCAAATGTATTTATTCCATTTGACTCTCAAGTAGGTCCACCACAAATGATGTTGCTACCTCAAATAGCACATGTCAGTTTCAACCTTTGAAAATTCAAATATCAGTAAAACATAAAGCAGAAATTCTCAATTTTTCATGAAACTTGCTGAAACCAATGTGTTAAAACTTGCAAACTGAAATTTTTTTTTTTTTTTTTAGATGAAAGAAAGAAAATTACAAAAACCAAAGAAAATAGAAATTCAAAAACATAACAGAACCTACACTACTATGATACAAAATCAGAATTCTTCCTCCATTCAAACAGAATTTGGGGGATCTTCAAGATCCCAACTCTCCACTTCAGCAACAAAATTCTCATGATACTCTTTCAATCTCTGTCCATTCACTCTAAAAACATTTTTGGAGGTTGGATTTTGAATGTCAACAGCCCCAAACTCAGTGATATTCTGAATCACATATGGACCACTCCATCTGGACTTCAATTTCCCGGGAAACAAGTGTAACCTTGAGTCATACAACAAGACCTTTTGACCCACAAACAACTCTCTTTTGAGGATATGTGTATCATGCCATTTCTTCACTCTATCCTTGGTGATCTTAGCATTCTCATATGCATCATTTCTAATCTCCTCAAGCTCATTTAGTTGCAATTTTCTTTGAAAACCAGATTCAGTGATGCTCTCATTAAAATGTCTCACTGCCCAAAAAGCCTTGTGTTCAAGTTCCACAGGAAGATGACAAGCTTTTCCATACACTAACCTATAAGGAGACATGCCTAGGATAGTCTTGTAGGCAGTCCTATAAGCCCAAAGTGCATCAACCAATTTCAAAGACCAATCTTTCCTTGTGGGATTCACTGTTTTTTCAATGATTCTTTTGATCTCTCTATTGGCTAATTCAGCTTGTCCACTTGTTTGGGGGTGGTAAGATGTTCCAACCTTATGTAACACCCCATACTTCTTCATCAAAAGACCAACATGTCTATTGCAAAAATGTGTTCCCCTATCACTTATCATGGCCTTTGGCATTCCAAATCTTGAAAACACATTTTCCTTCAAAAATTTTATCACTACCTTATGGTCATTGGTCTTAGTTGGTATAGCTTCTATCCACTTTGAAACATAATCCACTGCCACTAAGATATACTCATTGCCAAATGAATTCACAAATGGTCCCATAAAATCCATACCCCAACAATCAAAGATATCAAGCACATAAATGGGGTGAAGTGGCATCATGTTTCTCCTAGTGATCTTACCAAGCCTTTGACACCTATCACAAGCAACACAAAAGGCATGCACATCCCTAAACATGGTAGGCCAAAACAATCCACTCTGTAAAATCTTTGCCACTGTCTTCCTAGCTGAAAAATGACCTCCACATGCAAGAGTATGACAAAAACTAATGACACTCTGTACTTCACTCTCGGGTATGCATCTCCTTATGACTTGATCTGAGCAATACTTAAACAAATAAGGGTCATCCCAGAAAAAGTGTCTCACATTCCTAAAGAACTTTCTTCTATCCAACATGGTCCAGTGAGAAGGCACAATACCTGAAGCTAGGTAGTTGGCTATATCTGCAAACCAAGGTACCTCAGAAGAGTCTATGTGGAACAACTGCTCATCAGGGAATGTCTCATTGATGGGAGAATCAAAGGATGCTAAATCTTGATGTGGGAGTCTAGAAAGGTGATCAGCAACTACATTTTCAACTCCCTTTTTGTCCTTGATTTCTAAATCAAATTCTTGAAGCAGAAGAATCCATCTAATAAGTCTAGGCTTAGCATCAGGTTTGGTCAAGAGATACTTCAAAGCAGCATGGTCAGTGTATACTATGACATGAGAACCTACCAGGTATGATCTGAACTTGTCCAAGGCATATACTACTGCTAGCAACTCCTTCTCAGTAGTAGTGTAATTCCTTTGTGCTTCACTAAGGGTTTTGCTAGCATAGTACAACACATGTGGTCTCCTATCCCTCCTCTGTCCTAGCACTGCACCAATGGCACAATCACTAGCATCACACATGATCTCAAATGGTAAAGTCCAGTCTGGTGGCTGCATAATGGGAGCTGAGGTGAGCAAACTCTTAAGTCTATCAAATGAGGCCTGACACTCTGGTGTCCAATCAAAGGGAACATCCTGGGATAGAAGGTTGCACAAAGGTCTAGCAATGGCACTGAATGATGCAATAAACCTTCTATAAAACCCAGCATGACCAAGGAATGATCTGATATCCTTAACACATCTAGGGGTAGGAAGTTTTTGAATAATTTCCACTTTAGCTTTGTCTACTTCTATCCCCCTAGAAGACACTATGTGGCCAAGGACAATTCCATGAGTTACCATAAAGTGGCATTTTTCCCAATTCAAAACCAAGTTTTTCTCCTCACATCTAATCAAAACCTTCTCTAAGTTTCCCAAACATGTATCAAAGTCACTGCCATATACTGAAAAGTCATCCATAAAAACTTCAAGGAATCTCTCTACAAAATCACTAAACAGACTCATCATACATCTCTGAAATGTTGCAGGAGCATTGCAAAGACCAAAAGGCATACGCCTATATGCAAATGTGCCAAATGGGCAAGTGAATGTGGTCTTTTCCTGATCCTCCAATGCAATCTCAATCTGATTATACCCAGAGTAACCATCCAAGAAACAGTAAAATGCATGCCCTGCCACTCTTTCCAATACCTGATCTAGGAATGGAAGAGGGAAATGATCTTTCCTTGTGACTGCATTCAACTTTCTATAATCTATGCACATGCGCCATCCTGTTTGGATGCGCATTGGAACTAATTCCTCTTTTTCATTCTTAATCACAGTCACTCCAGATTTCTTAGGCACTACCTGAGTTGGACTCACCCACTTAGAATCTGAGATGGGGTAGATAATTCCAGCATCCAAAAGCTTGATTACCTCCCCTCTAACAACCTCTTTCATGTTGGGATTGAGTCTCCTTTGCATTTGCCTAATAGGCTTGGCCTCCTCCTCCAAAAATATCCTATGGGTGCAAATCAATGGACTGATTCCTTGCAGGTCTGCTATGGTCCAGCCCAAAGCTCCTCTATGCTTCCTCAAGACTTCCACAAGTCTATTTTCTTGGTCCAAACTCAGCTGAGATGAAATGACAGCTGGATAGGACTCTCCCTCACCTAAAAATACATATTTCAAGTCACTTGGCAAAGGTTTTCTCTCAGGTTTTGGTGGCTGGTCCAAAAATGACAAAGGCTTGGCTATGGGCAGCTCTAAAGACTCAACAGTTGGTCTCCACTGATTCATCATCAGCACTGAATTTTTCATTTCCTCAAATTCTCCTCCCTCACAATTCTCCAAGTCAAAATCAGCTAGGAAATCTACTTGCTCATTATTCACTAAAGCTTTCTCCAAAGGGTCATCAAAATACTCTCTATCAAAGTGATCTTGAGTGGTTGTTTGAATCCAATCAACTTCCTCTACCTCCTCATAATCACTCGGCTGCTTGGTCACCTTAAAGATGTTTTTCTCAATTGTCATGTTTCCAAAGGAGAGCTTGATAACTCCAGTTCTACAATTGATCAAGGCATTTGAGGTGGCCAAAAATGGTCTTCCTAGGATAACAGGTACAGCTGGTTGGTTTCCTTGAATGGGCTGAGTATCTAGCACTATGAAGTCCACTGGAAAGTAAAAATGATCCACTTGAATCAAGACATCCTCAACCACACCCCTAGGGACTTTAACTGACCTATCAGCAAGTTGTAATGTCACCCTTGTAGGTCTAAGTTCTTCCCAACCCCAGCTGTTTGTAAACAGTGAATGGTAAGAGGTTGACACTTGCACCTAAATCTAGCAAAGCTTGATCTACCCTTTGATTCCCAATTAAGCAGGCTATGGTGGGGCAACCTGGATCTTTATATTTGGGAGGAGTTTTAAATTGCAAAATGGAGCTCACTTGTTCAGTCAAAAATGCTCTTTCTTTCACATTCATTTTCCTCTTGACAGTGCACAAATCTTTCAAAAATTTTCCATATGATGGATTTTGTTTAATTGCATCAAGTAAGGGAATATTGATTCTGACTTGTTTGAACAATTCATAGATGTCAGAATTCAAATTCTCTTTCTTGGCTTTGTTCAATCTTTGTGGAAATGGAAGTTTTGGAAAAAATTCAGATTTGTCCAAATTGGTTTCATTCAAAATTTCTTTATTTTCAAAATCTTTCTCACTCTTTTCAAACTGATTTTCTCCAGAAATTTTTTTCTTATTGTCAGAAATTTCCTCTTTATTTTCAGAATTTACCTGCTCTGTTCTCTGGATTCTGATTTGCTGCTTACTGCTATTCGAATGTTGCTTGCTAGTATTCAAATATCCCTCTGGCTGCATCAGAATTTCCTGATTTTCTTGATTCAGATTCTGCTTTTCCTCAAATTGTCTGTCCAACTTGTTGTCCCCAATTAGTCTTTCATTTTGTTTCAATTCTTGCTCTTCATTCTGAAACATGACTTCTTTCTCAGAAGTGCTAAATTTCTGTTTCTGTTCACTTTCTGTTTTGCTGTCCAATTTCTGTTTCAGCTGCACCTCTTCTTCATTTTTCATGATTTCTTGCTCATTTTCTTCCTCAATTTCTTCAGCAGGTGGTTTGTAATCTGGCTTGACAATTTGCTTACCACTTCTCAATGTTGAAACAGCTTGTACATGCTCCAGATTTTCATTTGCAGCAGATGAAGATGATTCACTGAAATGAACTTGGCTTGTAGGATTTGGTCTTGGCTGAGATGGAAGCTTTCCTGATTCTCTGATAGTTAAAGCTTGAGTTAGCTTTGACAATTGACTTCGGATGTCTTCCATGGCCCTGTTTGTCTGCTCTTGAAACTTGGAATTCTGATTGTTGGTTCCAATCTGCCCTTGCATAAATTGTTGCAAGGTGTCTTCCAAAGATCTTTTGTGAGGTGGCTGATAAAAATTTGAATTCTGCTGAGGTTGAAAAGGCTGAGATGGAAATGGTTGGGGTTGCACATTTTGTTGAGGTTGGTATTGTTGGTTCTGTGCTTCTGCTTTCCAAGAAAGGTTTGGATGATTTCTGTAGCCAGGGTTGTAGCTATTCGAATATGGACTATGGCCTTGCGAATATGTGTTCATCCCATGATTTTGATTGAAGGGTCTTGCAGCTTGTGTGGGATTTGCTTGACCATAGAGAACTTCCTTAAAGGCTGGAAGTGTTGGGCAATCATCAGTCCTGTGGTCTGCGGTTTCACACATCACACACTTAACTTCACTCTCCTTCAATGTTTGCTTCTTTTGCTCCATCAATTCAATCTTTCTTGACAATGCAGCCAGCCTAGCTCCAACATCATCTGCCTCATTGAGATGGAGCTTTCCTCTATCATTTGATCTGTCAGAAAATTCAGAATAAAATGGGGAGACTACCTCCCACTGTTTAGTGTTTTCAGCTAAAGCATCAAAGAAATGTAAAGCCTCTTCAGCAGTTTTGTCATAGAATTCACCATTACACATGGTGGCAACCAACATTTTCAGATTTGGAGTTAATGCATTATGGAAAAAATTAACAATTCTCCAAGATTCAAAACCATGATGTGGACATGCTTGCAATAATTCCTTGAATCTTTCCCATGCTTGAGCAAATGTTTCATTGGATTTACACACAAAATTCATTATTTGCTGTTGAAGAATCACAGTTCTATTTGCAGGAAAATACTTCTTCAAAAATTTTGTTTGCATGTCTCTCCAAGTACCTATTGATCTAGGCTCAAGTGAATTCAACCACATTTTTGCCTTGTCTTTCAATGAAAATGGAAATAATTTAAGCCTAACCATGTCCTCATTAACATTCCTATCCATGCAAGTTCCACAAACATCTTCAAATTCTTTCATATGCATATATGGATTTTCTGAGTCCATGCCATGAAAAGTTGGTAACAGCTGAATTGTTCCAGGTTTAAGATAAAAATTCTGATGTCCATTTGGAAGAACAATGCAAGATGGAGTGGTTTGTCTAGCTGGATAAAGATATTCCCGGAGAGGTCTAAGGATGTTTTGATCCATTTGATCATTCTCTCCTTGAACACTTCCTTCCGGCAGAACAGGTGGTGGATCCATATGTGCAACAGAAAATTCAGATTGGGAATGTAGTGCAGCAAATTCAATCAATTAGCAAGAGAAGATGGAGAATGCAACTCAGATCTGTTTCCAACAAGTTTACCAGACCTTAAAAGCATAAACAGAAATTCAGACTGACACAAAACTCGAATCTAAACTCCTAACTTCACAATTTCATCTACTGATTCACAGAGAATTGCAATTACAGCTCTCAGCAAAGAAATGCAGCCGTATTCGAATATCAGATGAAATAGATTCGAATCAGAATTTCAGGATTCAGATGCAAGCAGTTCTAAAACTAAACTAACAACTAAAACTATAAAAGAAATAGAAATAGAGATGAAACAAAGTTACTCAACAAGTTAAGCAGCTCTGTTGTTGAAGATGATGGTGAGATGTACTGCCAGTCAATGCTCCAAAGGCTCAAAACACCATTGCTTCTCAAAGATCCCCGGCAACGGCGCCATAAATTTGTGCTTGTTCTTGTTTACTTACCTCACTTCAAGATAAAAGCTCAAATGAAAATTCAGATTATAAATTCAAAGTAAAAGAAAATGTTAAGTGAGGTAAGTCAAGACAAGTTTTCCCCCAAGTGCAAGGTGTGGTTGAAGCACAAAATAACTGGTAAGTCCCAGGTCATTTCCACAGGGATCTAGGGAGTAATGAAGTGAATGACTCTAATGGAGATTAATTTGGCAAAACACAACTCACAGAAAAATGTAAAATAGAAAATTAAAATCTGATTTGGTTGGTTGATGATTTTGAACTAACTTTCCAAAAGCAAAGTGAATTTAAACTAAAAGATTAAGTGATAAAAAAGTTGAGCAAGGCAAGTTTAATACCAATCCAAATGAATTTCAAGTGCCAAGAGCTTATAAATTTACCAAATCAATTTGTACTGATTTTTGAGAAAATTAATTTCAATTGAAACAAACCATGGATTAAACACTCAATGTGCATAACCTATTTTAAGGACAATAGGAGTTCTAATTCTAGCAACCCACATACAACAATGTCATGAGAGTTCTAAGTTAAGCAACACCTATGAACTCATCAATAGGATATACAAATTTGGATTAATCGGGTCTTGAATCAATGAGTTCTAAGACACCCAGCTGCAAATTGACTTGATAACCATAAAAACTCAAGGTACATTCATGAAGTTCGGCCACTTGAGATTCATTGGAAGGGCATTACCCTTGCCTTGGCTCAAGAAATCTTAGCCGAGCATGTTGAAAAGAAGAAAAACAGAAATGAAAATCTGATTCAAAGACATTGCAATCTGAAATTGAAGGTTTAATGGATTTAGACTTGAAAATCTGATTACAGAAATTGGAATGAATTCAATGTGTAAATCTCCAAAACTCCAATGCTGAATTAAAATTCCAATATAAAACTCTGAACTCTCAATGAAAAACTCTCAAAAACTCTCCTCCTCAAATCTGAATTTCTTCCCAGCCAATGCTCTCTGTTTTCTGTCGCGTGGGTCTCCTCTCCTCCCTTTCTTCCTTCTCTCTCCTATATCTTTTCTCTCTCCTCTAACCGAATGTTCCCTTCATGATGGCTTCTTCTCTCTCCTATATCTTTTCCTGATTTGCCCTCCCTGGATTGCAGATTACATCACGTGGGGAAGTTTGGGTCACATGGAATTCGTTGCTGTGAAGAAGCTCATATTCGAATACAGTAAACCCATATTCGAATACGATCCCCTGCTGCAGAAATTTCCAGAATAGTGATTCTGATTTCTTTGCACTGATTTCAACTGAATTTTCTTCTTCTTCTGAAATAGCTTCAATCCTTTGATGTGTTGTGCAGCATGCTTTCTTCTCAACATCCTCAATGTAGCTTAATTTCTTGTTCTTGTGATGGAAATCAACACACAATCCACTTTGGAGATATGGAGATGAAATCTGCACAAAACATAGATTTTATGTCTTTTTATGATGTGTGCAAGTGTAATTTGAATGTATAAATATGTATCAATTGATGTCCAATCACCCTACTATTTATGTCATGAGTTGTTCACACATGTCATACCAATGGTCAAATGTTTGTGCGGTGTATGAAATGAAGTTAAAGTGCAACATGATTAATATTCTTCACATACTCGCATGAATTTTAAAATTGCTCCTTTTGGACTTTGAATTGAATTGAGTAAGATATGCAGTGTGAGCTCTTCGACTAGTTTCTCCTTAATTCATTATTTTCAACTAAACACTAATTTCAATTTTCATCCACCAATATTTTTTTTTTATATTTTTACTTGGCGGCTTTCACACACTTATGGGTAGGTAGCCTTTTTCCTATATCGTCAAACCCCGAAGTTGGTTATTTTGATAACACGCACGTCAACAGGCTATGTAATAACCTGAATTTTCTTTCTCTTAATTAATTTTTTTGCTTAAGTATGGTAGTAATATTTATTATATAAAAATCTAGAAAATTGAGGATTTGAAAATTTTTGGAATGATAAAATTAGTTGGAAAGATTTTCGGATTTAATTTTACCATGTGTGGGAGTTTAATGTAGAATTTCTAAACTTTTATCCAAACAATTCCTAGCCCAATTACCTATTTGGTTCAACCCAAGCCCATTAACCCGTGCGTCAACCCTTTCTTTGACTCACTTCAACTCACTTTATCACTTACTAAGTTGACTTGTGAATAGTAGCTCTAAATCATTTCCCGACAAACTTCATTTTCCATCCATATTTTCTTCCATACATCTCTCACAATCTCTCAAATTATTTAGTTTATTAGTCAAAAAGAAGACCCTACATTGATGACTTTAAAGCATTTCTTTCAAATTACTTAGCAAGCATGATTGAAAGACTTAACAAGCATAACCTAAAGACTTAAAGCATTTTTTAAATTATTTGTTTAATTAGTCAAAAAGCTAGCATGATTCCCGGATCATGCCACCCATCTCCACCCATCTCCACCCATCCTCCAATACCTCTCTTAAATTATGTAGTTAGATAGTCAAATAGGCAAAGCAAGATTATTGGATTATAGTATCTATTGTATATGCATAATCCTACTTTAGTGGCTTTCAAGTTTAGGAAGTGGAGGTTATTTTTCTCTACTGCACTTTCTCTACACTCCCATGACTTCTTATAAATTTGTGTGCCTTCAAAGAGAAAATAATAAGAGAGAAAAAAAATTATTATCTAGTTGCTTGGAGGAAGAAGGAACTTTCCAACTGGGTGGTGTTCAAAGCTCAACTCCTTTTTTCTTTCTCAGACTTGGTCACTAATATCTTCATTGAGGTAGGATGACGAACCTCCTAAAATGTATTTGATGTCTTCAATTTGAAGATGAAGCATTTTTTTTTTTTGGTGTTTGAACTATGAAACTTGATTGTGATAAAAAAATACCCGCATATTGGGGGTAGGGAAGCCAAAACTTTGACTGATGTAGTTCAGCATGCTGACAGCTCTCTGTTTGTAACTTCTGATGTGCTTCTGACCCCTAAAATGGTGGAATTTGGCTTCGGCTAAAACATAAAAGTTGTAGTCTTTTAAGTTTTCTTTCTAACCCAAAAATATTTGCATCAATCCGATTTGTGAGTCAAAAGTTATGTCCAAAATACTGAGCACGTGTAAAATTGTATCTTCTGAACAAATTGACTTCAAGGCTATTTTTGCACCTTTAGACCTTAGAATTTTAAAAAGTGTAAAACATAAAAGTTGTAGGTCTTAAAGTCTAGTTTCTACAGATATAAAGTTTATAAATATTGGAGTTCTACTCTATTTTATATGAATTTTCTTTTAAGCTGCTATTTCTTCTTACCCTTTAATTGATGCTTGTTTGGATTTTTTTAGAATTTTATGTTTAAAATTCTCAATTACCCTATGTTAGTTATAGTTATGTTAATAATTTATTTACAGGTGATTTTGTTCACAAGGCCTAATCTAGTAAAACACTTATACTATTTGATGAAATATCGAAGTGGACTATTAAGTTAATGCTACTTAGTTATCTTCCAATTGATATGAAATTATTTTAATTTGGATATTATATATTATTTGACACTCTAAAATTTATGATAACTGACTTAGACAATCGGTTCCATCGTAGATAGTTGGATGACTTATTCAAACTAAAATGGCTAAGTAGAACCAAGTATTTGATAAAAATGCCCAAATGAAATAATGAACTTATTCTTTCCTCATTTGGTCTTCCTTAAATGAATTTGATTTATTGTAATTGATTTTTAGGCATTGTTTTGTCAATCTAGCAAGTTATATAACTATATTGTTATGATTAAGTGGATTAAATAAAACTTATTTAATACTTTCTTAAACATTGGAATAATTCTATGGACATTTGTGGATATCTTGAAGCCGAAAACCTATGATAAGGATTTGGTTATAAATAAGATAATGATTGGAAATTTATTCAAATTATTTTGAATAAAATTATTCTCCCACCAAACAAAAGGGTTAGAATGAATTAGCTTTGTAATATCACATTAGCTTAATTGTTCAGGTGATGTACTATACTATCCAGTTAGAATAAAATAAAATTTATCAATTTTTCTAAAATTAAATATTAGTCCAAAGAGCTATTTATTATCTTTATATTCCATAAAAGAATAAAATAAAAAGGTAAAAGAGGCACAAACCGAGATCGCAGCCAATGAGGTTTGAACTTGCGACTTCAAATCGTAATTAGGGTCGCCCACCCATTAAGCTGCCAACCTCGGCTTAATTAATATACCATTAGAAATAATTTTATTCCTATCGAGGGTAGTTGGCAAACTTGTCAAAGAATTAACTAAAATACTAACTTGAATTCTAAATTATTCTAGTTACTTGCTACTTGTTAATTTACATGTAGTACCTACTTTTGTGATAATAATATTGGTGATTATGTTTAATCTTTAATTTATTGTGAATTATTATTTAATTTTGAATTGAGATAAAATACTGAAAGTATACCGTATGTGACTGAATAATCCCAGTTAGGATTCATCACTCGAGAACATTGCTGGTTGTTGTTAAAAATGTCTGATTAACATACAAGATACCCTTAGAATGTCAAGGGGTGAAAATAAATTAAGGCACTTAGTGCTAAAGTTATTTTTGGCAATAGGGTAATGGGTGGGTAGAAATAGCCTTTTAGATGGAGATGGGAACATATGCATTTTATTTGGAGATGCTCCATTCTGACCTGTCCAGTTAGGTAGCCAGTCGCGACGGCTAAGTTTTTGATGGGTGACACCATTGAAATGCATTGAATGCTAAGTCCGTAAAGTCACTGGTTCCCAAGGTTAGGGGTAGAGGAGGATAGAAGTATGATTATCTTAGGAGGATTTAGATTAAACTCCTTTACCAAATTTTACTACGAAAGGCAACCTCTCTTACTTATGTATGAATGATGTGTTGGAATTATTTAATTATATCTAATTCTTTTTGATGAATATTTTATAAAAAAAAATAATATATGAAACCTGTATCGTTACGGTGTTTGATCCCGAGACGTTAAAGATTTGAATCTAAGATCCTTACCACTGCGACATCGATTTCATTGTGGTCCAAATAACAACATTAAACTATTTGACGAGTAAGTAAAATAGTAGTTGCAGTGACGGTCTCATTGAACCGTTGTAAGTATAATTTACATTATTTAGTTGGGATCTATTGAATTAATTGTTGCATGAACAGTATGCCACCTAATCACATTCACTGTATTGGGTCATCTAATACAGTGTAGTATTACGACCACTGCATATAGGCACTTAGGAGATTTTGATTACTGGGTTTTAGTAGCTTACCCCTTTGTGGGAATATTTTTTTCAGGATATTAAGCACAGAGATACTGAAGATGAGCTGGAAAGAGATTAATTTCTCTTAAATATTCCATCAGAAGAGTTATCTAATTTTTTTTTCTTGCGCAGTACTGAAAGACTTTATTTATTATTGTGGTCTGTAATAATAATTGTTGGATGATTGTAATCATTAAGTTTAGACCTAGTTACTTTTATTTGATATGTAATGTTAATCACATGGTTGGGATGCTTAGATAGCTCTGTAATACTATTCTCTATCTTTATTTTGTGCCCTGTAGTTGAATCCCATCAAATGATTCAGTCTAATGACTTAAAAATATTGGTTGGGATAAACTAGGGATTTTGAATACCTTAAATTTTTATTGCAAGTCAACCCCAGTTTGAAAGAAAATTTGAGGTGTGACGGCGTGTTGTTATCATCTTATTTTTATACCCAAATAAATAATCCCAAGTCACCCTCGGGTATTCGGGTTATAAAAATCTGGGGCGTGATAGGCTAGCTTCACTCTATCCCATTGGTAACCCCATTGGTAACCCTTTCTAAGTGATTTTTTTTTTATTTTTTTTATTTTGTACTCAAACACAATCAATAGTCCAAAAATGAGAATTTATTAAACCAATTAAGTAATGGAAAAAAATTTCTCATGATGTACTAAACTTTGTGCAATTATAATTCGGCACACCACTACCATGATAAAGAACAACAAAACATAGGATTTAGGTTCATGAAGCAATTCAAATTTATGACCACTATGTAGATCAACAATTTTAATTCTGTGATTTTGAAGTGTGTATGAAGTATAAAATATGCAAGAATATCACAAAGAATAACATTGCACCAAAAAAAATTTTTATTATCTTAAAAAAATAAAAAGTATCTAATCTACATGATTTCATAGAACTAGGTACGAATATAACAATAACGCATAGCCTAGTTCATGAAAAAAAATTTGCTTCTATATGTCAAGATTCACCCCTTCAACACTTTTAGGGGTGTGGTGACATAGAGATCACTCTTCTTAACCCAAAAAGTTCTTATTTTTGAAAAAGCATTTTGAGTCTTGGAATTGTTGGGTTTTGGACCAATGAGTTTTGAAAATTTTTTCTTTATGTTATTCTTCACTGGCCAAGTCATGTAAGATCTAGAATCAAGATATGACTTTTGAAATCTTAATGGATTAAACCTATTTGACACTTGAAAATTAGATCTCAAAGAATTCCTAGTGTCAACATAGGATAGGGGAAGCCCATACAATTTGTGACAATGTGGTTTTATGTTACCAGGTATACCACAATGAAGACATACAGGAACAAACTTGAGTTGCAAGTTAGTGTGCTTACCTTTAGGCTTCTGAAAATAGGCTTTAGACTGATTACCTTTCTTTGGTTGAGGAGCTTTAACTATAGTTGGAGCAGTTGCCTTTGAGGAACTGGGGGTAGCTTTGGCTTCAAGATTGACCGCCTGTGTGCCAGTGTATCCAAGTCCTCTTTTGTCACGTGGGCTCCTTTGCATCCCAAGTATGTCATCAAGTTGTGAAGAAATAGTATTCATCTTAAGTTGTATGGATTGCAGCTTACCTGAGCATCCTTCAATTCATTGTCTTTTTGATCCAATTTGTTCTTGAAGGTTGTTATCAAGTCATCTTGCGTGTTCTTACTTGCTTCAAGACCTTCAAATTTACCTTGCAATTCTTCTAAGGCAATTTTCAGATTGTCTCTCTCCCTTTTCAACACCTTGTACTTCACTGTCAACTTCTCGTTTTGTTTGTGAAATTTACGACAGTCTTGGTATAACTGTTCCTAGGCCTCTTCAATTCCTCATCTAAATTTTCTTCAACTTCACTTTCGGAGCATTCTTTTCCCTTATGTGTAGAGAAAAATGACTCTGCAGAATTTGAGGGGGCACTTGCTCTCACCATGAATGCAGTATAATTCTCTGAAAAATCTTCTGAAGAAGATGAGGTACTCGATTGATCATCTGAATCATTAAGGGTTGCATTGAGTACCTTCTTCTTCCTATTTTTATTTCTACAGTCTTGAGCAATGTGACTATAACCCTGGCACTCGTAACACTTCACGCCCTTAGACTTGTTCTTCTTTTTCTTCTTCTCTGAAGATTTCTCTCCTTTGACTTTCTCAATCTTCTTCGTCTTTCCTTGCTTACTATCTTTCTTTTTGAAGATTTTTCTAATTTTCTTGGTATAGATAGCAATTTCTTTAGGAGAGAGGATTGACTCATCATTACTAGATGAGGACTCATCTTTCTTTACTGTTTTTAGGGCAACTCCTCTAGACTTTGGTTTGATCATGTTGGCTTCATAAGTCTGTAGGGAACCAACTAAATCTTCTACCCTTATTGAATCAACATCCCTAGCCTCTTCAATAGCTGTAACTTTTGCTTGGAAGGACATAGGTAGGGATCAAAGAATCTTATTTACGATCTTTCGATTGGGAATTTGTTCTCTAAGGTTAAAGCTTGTATTGACGATGTCGCTGAGCTTCGCATAAAAGCTATCAAACTATTCATCTTTAGACATCTTCAAGTTTTCAAACTTAGAGGTTATTTTTTGCAGCTTGGACTTCTTAACAGTGGAATTGCCTTCATGAGTTAACTCGAGAATCTTCCAAGCTTCCTTGGTAATCGCACAATTTGAAATTCTTCTAAACTCATCTGCAACGACGGCACAGAAAATAGAACTCAGGGCATTGTAATTCCATTATACCTTTTCTTGCTCAGCCCTGGTCCACAAATCCATTAGCTTCTCGACTATTACATTGTCGGCAGAATGAGTTGGTTTTGCCCAACCTTTTTCAATGGCTAGCCAAACATTGACGTTCAATGAGATTAGATGAGCTCTCATTTGAACTTTCCAATATGCGTAGTTGGTGCCATCGAACCATGGGGGTCTCGTGCTCAAACCGCATTCTCTAGGAGGATCCATCAGCAAATAGTAAGATCACGTTTTGTTCTAAAAAATGTACCCGCTTTGATACCAATTGAAATTTTATAATATGCAGATAAAGATCTAAATAAGCCACCACACTCACAGAAAAATAGAATGCGAGATAAACAAAACAAGGAAACCCCCCGAAGAGAAACCTCAAACAAAACTTTCACTAAAATCAAACGTTGGTTACAAACTCAAACTCTCGATAGATCGACTCCTCGACTCTATACTCGTCTTGATGTTTGCTCGAATCTTTGATTCACCAACTTCTTTAGTGAAAGCCCTTCGACTCCTCGAAGGCTCAACACCGAATCCTCGGCATCTTCACGTGATGAATCATCAGCTCTTCAATGATTCGAACTCCTTCGAATCATAAAGAAGCAAGAATGCTTGGCTAAGCAATTGAGAGAACCTTTTGACTTTTCTAGCTCACAAGCTTGATGTATATTCTCTCGTATATGTGTATCTTACCCTGAAGATGCCCAGAAGATATATATAGACAAACTAAGGTGGCTAGGGCTCAAACCAATCAAATCTGGCTGGAATAGCATACCTCGCAGGAAGGGCACACCCACGGGCTTCCCACGGCCATCCCACGAGCTAGAGCGAGCCTCCGCATGGCTTAATCTTCAGTTTCAGCTCTCGAGATACTGCGGCCTTCCTACGGACATCCTACGTAAATCAATTCTAAACTTTGTTTGGCTTCTTCAGGACTTCTAATAGCATGCAAACACAGTTTTCCTAAGGCTTTCACACTTTTACTTGACTCAAGACTGTAGTGTCTTAACCTACACTAAGTTTAGATATTACAAACCACTATCTTTGACCATGGATTTGCCAATTTACAATTTTAGCCTTAACATATACATTCGTGGTTGGTTAGTGTTCATATGTATTTATAATGATGATATATGGACTCAAAAATATCCAATAGTGAATAGATATGGTTGGAAAACAAAACAGAGCATGTAACCTAGAGAAAGAAAAGAGCTAGGGCGTTCTGATGGGGAAAAAAAGCAGAATAGCTCATAGCTTGGGCACAGGAAAACTAAAGCTTCGACCTGTTGCAGCCTAGGGAGCTAATAACTCCCTATTTTTAATTTCCAACGTGATTTTAACCCCTAAAATGGTGGAATAGGCATCAGCTGAAGCACAAAAGTTGTAGCTCTTTAAGTTTTCTTTCCAACCCAAAAAGATTTGCATCAATCCGATTTGTGAGTCAAAAGTTATGCTTAATAAATTGAACATATGTCAAACTATATCTTCTGAACAAACTGAATTCAAAGCTATTTTTGAAAAAACTATTTTTGAACCTTTAGACTTTAGAATTTTAAAAAGTCAAAACATGAAAGTTGTAAGTCTTGAAGTCTAGTTTCTATAAATGTAAAGTTTACAGATATTGGAGTTCTGCTTTATTTTATATAAATATTCTTTCAAGCTGCTATCTCTGCTTAGCCTTTAATTGATGCTTGTTCAGATTTTTATAAGAATTTTATGCCTAGAGATTGATTTAAATTTCTAATTACTCTCTGTTAGTTGTAGATATGTTAATGATTTTTGTTCATGTGTAATTTTGTTTACAAGGCCTAATCTAGTAAAGCACTTATGCTATTTGATGAAATGCTTAAGTGGACTGTTGAGTTAATACTACTTAGTTATCTTCTAATTGACATGAAATTATTTTAATTGAATATTATATAGTATTTTAACACTCTAATATTTATGATAATTGATTTAGACAATCAGTTTCATTATGGATAGTTAGATGACTTATTTAAATTAAAATGGCTAAGGAAAACCAAGTGTTTGATAAAATGCCTAAATGAAACAATAGACTTGTTTTTCCCTCATTTGGTTTTTTTTAAATGAATTTGATTTATTTTTATTGATTTTTTAGGCATTGGTTTGTCAACCTAGCAAGTTATATAACTCTATATTTATGATTAGGTGAATTTAATGAAACTTATTTAAATACTTTCCTAAATATTGGAATAATTCTATAGACATTTTGTGGATATCTTGAAACCGAAAACCTATGATAAGAGTTTGGTTATAAATAAGATGATAATTGTAATTTATTCAAATTATTATTTTGAATAATATTCTTATCCTATCAAATTAAAAGCTTAGAATGTATTAGCTTTGTAATCTCACATTTGCTTAATTGTTCAACTTATGTACTATACTACCCAGTTAAAATAAAACAAAACTTACAAATTTTTCTAAAATTAAATATAAGCCCAAAGTGCTATTTATTATCTTCATATTCCATAAAATAATAAAATAAAGTGGAAAAAGAGACAAAAATCAAGGTTGAAGCCAATGAGGTTCGAACTTGTGACTTCAAATTGTGATTAGGGTCGCCCTCCCACTGAGCTGCCAACATCAGCTTGATTAATATACCATTAAAAATAATTTTATTCTTATCAAGGTTAGTACGACAAACTTGTCAAAAGAATTAACTAAAATACTAATTTAAAGTCATAAATTATTTTTATCTATTTGCTACTTGTTAATTTACGTATAGTACCTATCATTGTGATGACAATATTGGTGACCTTGTTAAATCTTTTATTCATTGATAATTATGACTAAATTATGGATTGAGATAAAATACTTAGAATTTTACTACGTGTGACTGAATAATCCCACTTAGGATTCATCACCCAGAAATATTGCCGGTTATTATTAAAAATATCTTATTTCCACATAAGATACCCTTGGGAATGTCAAAGGGTGAGAATAAATTAAAGCACTCAGTGCTAAAGTTATATTTGGCAATAGGGTGATGAGTGGGTAAGAATGGCCTTTTAGGTGGAGATGAGAACATATGCATTTTGTTTGGGAGACGCTCCCTTTTGACCTGGCTAATCAGATAGCTGGTCGCGACGGTTAGGTCTTTGGAAGGTGATATCATCGGAACGCATTAAATACTAAGCTCCTAAAGTCACTGGTTCCCAAGACTGAAGGTAGAGGAGGATAAGAATATGATTATCCTAGAAGGATTTAGATTAAACTCCTTTATCAAAATTTACTATGACTAGCAACTTTTCTTACTTATGTATGAATGATGTGTTAGAATTATTTAATTACATTTAATTCCTTTTGATGAATATTTTATAAAAAGATGTAAAAAAAAATATATGAAACCTGTACCACTATGGGGTTTGTCCTGAGACCTTAAAGATCTGAATCTGATATCTTTACCACTACGACACCGATTTCATTGTGGTACAAATCATAACATTAAACTATGTGACATATAAGTAAAATAGTAGTTACAGTGACGGCCTCATCGAACTGTGGTAAGTATAATTTACATTATTCAGTTGGGATCTATTAAATTATTTGTTGCATGAACAGTATGCCACCTAATCACATTCAATGTAATGGGTCACCTAATACAGTGTAGTATTATGATTACTGTATACAGGTACCTGGGAGATTCTGATTACTAGGTTTTAGTAGCTTACCTCTTTATGGGAATATTTTTTAGGATATTGAACATAGGAGTACTAAAGATGAACTAAAGAAAGATTAAATTTTCTTGAGTATTCCACCAGAAAAGCTATTTTTTTTCTTGCGCAGTACTGGAAGACTATTTATAATTATAGTCTATGATAATTATTGTTGGATGATTATAATCATTAAATTTAGACTTGGTTTGCTTTTATTTGATAAATAATGTTAATCATGTAGTTGGGACGCTTAGATGGTTCCGTAATAGTATTCTTTATCCTTATTTTGTACTTTGCAATTGAATCTCGCCAAATGATTTAGTCTACTGGTTTTTAAATATTATTTAGGATAAATTAGGGATTTTGAATACCTTAAATTTATTATTGCGAGTCAACCCCAATTTGGAGGAAAATTTGGGACGTGACAACGTATTACTATTATTTTATTTTTAAACTCAACAAACAATCCCAAGTCACCCTGGGCATTCGGGTTATGAAAATCTGGGGCGTGACACATGTGCTGCAACTTTATTAACCCGTATAATGCACGAAATTGTATATTTTTAATGGATAAAACATAATTATTAAATTAAAATGTAAAAGACTAAAATGACATTGAGTGGTAAACTATAGAGGTTATTTTTGTATTTTACCTGGTGAAATTACCTTTTTACCCTCAATATAACAGTTGTGTGTGATGGGCAACTAACAGATGCACCGAATTGCTGTTTGACCGAATGTATAGGAATTTTACTTTTACAATTAAAATGTGAGAGGACTAAATTATATAACACCAAAGGTAAATTGTAGAGGTGATTTTTGTAATTTACTCGAGAAACAATTCTTAAACATTTTTCTAAACCTAATTATTATTCAAGCATTTTTTCTTTATATTTTTAAATTAATTATCATTTGAAGTATGAAAATTTTACAAATATAGTAAATTAATAATCAAGTGAGTCCTCTATAATAACCTATATGTTCAGTTTATATTTATTAATATTACATGTCACAATTTTAGTAGCTTTATATGTAAAAGAAAAAGTAAAGTTTTAGTTATTTAATCATGCGGGACAAAAAATAAAAAATAAAAAGGTAAAGATTTAGTGAATGAAAAGATAGAAGAGAATAAGAGGGAGTGAAAGAAAAGAGTGTCGTCTAGGATTGGAATGAAAGAAATGAAGAGAGAAAAAAATGTTTTAGTATTAATTTAATTCTGACCATCAAATAAATTTAATGACTAAAAGTATCGTAAATTTAAATTCTTGAGTTTCTTTATTATATAAATTTTATAGAGGTTTAAAATTATTAAAAGAAATAGTTACTTGAATGTTTCATAATGATTGTTATACCATTTTAGGAAGTAGGGTCACCATTACTTAAACACATAGTTGCAACTTTTTGTTTTTATTTTTAAATTTCTTAAATTCAAAATCGAGCATTTTAAAAATTTCTAAATAGATAGTTGCAATTTTATTTTTATTTTTTTGTTTTCGTTATTAAATTCAAAATCAGATTGACTTAAAAAATTTAACAGATAGTTGCAATTTTTAGTTTGAGCAAATATGTTTCTCTATAAATTCATCTTCCTGATTTCTAAAAAAAATTAATTATTAATCTTATTCTTTTGCATTCATCCCGTTTCAAGTATTGCCATTGGTTAAGTTTGAAAAATACACGTATAGCGAGTTTCTTCTCCGTGTCCGATATAAATTTATTCTTAGAGCTCGGCATCCATTAAATTTCACAACCTGGAAGATAAATTTAATCTTAAAAAGATAGTATTAAACATTAAACTTGATTTAAACAAAGGTCTTTTATCAAAAACCAATGATTTTGTAATTTTGATTTTATTATTTAGTTCAATTTATATATTCTTTTACATAGTTCAATTTCATTGATTTTCAATAAACAATAACATTAATTTTAGAGGTAAAACACACACTTACAGTTTATAATTGATGTCATTTTAATCACTCACATTTTAATTGTAACAATCAAATCTCTATAATTTTGATGAAGTAGCAAGTTGGAGGAGATCAAATTGTTACTTCATCAAAACTGTAGAAATTCAACTGTTACAGTTAAATCATAAAAATTAAAATAACACTGAATATAAACTATGAAGGTAATTTTCTTTGGTACCCTCGAAGGTGGCTGAACAATCATCTGTATCAATAAAGATAAAAGAAAGGGATTTCTTCTTTGTTTCCTTTTTACATAAATAGAGGAATCGGCGGACAAACACCGTGGCTTTAGGTCCATTTTCTCCTGTCTAAGTTCTTATACTTTATCTTTCATTTTATCAAATTTTTCACCAATTCAAGTCTCTGTGATGCATATATACCTTTGAAAACAAGCCAAGTGTATAATCAAATCAAACCTGACGGTCGTAACGTGAGAAAAATGGATAAAATGATCACTAATGGTAAAAAAAAAAATAAAAAAAAAATCGATTAAATAGGCATACAGTTTCGAATACTTTGTCACCACAAAGATCGAGACCAACAATATGGGCAATTGGGTTTCCAATCGTTAGCTTTTTTGAAGCCCACCCAGCTACCATCGAACTCGTTGAAAAACAATCAAAATGGGTCCTTAGATTGTGACCCAAAAATCAGGCCCTTTCTTTCTCTCCAGCCCAAACCCAAAGGAAGGGGGGGGGGGCGGGGAAGATGATTAAATTACGGAAAATTGTATCTAAGTCATACTTTGTAATCTTTTAAAACTATTAGTCACACTCAAAAAAAAGTATTGCTTTTAAGTCACATTAATGTGGAAAGTTTTGTATTTAAGTCACACTTTGGAGTGGGTCCCACGAGTTTGTTTTAAATATAGTTTCTAATATACCGATAATATCCTTTATTTCTATAACAAAGTTACACAAGTTATTTCCAGGAATTCCGGGAATCACGTAAAGATATGTTTACCAAGAATCACGCTTCTTCCATTTTTTTTTCTTTCCTTATTTTCAGTTTCATTATTTACAGTTTTAGTCGTGAAGATATTAAGAAGATAGAACTTATTTGGCCTATCTTCTTCATGGATTGATTTTGCCGATTGGCGTTTTGAGCTATTTTCAAAACAGTACCGGTACTGTTTCAAAAAATATGATGATGTTGGCTCGTATGGTTGGTTTATGTTATGTATCGATTGATGTTTTTTAGGCAGTATGAAAACAGTACCGGTCCAAAACAGTACCGGTACTGTTTTATCGGTACTGTTTTCAGCACAGTACCGGTACTGTTTTATCGGTACTGTTTTCAAAACAGCACCATGAATTATAAGCGGATGACAAGTTTTAAGGGCAAAAGAAATCTATTGGGCCGATTAACGTTTTGAGCTATCTTCAAAACAGTACCGGTACTGTTTTAAAAAATATGATGATGTTGGCTTGTATGGTTGGTTGGTGTTATCTATCAATTGATGTTTTTTACGTAATATGAAAACAGTATCGGTCCAAAACAGTACTGGTACTGTTTTATCGGTACTGTTTTCAACACAGTACCGGTACTGTTTTATCAGTACTGTTTTCAAAACAGCACCATGAATTATAAGTGGATGACGAGTTTTAAGGGCAAGAGAAATCCATGGGGCCGATTGACTTTTTGAGCTATCTTCAAAATAGTACCGGTACTGTTTCAAAAAATATGATGATGTTGGCTCGTATCGTTGGTTTTTGATATGTATCGATTGATGTTTTTTAGGCAATATGAAAACAGTACCGGTCCAAAACAGTACCGGTACTGTTTTATCGGTACTGTTTTATCGGTACTGTTTTCAAAACAGTACCGGTATTATTTTCAAAATAGCACCATGAATTATAAGCAGATGACGAGTTTTAAGGGCAAGAGAAATCCATGGGGTCGATTGGCGTTTTGAGCTATCTTTAAAACAGTACCGGTACTGTTTCAAAAAATATGATGATGTTGGCTCGTATCGTTGGTTTGTATTATGTATCGATTGATGTTTTTTAGACAGTATGAAAACAGTACCGATTCAAAAGAGTACCGGTACTGTTTTATCGGTATTGTCTTCAAAACAGTACCGGTACTGTTTTTAAAATAGCACTATGAATTATAAGCAGATGATAAGTTTTGGGCAAGAGAAATCCATGGAGTTGATTAGTATTTTGAGATATCTTCAAAACAGTACCGATACTGTTTCAAAATAAACAAAATAAATATACTTAGGAATGATGATCGATTTAGGTTTTTCCCAAATAGTTTTGATTTTGTTTCCAAAAATCGATTTTGCTTGCTTTGTAAAGAAGATGGAAAGTCGCAGAATTAGGTTTTTCCAAACAGTTTTGATTTTGTTTTCAAAAATCAATTTTGCTTACTTTGTAAAAAAGATGGAAAGTCGCAAATTAAGTTTTTCCCAAACAGTTTTGATTTTGTTTCCAAAAATCGATTTTTCTTGCTTTGTAAAAAAGATGGAAAGTCACGGAAGTTATGAGTGAAGTGTACACTATTTTCGGATAAAACTGGCAGTTTTGAAATGTGGTAAAAAACTCGTGATGTCCTTTTTTGTCTTTTTGTTGCAAGTGTGACTTATTTACAAACAAGTTTTTTGGGTATGACTTAAATCCTTATAAGTGCATAAATAGTGACCGGCCTCCAAAAATCCCATTAAATTAAGGTCTTTTGCCTCCGGAAGGGGATAGGTCGGTGCACTGGACCGTCCGGGATACCGCGGACCGTCGGACTACCGTACAGATGATCCAACAGTCTGAAGTGCACCGGACGGTCCGGTACACCGAACCTACCCACAATCCCTTTTGCCTCCCACCCATGTAAGAGCGAGAGATTTTTCCACACGAGTTCGAACAAGCATAAATGAGTTTGAACAAAGCGGAGTTCACTAGGCTTTTGTTCAATACAATTGTCCAGTGAAAAAAAATTCCCAATCCATTCAGGTTAAAAAAAAAAAAAAAAAAAAAATTCCTTATCCATGCACTGATAGAAGTCATCATTTGAGAAGAAGTAGTTCAATATTTTTAGCCGCAAATTCATCATTTATAATGTTGGATTAAGTTTTTTTTTTTTCCTCCCTCTCTTCCCCATATTAAAGTTGCCATTACATAGATTCAACCTAAACAACTACCCATATCTAATAAGAAATCCTAACCTTTAACGAAGACATTGGCAAAGGTGAATCATTGTACAGATTGAAGTTCAATCATCCATTCAGCGGCAGATGCAATTTTGAGTTCCCCTAAATTACAGTCAGAGAAACTTGGCTTAAAAAAAAAAAATAGTTAATTTTTTTTTTAAATTTAGTTTATCTTAAATTTTTGTATCGTAATTCATGTTACCTTTAAACTTTATTCAACTCAAATTTTTATAGTTTAACCAATTTTATCTTTAAACCATTTATCCGGTGCAACCTAAACCCAAATTTTGAATCCCCCTTGCATCTATTTCCTTTATTGGAGTCAAGATGCGAGCGGCTGATCATCATCTAGATCTCATGGTTGGAGGAGTCTTCTTTTCCCTTTTCTTTTTCTTTTGGCTGACTAACTTTGATCGACTTTGAGGGGCTGATTGATTTTGAAGGAATAGTTTTTCTTTTCTTTTTTGGTAACGATGATTTCACAAATGAAAAAGTTAAAGAATATCATTTGAAACGGCGATTTCTACTAATAATGCATAAGTTAGAGAACTTCTTTTCTACATAAATGGTTTGTGCACTCGGCGAAAGCTTGGACTCAAACAAAGCTGAAACTTGAAAAATAAAATAGGGTAAGCTGGAAAATTAGTAAATTAAGACATCAAAACAATATTATTTTGATAAAAAAATTTACATAAATATTATATATGTATTATTTTTTAATATTATATATGTATTAATTTTTCTTTTTTAGTTGAGCAGTAGCGGCTATTCAATTGGAAATTTTGCCAAGTCAAAATTGGAGTTCATGTCCCGCTTGAATGGTTCCAAATTGGGTTCAAATCTAACTCAGCTAAATCATTAACATTTAGATTTGTAGTCAGTTTAATTAATGAAAATTAGTACCATAGACAAATTACGGGTGTGTTTGAATTGATAATAAGTGAAATAAAATGAAATAAGTTGTGAGTTCATAATTCGTACAGTGAGATAAAAAATAAATAATTTTAAAAAATTTTTAAAAATTTTCAAAAGTTTCAAAAGTTTACAGTAAACTAAACAGAGTCTACATATATTAGAAGTGTTAGCTGCATTCATGATAGAGTTTTTTTTCTTAATATTATTATTATTTTTTTGATAGAGTTTTTTTTTTTTTCTTATTATTATTATTTTGAGACTACCAAACAACAGTACGTTGCCACAAGGAGTAAAACTCAATATTTCTTTTAGAGGATTTTTTAATTGCTCCATGTAATTAAAAATTGAATTCAATTTATTTTCAAGGTTGTGGGGGCAGAGGTTTGTGTGTGTTCGTTGAAGCAATAATTATTAAGATGGAAGGCCGGCTCCACTTTACATCTGCGAGTGGCACGCACATGCATATATATATATATATATATAATAGGATATTAAATAGTTTAATTATTAATTAATTACTGCATTATTTGATCATAAGCTTAGGAATCTTTCCACGCAAGAGGGTTCTGCAGGTATCTGAACTAAATCCTTCATGGCTTCAACTAAATGCATCAAAAGAAAAGTTCAAAGCACTTTGCTAGCTAGCTACAAGTACACATATTTAGATGACAAATTTAATGGAGTCAAACCAAAATTGCATGCATGCCATTTGAGGATCATCCAATATGGCTATGAATAAAACAAACACACACACACACACATCTATGTATTATTGTAAGTCAAACTCATAGACTTAGTGAAACTTTTTTTTTTTTTTTTTGGTGGACCAGCTTTGTTCTTTTAGTGAATTTTTACTTTTTTTTTTCTATTAATGGCCCTTAACCACTAATAACTACTCACATTTTGAAAGTGGTGTATAAATAATTAAAATTTTTAAACTTTTACAAGTTATGTAAGTAATTTTATCTTTTTATTTTTTTAATTTTTTGAATATCTTTTAATTACCAACTACTGTTATAGTATTTTTTTTATTTTATCTAAATGCCTCTTAATTACTTTCAATTTACTTAGATCCCTTTAATTAATAATTACTCACTATTTATTGTTTGAAATTATTTTAAATGAAATAATAAATTAATTAATGATAGACACATAGTTTTTAGATAAAAATTTGATAAAAACTTACGTGCATCGCGAGTGCGGCAGTATTTTTTTAGTTTTTTTAAATAAAATAACAAATTAATAAAAAATTACACCCACCGCAAGTACATCGGCGTAAATTTAGGTAAAATAAAATAAAAATAAAAATTCACACACATTGTTTTGATAGATTGATTAAAAAATAATAGAAAATTAGGCAAATATTCATAGTTTGTGAAATCAAAATGTTTTTTTGATTACTAAGACTAAAAAAAAAAAAAATTCACCACGCATCATGTGTATACCGACGTCTAATGTATATATATACATATATTAAAACCCCAAGGCAAATAATTAATGTAATTGCTTGATTATTAAGGAGCTTTTCTCACACTTCTTCCTTTTTCTTTTTTAAGTTGTACTAAAGTTTATGGTTAGATTAACCAAATCTAGCCAGACCTAAACAAAACGCCTGATAAATTGGACAACTTCCAATACCTTTTATTCTTGGTTGTTTCTGTCAATGCACACATTTATTTGATTCCCTCTAGCTTTAAAATATTCCAAATTAACAAGTACTCCAACATGCAAGGGTAATATAAAAAAAAAAAAAAAAACAACAGTTAATGGCAGACCCCATTACTTTTAAAATGGCCCGATAAGATTTAACTAATCGGTCAACGCATTGGCTACACTGGCTTTTGTCTAATTAATTATTAACATAAAATTAAGAATAGTGCTCTATATATATATGTGTATAACCACAAAAATTATTTAAAGAAAAGTTATAGAATGATATTGTGATAAATTTATAGATATATCCATTCAAAAAAAAAAAAAAAAAAAAACTCATCTAAATTTTGTTTTATTACGTAGATGCGATTGCAATATTGTATTGGCTCAAGTTTCTTGGGAAAAAAAAAAGAAATAAAAAAAATTCCGGTGAAAAAGTACTTTTTCAAAAATTAATGTTAAAACTTGTTGCTCCCATGTTCTTAATCAACATCAAGGCCTAGTAAAGTTTTAAAGGGCACTAAAGCATGAGTTGGATCCTACTCATGTCCAGTTTAGTTACGAACTGACCCAGTTGATCACTCACCGCCTGACGAATTAGAAATGTTTAGGGAACATTGGTAACTGGTCTTTGTTGATCCCCACGAGAGCTCAGATTTAATTAAGTTCTCTCCCACTTAGATAGTCAAATTAGTCTTACAGTGTTTGTTTCCATTTAGATAATCTATTCATAGTGGAGATCAACGTGAGCAAGTATTCTATGGAAAGGGGGGGCAGTCCTACCTACCATGAAGGTGGTTGATACCTTTTATTGTTCCTCGACTTCTTCTCCTTTTTTTTGTTTTCTTTATTTTGAGCTTCCCTATTGTGGTTTTGGCATTTAAATGCAAAAATATATACTATTTTAACCGTGTTACGTAAGCTAGTTAGTCTCTTAAGAATGGTAGTCCGTATGGATCAAAACCATGTCTAATTATTCTTGTTGCATCCCACATCATCAGTTGGATGAAATGAAGTTTATGTTGGGAAAGTTATTGTCGGGTCTGCGCATTTCAATACCATGGGCGTTGGATCTCGAAATCAATAATTTAACTGGTGAGATTTTAAACTTCAAGTTCTGTAATGGCATTAGGGATCGAGACCTAACTCTTTTTTTTGGTAATTAAGTATAGATTTGGATTTATGGGAAGAGTTTACAACTTCAAAGGGGCATTCTCCCGTAGTACATTAGAATGTATGACATGAGATCCCCCAACTTCTACAAAAGTCTATATTTACATTTGAAACTTTAGGAGAGGGACTACTTAAGCATCTAGTTTTAACATCATGTACAATCATGTTTATCATACTAGTTACCGAGGAAGGTGATCCATTGAATGCTCTTGTATTCCTTTCTCGAGACCTAACTCGATTGAGCGCGTAGATGTATTTGTACGAGTATCTTGGCCTCCTATTGTGAGTACCAGAGTGAATAGATTTAATCAAATTAGCCAAATTTAACTTGAGTTTTGGCAGTACTTCTCATTAGAGAAATAATTTCAAACACATTAGCCGAATTTGACTACAGTTTTTTATTGGAAAGTGTTGGGGTGTCTCACATTAATTATAGAAGGGACTAGTGGTCAATATATAAATATGAGGGAAAGTCTCACTCTACAAGTTAGTTTTTGGGGGTGAGATATTCTTAAGACCACCGAATAATTGATATTAGAACCTAGATTTGCCACCAATCTCAATCGATCGGGAGGAACGAGTTGTCACAGCCTCTAACTCAGGGCCTGATATATGAAGGGGAAGATTGTTAGAATGTCTCACATCAATTATGGAAGAGGCTAGTAGTCAGTATATAAGTGTGACGGAGAATCTCACCCTACAAACTAGTGTTTAGGTATGAGATAGTCCAAGACTACCCAACAACACTCTGATGAATAATGGCAAACTCACAGACAAATACAAGAAAAAATATACAATAAAAGAACATAAGATTTACGTACTTCAACAATTTGCCTACGTCTACAGGTAAGGTAAAATCAGTTTTCAATTATAAGAAACTTATCATTTGTCTACGTCTACGGGTAAGGTAAAACCGATTTTCCATTATAAGAAACTTCAACAATGAAGTAAGGAATTATAAGAGAGATATGGGAGAATTTTAAATAATCCTAAACAACCCTGTCACTTATTTTTGTCTTTCTTTTAACTCTAAAGGACCTTAGATCAATTCTATCACTTGTTCCTACCTTGTCTCTCAAGTCATATCTACTGAAAATCCTAACCTTAACCTTAAAGAATCTTAGAAAACTCTGTCATTTGTTTTTACTTTTTCTCTCAACTTTAAAGAGTCTTAAACAATCTTGTCACTTGTTCTTATCTTATCAATCTTCATCTTGGTGAATGCTCACTCCTTAGGAAATTGAACATTGGTGACTCCACCTTAAATAACATAGGTTGGGGTCATCTATCATTTAGCAACTAAAGACACACAAGACACAAATCAAGTCCAAGTAATGATGAGATAGGGCTAAGACATGAATCAACTGGAGACACGCAACATTCTCTGCAGTGTAAACCTTCTCTAGATTGACTTCATCCAAATCAGTTAACTTCCTAATCTTGTGAAACCTCACATCAATGTGTTTAGTCCTCATGTGATAAGCCTATTGTTTTGCTAAATAAATGGCATTCTGACTATCACAATTCAACCGAATGCTATTTTGCTGTATACTTGTCTCTTTAAATAATCCTCCTAATCATAGTGCTTCCTTGTGAGTAATGAGCCATACTCCAATGATCTCTACCTTGGCAAATACTCACTCCTTAGGAAACTGTATATCACAAATCCTACCTTGAATACACTTAGGTTGGGGTCATCTCCTATCTACCTTGCCTAAAGTTCAAACTAATCTGCTTCTTTCATCTTTATTGGTTTCGTCATTGCCAACACCTTCACCATTCTTTGTTACACTAATAGATCCTTTACCATTCTCTACCACAATTCGAAATTTTCCATTTTGTTGAACTTGCTAACATCAAACTTTGCAGATGAATCTCTCCTCTAAATATCTTGAATACTTAGCTTTGATACCAATTGTTGTTGTAGAAACCCTAGATCATCTTGTAGTAATATCCTAATGAATAATGGCAAACCCATAAACAAATATAAGAAGAAACACATAATGGAAGAACACAAAATTTATGTAATTCGATAATTTATCTACGTTCGCAGGCAAGGTAAAACCAGATTTCAATTATCAACGAACTCCACGAATGGAGTTGAAGAATACAATTACAGATAGAATCTGTAAAACCATAGTCTCTTGAAAACCTTTGAAAATGCCAATTCAACTTATATCTAAGGTATACAATAAAACCTATATATATAGATACAATATATCTGCCTAAAACGGGTTTACGAAAAAACCTTATCTTAAACTGGTCCGCACCACTCGTTGGGGGTGAGACTCCCAACGAGTTCCTAGCAAACGTCTTTTGGCACAGATATTTGGCTACTTTTTTCCTAGTGATGCCAACAACCATCTAGCGAGCACCCAGCAAGCTAATTGCTTTAGCAGTACTGCTACTATTTTTGCCAACGACACTTCTAGCGTATCCAACGAGCCTACTAGTGAGATACTCTGAACTGTACACCTCTCTGCACTGCGGATCAAACTTTGCAATCCTTTAGCCTCCTATGTGTTCTCATGAGTCCGTATGAGCCACAACTCCAACAAAAAGTGAATAATTTTAACCTAATTGGCCAAATTTGGCCAAATTTTTTGGGGATTGTTTGGGACGCTCAAAGCGGACAATTTCAACCACATTGGCCAAATTTGAATAGGTCTTCTTGTTGAGCAGCTCAAAACAAATAATTTTAACCAATTTTGGCTATTTTTTCGGAGATATTGGTATCTCACACCGGTTGACTGAGAGACCAAATTGACCAAATTTGAACCAAAAAAGAAAAAAAAAAAAATTCTTAACATATTTATATCTGACACAAGCTAATTTCCAAGGTGACTCATGCGCTTGAAAGAGTAAAATTCCACAACGGATGGACTTTGACGGGAGAGTGAGATTAGGGATTATTCATTACAGCAAATATTCAAGAACGATAGGAATCAATAAGAAGTTCAGTAAAAATTATTTATTTTCAAAGATCCTTGTACACAGCGCAGTGGTCATGGAAGCAAAGTAACCATGCATCTTATAATTAGCTTGTCATATGATTTCAATTGATTGATCTCTATAGTTAGACATTTTAACGTAAAATTAACAATAATCATCAAAGCAAGCCTTTTATATGATATCATTCATTTAATTATTTTTGTAAATTACACTTAATTAGCATGCTTTCTCCCATCATTTTAATTTATCTCTTATACTTTAAATTGTAAGATTTTACCCATGTACTTGTAATTAAGTTTCACCTTGTCTCTTTAGTCAGCCAAATGTCGCGTGTACATCACATATACTAAATACATGACATTACCTATTAATAATTTTGATGAAACAGACAAAATGAAGCTAAATTAAAAATACAAAGAACAAAGTATGCTTGTGATTTAAATACAAAAGATAAAGGGACCGTTTGGCTCCCACAATCTTTTATAAACTGTTTACTCATTATCATCTTTTACCATTTTTTTGGTAACTTTCACCACTAAAATTTATGAAAACTCATCTTCAACTTTTGCTAGTTTCTTTTAACTTTTATCAACTTTCTTTAATTTTCTCCAACTCTCACCATTTTGCTCTGACTTTCTCTAATTTTTACCAACGTCCTTCTTCAACTTTTTCTAATTTTCTCTACCTTTTATAAATTTTTACCAAATACAAAACATTTTTCAAAAATAACAAGTGACAGGTTCAGAGCAAAAATTGATAAAAATTCCAATTTTTTTGCGAACCAAGCGGCCCTAAAGTGAGATGTGCTCATCTCCTAGTTAATAACCGTCTCCGCATGTTTATTATTTCTCCTATAGCAATGCGGTTTCCAACTCATAATGTATTTCTGATATACATGAGAATTTCAAGGGCAAGATGCAAAAGGGCATCAAAATAAAATAAAACAATTAAGTACTGGTCTTATCCACTAGTAAAAGTTAATTAGTACGTCAGGCATCAAAGTACATGTGTAGTTGATTGAAATAGTCACTTTATGCAAATAAAATGGGAGCTGGTATTGCCTCCTATAAACGAAAATCAAAATCGGACGGTGACTTTTTAAATTTATGCGCACATATCTAAAAGATCAATGGGTGCTGTTTGGTCCAACGTTGGAATCCTTAAATTTTTTTATATGGGTTCTGCCAGATTCACATGCATTGCTAGCTAGTAAATGAAATTGTGGAATGGAAACTAACATATACATATATACATACATACATATATATATATATATATATATATTTCGGCAAATTGCTGGCCGGTTTCTGAAACTGCAAGAACATTCTTCATTTTCGTTGTGGTCGTAAGAGTGGATATAATTATATAGTTGCCCTTAGTTTTTCTTCCAAACATCCACATTTGGTTACTGGTTATGAAACAGTTTTTGGGCTTTGTTTCTTGGAATTGCATTCCCTATTTTTTGATCTTATTTTTGAGAAATTAAAATCAAAGAAATAAAAAATTTCAGTACACCTGAAAGATGATTTTAATAATTTTGAAACCAAATTTATGTCTTTTTTTTTTTGCGTGTAAATATGTCATTAAATTTAAGATATACTTTATTTGCATTTTAATTTATTTTTTATTCATATCTCTTTATAAAATTAATTTGAAGATAATCACCAAACATTTTTTTTTTTTGGATTACAGACTAAATTTTTTCAGAACAATTCTGAAAACATATTTTTCAATCAATTCTCTTAAACTAAAGCTTAGTTTGAAAAGAAAAATGTGAGCTTTCTTTTTGTATTTGAGAAAAGGAAAAGAGGTATTTTTTTTATGACTAATTTTTTAACATTTTGTTAATTTAACATATTTTTCATTTATGATTTGAAAGAACCTAAAATTAAGAGGATAATTTTGGGTTGTTTGGGAACCTGAATAGCTTCTCAGCTTCCAAAATTTACTAAAATTAATTATTCTCTAATGTTACAGATGTATTTTAAATCATAAAAGGTAAATATGTCAAATGAATAAAAAAATAAAAAAATTAATTTTTGTACTTCTTAAAAAAATTTAACTTTTTACAATAAACTATAATATATATATATATTAATATATGTTTTAAACTGTGCTTGATAATACCAAAAAATTAACAAGACTTGTAATAATGGGGACAGAATTATATTTTTAAGATAAATACGAGTAAAAGTTAAAAAAAAAAAAGTGAGGCCAATAGTACAATAATAATGGAATTTACTTTTAAAAAAATAATATTAAAAAATAATAATAATGAGATAAAAGTAAAATTTATAATTAAATAAGAATAAAATTAGGGTTCGTTTGGAACCACAACAAAATCCAAAAAATATCAAAAAACTTCAAAAGTTTTTAAATCTCTCCAATCACATTTTGTCACCTACCATTTTTATATCACATCAATCCCATTCATTGATTTTTTTGATTTTTTTTTTTAGACTCCAAATGTCCCCTTAATAGTCTGTCAGTATAGTTTTTTATATCGATGAAGATAATTGCGTTCGCTGACCGATTACTCAATCCGTCCATATGCATATATACGTGTACTTTTGCCCTAGCAAGCCCTTCAAATGAATATTTCTTGCATCACTATAAATTTGGCAAAGAAGGAGAGGTCAATTAGCCATCCAACTCCGTGCAAAGAGTAATTCTATTGCATCAAAAAATTTAATCAAAATAATATAATACACTTATGATTTTATCACTTAAAAAATATAAATTTACTAGAAATACATTTTATTACATTTATAATATTAGTACATCAATTTCACGATCTTATTTTTTAATGAAACAATATTTTTCTGGTGCAAAGCTACAATATATGTATGTTGCTGTCCAAATGCACACAGGTCTTGCGAATGCCCTTTCACTTTCATCTGGTATGTACTCCCACAAGGAAACCAACATCATCTTAATTGTTAATTTTTCATGATGATAATCATAGTTATTATTTATTTATTTATTTATGATGGTGAAAGCAAGTTGACTATTTATTTATTTATTTATTTGTAGAGACAAATTACTTTTTATATATATATATATATATATTATCTTGACTTGTACTTGTGGAGCTAAGAATTTTGTTAAGAATTGGTCAAGATAAAAATTTTGAATTTGAAAAAGTAAGGGTGAAATTTTTTGCATTTTGTGGGAGTTAATACACTGTGTTTATCATAAATTTCCCAAAATTATAAGTTTTAAAGAGAATTTTAAAAATTTTGGATGGTTTGGACCTTAGATTTTAAGTTTCGTCCTTTGGCTTACTTTTTATCTTTGTATCCGTTGCTAATAGGGGGGATTGATGAAGTCATCCTCTAACTTTTTACACGTGAACTCAGATTGAAATTACGTCGCCGTGTATTTAGATATAAATTTATGCATCTGGATATGAGTATTCAAACCATAAGAGTATTCTTAACTTTAACATGTAAAAGTCACGTTGAAATGACATCATTCCTATATCTTGATATAAACTTGTCTATCCAAATGTGAGTATTCAAATTGTAAGAGTATCCAAATATAAATAAGATGCATTCAAATATAAGTTGGTACACTTAGATATAATTTGGTGTATCTAGATGAGAGTTAGATGAATCCACATAATTGCATTCGGATGTATCAGTTTATATCCGAATGCAGTAAATATCTGGATATATCATTACATCAAGATTTTATCCAAATATTATTATTCAAAAGGGACAATACAATTTAAAGTGACTTCAGAGATTGAAATTAGACCTCACTTCAACCCCATATTAGTTGTTGACAACCTCTATGTTATCCTAATAATAATTTAAAATTTTATTGGCATACCAAAAGTTATTTATCATTTTTTATACCTTATTTTTATTTTATATGATTTTTTTTATCAAAATTTATTTTTTTACTATTTTTATTAATATGCTTAAAAAATATAATTTTAAAAAAAATTACATTTATGAGAAATTATATAAGATGAAAATAAATTACAAAAAATTAAAAGCTACTTTTGGTGTTCAAATCAACACTAAGTTATTTTATCATGATTTGGATGAATTTGATACAAAATAAAATAAAAAAAAATAACAATACCCGGCCAAATGGCATTACGATTGCAGGCCCACAACAACAGTTGATATGACCATCTGACCACAACCATTCACGTAAGTAACAGCGTTGTCAAAATAAAAAGGGAGAAAAAAGGACAAAGATTTCTGTCTGTGCTAGAATTGTCTTCGCATCGTATGCAAAGGCCCGAATAAGAAAGGAGAAAAAAAGGGGGGGGGGGGACAAAAAGAAAAGAACTAAAAAAGAAAATAAAGTAAAAAGCAATTAAATCTCTAAAGTAACTAAATCAAATATTCTAGCCGCGTGTTTAGTTAATAAAAAATTAGTTAAAAAGTACAATAAAAATATAAAAAAGTGACATAAAAGTAATATATAAAAAAGTTTGATTAGAAGAAAGTATAAAAAATTAATTAAAATTGATAAGTTTTTGTAGATTTTGCTGTTTCAAATGGAGCCTAAATATGTAATAAGATATTGAAACATACAGTGTACCTAAATACAATTAATCATAAAATATGTGAATATATTATGGTAGTGTTTGAGATGATAAAAAAAAAAGAAAAAAATGTGGTTTAGAATAATTTTTGATGTTTGATGTTTATAACCTAAATTACATTTCTTTAGAGATGAATAGTGTAAAATTTAAACTTTTGCAGTAAAAAGTTGGAGAGAGAAACAGTGAGAACGGTTTTTTAAATCCGTTCCCATAGATTTATGTCAAGATTCTTTCGAAAATTATTGAATTTTTTGACTTTTGCTTGAAAAAGTTGGAGAGAGAAACTTGAGAAGGGTTTTTGAGTCCGTTCTCCCCTATTTACGTTAGATTTATTTAAACTTGTTGAAAAAGTTATTGAAGTTTGTGAAAAAAGTATTAGGATTCTTAAAACTTTATTGAGATACGTAGATATATATAAAAATTTATAGAAATTTCATAAAGTACAAAGTAACTAAAATATGTTAGAGAGTTTTAGAGATTTTAAAAAATTTTTGTTAGTTTTTAGTAAACCAAATGATGCCTATATATGTTTAAAAAAATCCCAAACTTAAGATATATAGTAAAAATGACGTCAACTTGAATTTGAAAATAAGATCACGATTAGACGGATAAAATTTAATAAATATATCAATATATAAGTTCGAAAATACTGTAACCTACTTGCTTAATATTATAACAAATGAAATGACAATGGATTTCAATGTTTGTGGTGTAATCATAAAATATATTATTATGAGTACTAATGTTATCACAATTAAAATTTGTACCATTAATTGGTAAAGTAAATACCTATGTTAGGAAGAAGGTAACAAAGCCAAATGAACTCGAAAGTAGAGTCGAGAAAGGCACAATTCTTAGCCTATCTAAGTGCTGGAATGGGCAATAATATACTGTTTCTTACGCCAATAGAGATAAGGGATGCACTCAGTAGAAAATTTTAACCAATGGTAGATCATGACTAATGACATCATCAGTTTAATTAGTTTAATCATCAGCAGGTATAGAAGATCATTAAATAAGTTCCTTTTGATATACCTAACAATGCGAAGAACAACGGTATAATGAGGGGGACATAGTGCATGCAAAAACTAACTAAAAGTAATTTGTATATAAAACAGATATTCCAAATAAAGATTTTAGCTAAAAAATACAATGTATCAGAGTTTCTTAAAAATTTTTTAAATATAGATTCATGAAAAAGAACTCTAAATTTTCAAACTCAAATTAGAGTCTCTATTCATTAAAAAATAATCCATTACTTTTCTTTTTTTTTTTCAACAAGAACTTTACTTTTAAATATTTATTTATTATTTTATTTAGAGACAATATTAATTTTATTTATATTTTAATTTTTTAATGGATTAAATTAAAATTTTTATTTTTAAAATAATTTATAATCAGTAATAACGTGATCCGTTAATAGTTTCATTTATATTGAAAATTATAAAAATTGAACAAAGAATAAAAAATAGAAATTAATATTTTAATCCTATAGAGATTAGGTTCAAATTAGTTTTTAAATAATTTATAACTAATAATATGTGATTCTTAAATAATTTTGTTTATATTGAAAATTATAAAAAATTTAATAAAAAAAAGAAAACTAATATTTTAATGTTATAAAGATTAGTTATAGAAAATCTAATATAGTTGTTGTTGAATAAAGATGTAAAGTAGAAAATATATTAAGAGATATTGATACGGATATTTTAAATAAGATAACTACGTGAAAGGTGTCAGGGTGAGTCATATTGAAGTAGATAAGACTTCCAACTAAAAAAAAACCATAAATTTAGCTCAATCCTAAAAATCGACTTATGTGATGAGAGTTGTGTTATATTAAGGGTAAAGTCATGATATAAATAATATGGGATTTACAATCTCACACAATGTATGAAATAATGTAAGTTAAGATTCAATGATTAATGAGCCTAAACGAAAAGCCTAGTATAAAAACAATAAAAAAAAAAAAAGACTCTAATACTATGTCACAAAAAAAGGTGAAAAGAATACAAAATTTTGTCTGCAGTGAAATTATCTTTATATCATATACAAAGGTTTGTGTAAGATTTTTATATTAAGAGCTAAGTCACGGTATAAGTAATATTGAACTTAAAATCTAATTACCAATATATATATATATATATATTAGACTTAAAATCTCACACAATATATGAAATGATGTAAGTTGAGGTTCACCGATGAACGAAGCCGAATAAAAAGTCTAATAAAAAAAAAAAAAACTTTAATACTATGTCTAAAAAAAAAAAAGTAAGTGAAGAAAAGACACAAAATTTTATCTCAAATGAAATTATCTTTATATCATATACAAAGGTCTATCAGTTACTATTTGTTTTCTTTTTATATTTTATAATCTTTATATTATTAAAATTTTAAAAGATATATCTATTATATATCTAAATAACAAAACGTTATGAGTTGATCGAATTTGAAACTCTCAATTCCCCCCCCCCCCCTTTTTCTATATTTTTGAATTAGATGTTATACTAAAATAATGTTTTATATTTTGATAGGTTGAAAGTTAAAATTATTACCATATCTTTTAAACTAGATATTATATTAAAATGATTTATCTTTTTTTTTGGATAAATTATTATTTTTTTTGATAAGTACTAAAATGATGTATCACACTTTGATTGATTGAAATTTATATTTAAACTATTTGCTTATCTTATTTTGTTTCGTAATTTTGAATTACATAACATAATAAAAGGTGTGTCACAATTTGATTGGTTGAAAATTCAAGTTTGAATTATTGCCTTAACTTACTTGTTTCATAATTTTAAATTAGATATTACATGAAAAATGTTGTGTCACACTTTGCTTGGTGAAAAGTTTAATTAAATTGTTTCCTTAACCCCTTGTTTTCATAACTTTGAATCACATACTATTCATCAAACTCTGATATTAATATTTATAAATTCTTTTATGATCATAATTATTGATTTTTATTATTATATAAGAGTTCTTTTATCGATTTTATGCGAACTCAGTAAAAAGAAGAATTTATATATTATTACTAGTGATGTGTCTCGTGCAATACATGAATTTATTATATTATATGGTTAAATTGATGATACTATCATATACTAAAACAGTCAAGTTATAAAAATATATTTGAAAATAATATACATTGTTATTTATGTAAATTTAATCAAATAGTGAACGTAAAATAAATTAAAATATTGATACCATCAACAATATTGCTTCGATTAAATTCAAATTCTAATAAATAAAAAGAAAAAAAAAATAAAAAAGTTAAAGAATAGCAATACTTACTCATATAATTAAATAATTTTTATAATTATTATTTCCATTATTCCTACCACAGTGTGCATATATATATATATATATATCAATTACATATAAAAACTTAAAAAATATATATTAATTATATATAAAAACTTAAAAAAAATTAAAATTTAAGTACCTACCTAATAAACCATAAGTCGAAGAGAAAATTGTTCTAATAAAGTCTCCAAAATTTTGAAAGAAAAAAGACTCCATATCTATTTTATAGATTTTGCATTTGGAAGAGTTATGAAAACTTTAAAAAATTAAAATTTAAGTACGTACTTAACAAATCGTAAAATCGAAGAGAAAATTGTTATAATAAAAAATCTCCAAGAAAATTGAAAGAAAAGAAAGTTTTGTATCTAGTTATAAGTGCGTTTCGAAGAATCCTATTTTATTTAGATTAAAATATCATTTTGAAATCTTATTTTATTCCGATAAGAATACTATTTTGATTGAATTAAAAGTCCAAATTCAAGAAAAGTTTGAGTGGTGCTTCAATTGGATTGTTTTTTCCATTGCCAATTTTATTTTGCCAATTTTATTTTTATTTCTAATATTATTTGATTTTTTTAATAAATATATTACAATATACATATAATTTTAATAAACAACATTACAATTTGATTTAAGATATATTACTTATCTTATCTAATGATAAAAATAACAAAAGTCATGCCAGTTGCTAATAAATTAAAATCTGCATTTAACAGGTTAATTTTTTTCATTATTTTATTTAATAAAAATAACTATTATTATATTTATAATTTTTTGAAAATAATTCATTAAATTATAAAAAATTAAAAATAAGATGTTATATGATAATTACATAGAAATGTCAATTAAATAAAAATATCAAGTGATGTCTATAAACATTTTAGTTTAAATAAAATTTTGAATAAGTAATTTATGTGCAAAACTAATTCTATTTAGATTATATAATTATAAAATAAGATAATTATAATTATAAATTATGTTAATAAATTAAAATCTTTATTTAACAAGCTAATTATTTTTTTTACATTATTTTCTTAAATAATAATAATATTTATTATTAAAACCTTTATTTAATAGGGGGTAAGTATTTTTTTTACATTATTTTGTTTAATAACAATAATAATATTTATTATGTTTTAAATAATAATTTATTAAAATATAGAAAAATAAAAAATAAGAATATATTTTAAATATAAATAAAAATAAAAATAAGAAATTATATGATAAATAGAAGTGTAAATTAAATAAAAATATCAAGTGATATCCATGAACATTATAATTTGAATAAAATTAAAAATTGTGAATAAGTAATAATTATGTAAGAGACTAAGTTTTTTATAAGATAATTAAGATAACTATAATTAGGTGTAACGTGTCACAACCATACACGTGTCACAATCATAACACAAGTTAAGTCATACATGACACAAGAAAATTATAATTAGGTGTCACATGTCACAATTGTAGCGCAAGTTATGTCTTACGTGGTGCAGCGGCATTAACAAACTCTATTTTATATATATATATATATATATATCTATATATATAATATGATTAGTTATGTTCGTTATCATTATCTACATTATTATTGAAATTTGGTTTCATGAATTTTACACCCACATTATGGTCAAAATATCATCTAACAACAAACTATTATAAATTTTAACGTATTAGTATTGATTTCTTTTAGACTAATTAGTAACATATATTAATAGTAATCTAGTTTAAAAATGACAAGACGTAGTCAATTAAATTGAGTTACCTACTTCTAAAAATAATTGATACGTCTTAATTTTTATTTCTTAAAAATTAAATAATAAGGTATAATTATTAAAGAATGACAATATTTTTTGATTTTTATCTCTTAATAATAAATAAATAAATTAATGAGATAATTATTTTAGGGAAATTTAATTCTATTATGACTCTTCTTTTTACATCTACAAACGTCATTGTCAAAAATTACATTCTTTTATTATCAAGCTTATATCAAGTTTCAAGCATTTTTCAAGCCTTTGTATTCATGTTTTGAAAAAAAAAATAGATGATTATTTTTATAAAAAGTTATCAGAAATTAAATGCTTATTTTTATTTAAATTAATAAAAATTCAATTTATTTTTATAATTCTTTTATATTTATGCTAGAAACAAAATTTGTGTGTAAAAATATACAAAAAGAAATTACAAAGATCAATTTCCCACATTTAATTAAGTATATTGATAAGTTTGATAATAGTATTAAAATGCACAGATTATTCTCCCGCATTTAATTAAATAGTTTTAATTTGATTATAATGATTTAAAGGTTTTGATTTAATTTAGTTGAAACTAACTTTATAATAAGAATAAGAATTAAAAAATTAATTAAAGTACAATTAAAATAAAATATAAAAATTTCGATCTCATTAAAATTTAATCAAATTAAAGCCGTCCATCCCTTACGGGCCGATTGGATGCAGCTAAAGAAGGGGGGCAAAAATTTTGCCCGTGGACCCCACATTTTTTGCTTGGTTTGGCAGTCGAAATGCTTCCTTTCTCTCCCGGATTAGATTTTGCATGGTATTAAATTTAGCCCCCGCGGGGGGATAATTTTTAGCTAGGGTTTGGGCTAGCTAAAAATTATCCCCCTTCAAGTGGATAAGTTTTTGACCTTTTTAACCTTCGTTAATGGTATTGTTAACTTGATTAAAATAAATATAATGTTAATAAAAAAAATAATAGATAAGCCAACAAGTCAAAATAAACATAATTAAAAAAATTAGATAATAACCAACCATTCAAAAGTACATATTTAAAAAAAAGTTTTTTAAATAAATTTATAAAAAATTAAAATTTTAATGAAATAAATAATATAACTTCAAATTGTCCAAAAATAATTAAATAGAGTGGGTTTTGTAATTTAATATTTAATTTAATGGGTAACCAAGTTTGGGACATCACAAGGGCAAAAGAGTCATTTGACTCTTTTTATCATCATTCACCTTCTCTTATTTATAAAACATTCAAACCAAGTCAAAAGTTATTCCCTTCATAAACATCACATCAATGTGGGCCAACCCTCTAAAAATAATATTCTCTCTTATCTTATACTCTCTCTAAAATTTTAGCACCATCCAATCGACCCCTTAACTGCGGCCCTGAAACCCGACAAAAGAGCAGTAGGCACTCTCTGCCCGGCCCACGGGTCTTCACGTGGTCATTCACTCTACGCTTTTACGTCTCTCCTTCTCCCCAACAACCTCCCGTGCTACCCATGTGACTGCGTTACTCCTCTCTCTCTCTCTCTCCCTCCCCCTGTCCCTCTCCCCAGCATCTATATTTATAGAAATCAGTGTATGTATATTTGCGCATGCTTGTCTCTCTCTCTACCTGTCAAACTGTTTGTTCCTCTTACCTCTTAATTCGATCCAAGATTCTCACACAAGCGAGGCCGCGCAAATTGGAATCCGGCCTCGGCATCGTTTTGGATGTTGGAACATCATCGGATGTATTCATATTTTTTAAATCAAAAATATATAAATATATCCCAAGTAGAGAACCCGCGTTGAGTTAAGCGTAAACCACCAATATATATATATATATATATGTATTGTGGTTACGTTTGGCGTTAAAAAATAAATAAATAAAGGTACTGTTTGGTGTGTTAAAAAATAAAAAAAATCTCTGATAAATTTTAAAAATCTCTAAAAATTTTTCACTTTTTATTTCACTGTATGAATTACGAAATCACAACTTACCTTACTTTATATTATTTTATTTTATTTTTTATCACTTCGAACACACTCAAAATTCAATAAAATTTTATTAATTTCTACAAACTTCTATAAAATTAATTTTTTTCATTACATAAGTTATAAGATAAAAACTCTACAAATCTCTACAATTTTTACAACTATAAACACCATATCACCGTTACTTAACTTTTACTTGTATCTATACTTTAAGAGTGGTAATTCATATTTATGTGTAAAATTAAACAGTTCAATTATATTGACATATTTTTAATTTAAAAAATGTAAAAACGTCTAAATCATAAAAATTTAATTTAATAGTATAAGGTGCACTGTCTTTTTAACTAAAATTGAAAATGATGTCAACTTTTGTGTCCAATTTGCACACCCTTGCTCATGCAAGATTCTTTTAATAGATTCTCTCAAGTGAAATAAAAAGTAACAAATGTTTTATTTAACAATAATATGCACCAATATTCTCATATCTTCTATGGGGGCGGCCAATGGACATATCAAGTCTAGCGCAGATCAACCAAGAATATTTTTTTCTTGCCTATAAAACTTAGGTTTAATTTCTTAGTTCATCCATGAAAACTCAATTATTTTGTCAAAAATATATAAACTGAATTTTAAATATAAAATAAATAGATAAAATCTTAACTTTTACTATAAAAACTTAATTTTTAATAAGATAAATAAATAAAATAATATCTAAATATATAAAACATATTAAAAAATACGTTTTTTTAATATTTCGGGATGGATCGATCTCGGATGAACAATCTCAATCCCTAACCCAGAAAAATAGAGCGATTCCTAAAATATCCACTGCTAATCCTCTTTACGATAAAAAGTACTATTACATTTTATTTTTATATTTGAAGAGTTACTGTAAAAGTATTTTAAAATAAAGATGACATAAAAATACTGATATATGCATATTTTTTACTTCGTCTCAATTTTAAAAAACATAAAGGGTTCAAGGAAATTGATGCCCATGATTTATGTAAAATTATTTGAGGATAATTTTTTATGTAAACACAATTTTTACAAAAATGTTTTGTGTTTACTTTCTAATTCATTAAGATATTTTTATATCTTTTTAGAATATAATATTTTATATGTGACAAATTAGTAGAAATTAAGTATAATAAATATTTATGCGTCAATTGGTAAGATTTTAAATTTATTCTCAAGTGGTCACTCGTTCTCATTCGAATATTTCCAGAATCACTAGAAACTTTACCCGATCAAAAACAAACAATTAAGATTTTTCAACTCTAAGGGATAACCTAAATTGATCCCATCTTGACTCGGAAAAGAAAAAAAAAAATTAGGACACACACATTTCAAAAAAATAGAAATAATTATCCTAATTCATCAGCATTCTATCTATTAGTGTTGGTGGTAACGGGTTGTCCTCCATTCCAATAAACCCAGGAGATGAAGCTCGTGATGCGTACTTTGTTGGGCTTTGAAACCTATTGCGAGACTAGTGTAATCGGGAAGGCAAATTGACACGAGAGGGTGACAGAGGACCATATCATATATCTCATTGAAAGTCGAAGTGTCCACCACAGTCTATGGATACAAAACTCTTTCGCCATGGCCAATCACACAACTTGTGCTAATTCCATCAAATTTCTGCCTTTACATTTTTTTTTTAAAAATGCTATTACACTAAGATAATATATCAGTGAATATAATCAAATTGAGGTGATAACAACAATATTGCAACGGAAATATACTTTTATATATTTATTATTTTTAGTCGAAAGGTTCATAAATATTTCACATCATTCTAGTCAATTTTCTAAATGCATGAGTTACATTTCTTATTTTTGCAGAAGTTAAAAAGATTATTTGTAAGGTATTTTTCTATTTAACCATATGGTTTTTTTTTTTCAGTTTTTTAATAGTGGGGTGAATATATATTAAACCTTGGATTGGAAAATCTCTCTCCCCTTTCTGTCATCTTGAATAATTTCAAAGAGATATATAACATGTGTGTATACATGTATACACAATAATATAGAAAGATAATGAGAGACAAATGGGAAGAATGGCGGCAAGAATAATAATAATAATAATAATAATAATAATAGTATAAGAAAAATACTATTTGTTTGTCACAATTGTTTCTATGGTTTATGTTTATGGAATTGCTCGCATGTCTTTATTGAATTTTTATTTCCAGCTCTTATGTCCAGTTTAAAAAACAAATTTTAGTGAATGGTGTTATATATATACATATATGTAATTGTTGAATCTAAAACTACTCTTTATATAACTTAGGGTGCATTTAGAATGATAAAAAATGAGATAAAATAGATAAAGTTAAATAAGTCGTGCATTCATAATTTAATTTCTGTAGTAAGATAAAATGTGAATAACTTTTAAAATTTTTTAGTATTTTTTATCATTTTTCAGAATTTTTTTGTCACTTCGAACAGAACTTTAATAGTAAGATTGAAACACATTAAAAATGTCTAAAAACTCCCAAAATATGTGTGTTTCTCAAACATTCAAAAAGTATTTTATTTTAAAAATAAAAATAATAGCCTCCCAAACACGACAATTAAAAAAAAAAAAAAAAAACAAATACAGATAGATACATCCCAGTGATATTTACATTCTTATGATCAATCATTCAATTAAATTATATAATTTTAAAAATTAAAAATAATATTTAACTAAAAAATGAGTATCCACGAATACGTGTAGACACGGGTCTTTTAAACTGTCTAATTATTTTAAAATAAAAAAAATTGTGTTTCGGCAAAATCATAAATATATCTAGATTGATAAGAATTTTATCGAAAGTATTGAGATAGAATACATACACACATGAATACGCCAAAATTTTTATTTGTCTATTTACTTTTAAACCTCTCTTTTCAATTTGTTTTGAAATCTATTCAAAATTTGCATATTTTTCAGGAGGCCCTTTTTGTTTTCTAAAAAATGCATTACATTGTACCATATTTAAAAAAGAAAATTTTGGTAAATTTTACTGTAGCATCGCTCTAAAGGATTAGAGATCCGAAAAAAATTTTATAAAAATTAAAAATTGATGTTGAAGTAATATAAAAATGATACATGGTAAAGTTTCACTGGTGAAAATTAAAAACATTTAAAAATTTTTTAAATATTTATAACTCTAAACATAGCTAAAATGTAAAAGATATTCAATTGTAAACACTCTCCTGTGTTGAAAAATTCCCAAATTCGATTCACAACGACGTCCATATATTGAGTGTGTTTGGAGTTATATAAAATTATAAAAATTAATCTTTCGTGTTTTATGCAGTGAGTAGAGAATTTAAATTTTATTGTTTCGTAATTCATATTTATAAAGATTTGTAGAGTTTTATATTATTTTATTTTAACTCCAAACAAAACCGTTATATATATATATATATATGATGTATTTGACGTATAAAAAATGTTAAAAACTTTTAAAAATTATTTATTTTTTATTTTATTATATAAATTATGAACTCATAAATCAACTCACTTTTTGTCACTATAAAGGCGGCCATAATCATAGGTACGTGAAATGGCAATAGGGATGGGCATCTTGGCCGACTCGTCCGAATCCGATCCGTTATCCAATCTGAATGAATGTGAAATTTAGATTTTTTTTTGGAGATTGGATCGGATTTAGATTTGATTTTTTAAAAAAATTTAGATATTGGATCGGATATGGGGATGGCATTGCCTCCGCCCCAATCTGCCCTGAATCCGATATCTAATTCGAATCTGTCCCAATTTGTCCCGATCTATCTTGAAAAATATTTGAATAACCCAAATCATTTGAAACCATAATGACAATATCGTCACTATACCATGACAAACAATATTCACATTCATAATACTCTAGACTTATTGAACTTCACTATTATTATCATTAAAATGAATATTGATAAATAAATTTAAAACAAAAATTGTTATCATTTTGTATTAATTAGGGTGTGTTTGGAAAAAAATTATAAATTTAATTTTTTTCATACTTTTGTGCAAATTGAAGTTTTAAATGTTCAATTTATTTCTTTCATATGCAAAAATCAAGAAAACTTAAAGAGGTAAATTTAAATTTTTATAATGTATATCATTTGAGGCTCTACAAAATTATATAAATCCTTTTAAAATTTAAATTTTTACTTACTGCACGAATTATGAAACTATAATTTTTATAAATTTATATTAATTTATACAATTTCAAATCCCATTATGACTTGTAAACTCAATTGTTTTCAAAAAAATATCTAGATACAAATATGTTATTCTAAAAAACTATTTGTTATTATGAAAAAATTAAAAATTTTTTGTAGTTTATTTTTTCTATACGTGAATGGTGAGAAAAAAAAATCAGTTATTCTATTTTGAAATTAGGTTGATGTAAAAAGTTAATAGGGACAAAAAAGAACTAGAAATTTAAATTTACAACTTTATTTTTATGTTTGTAGGTTTTATATAAGAAAAAAAATTTTAAAAGCTAAAATAAATTTTATTTTTATTTATATTTTTAGCAATCATAAAAAAAAAATTTAAATTTATTTGATTAAGATATAAAATAAATTAAAATTTATTTACAAACTTTTGTCATGTTTTTTTAACATTTTGATATTTATTTATTTTTTATAATTCTTTAAAAATTTATTTATTTTAAAATTTACCAACTCTTGTTTTTTCTTATATTTTAATCATTACAATATTTTTAAATATATTACTAGATTATTGAAATGTATTACATTATTTACAAAATATGTTATTATGTATTATTTTGATTTTGAAAATAATTTATTTGGTAGTAATAGTTTACATACAACTTAAGGGCAGATTCGGGAGTGAACAAATGGTTTAAAGTTTTGAATATACGTAAATATATTCGTTCTCGGTTTGGAGCGGAAATGAAGGTCCAAAAAAATATCTGTTTAAAGTTTGGGGTAAATTTGGAGGTAGGCAGAAGATTTAGATTTTGAATTTGGATAATGTCATATCCGTTTCTGATCTGTCCCGTTACCATCCCTAAATGGCAATGAGGGAATTAATTTCCAATGTTTCATAGACCTCTAAGCATGGACTCATGGCGCCAATAGCCGAGAGAAAGCAGTAGGTGGTTTTGTCATTTAATCTATTGGAATCTAAACTTCCCAATCACACTGAAAGAGTCTCCGCAATTATTATTGGAAAAGAGAAAGTATATAGCTCTAGTCCCCACCCCCACCAACAAAATAATAATAATAACTCTGAACTGGCCACATCATACTGTACGGACATTGGTCCCTTTGATCTCAGGTGGAGCTCTGATGGCATAGAGAATCCACGCAGCCCAAATATATATTTTCCAAATCCAACTTTTTCTTTTCCAGAAAACAGTTATTCAGGTTCTGTCATATGCGCAGCTTCTAAGCACAAACTCAAACACAAACGCCCCACTTAAAATAAAATACATACATATATATATATATATATATGTATATAGTTTGATTTTAATGATTAATTCCTGCTGTGTGAATTTAATTATACCATTGAATCAGTGCATTATATTTAATTTGATAATTTAGTATAAGGTAAATTATATTTAATTTGCACTCTTGTACTTGACATTTAATTTTATTTAAGAATATGTATTTCCAATTATAACAGTTAAATTTTTTATACATCTAACTTATTATAATTTAGAAATTTTGTAAACTTTCATTTAAGAATTTTAATTACATTAACCGACAACAAACATGATCAATTTTTGAGGAGTAAAAATATAAAATTACATGTTTCATTCTATATTTTAGCAAAAAAAGAAAAGAAAAAAAAGTGAGTTTTTTTCATGGTACGTAATTTATATGCAAAATTACAAGTAAATGTTATTATTAAAAAATTCATCAAAAAATAAACATTTATACCAATTACCATATAATATGCACAAAGCATATATATAAATCTATACTACTAAAAAAGGCCTCAATATTTGAAAAATTTTTTTAACTACTTTAACCTTATTTTTTCAATTTAACTCAACTCTGTCCCTTCATTATCTATACTCTATGTATTAACTATTTTACTATTTTATTTTTTTTTAATTTAACCCAATTCTAATCTAACTCTGTAACCCAATTCTACTAGAATTTTTTATGATGGTGCATTATCTTTTTTTTTTTTTTTTTCAGTTTAAATCAATTCTAATCTAACTCTATAACTCAATTCCACTAAAATTTTTCATAATAGTACATGTCCTGCAATTATCAAAAAGAATTTCATCCCAGGTGATTAGAGCAATTATTATCTTTTCCTCATCCATTAATAGTTTGAAAATAATACTTAAACGCAAATTCTGCCAACCCAGAAAGGGATTTTTAGCATTCTTCCCAAATTTTCCGAAAAAGTGATAGAGTTTCCAAAGATAGTAGTAGCACCCCATCAACTAGCTTCTTATCTATTTTTTGCCTCTTACCCAAGCTTCTCTCTGTGAATTGTCTGTTCATCTCATTCTTTCTTTTTTTGAAACTTTGTGCTTGTAATGTAATTTTTTTAATTCCCCCCTTCAATTAATTACCATTTAGCCTTTGTTAGGTGAGAAAACTAAGAGGAAGTACTTCAATATTGAACTATTTTTTAGGCTTCATTTAGTTGAGGTTTCTGTTTTCTAACGTCCTAACAAGAAAAGGAAAAATGAAAAATTAAAATCAAAATTAAATGTTCTCTATTTATTTATCTATTTATTTGATTTTTAATGCATATTATCACATGAAAATATGGCTATCTATTATATTATCTTGAATCTGTATTAACTTATGGCTTATCAAAAAAATAAAGAGTGTAAAAAATACTATTTGTTTCTTTTTTATATTTTTTTATCTAAGTTTTCATTTTTTTCAAAATAAAAAAATAAAATAGATTTAACAAACACATTTTTACTACCAAATTTTCAAAATCTTTAAACTTAAATATAGAAAGGGTAAAAATAAACTTTACCAAACAGGATTTAACACTACTAGAAATTGGCTAATTGGCGAGTGAAAAATTCGGGCGACCGCTTTTGGCGGTCGCTATAATGTTATTAGCGACCGCTTTAAGCGGTCGCTATATTGGGCATCGCTAATCAAGTGCGCAAAAGAAAATGCGACGAAAAAGTTCGGGCGACCGCTTATGGCGGTCGCTAATATTTTTTAGACAACAGCATTAGCGACCGCTTTAGGCGGTCGCTAATACTCTAATTAAATCGGGCAGAACGCCTCTCTTTTTTTTTCCTCTTTCCCTCCCTCTTTTTCCTTTCCCTCCCCCGCGCTCTCTCCTCTCTCCCCCGGCCCCTTTCTCCTCCCTGCCCTCCTCCCTTTGCCGCCGCTGCCATAGCCGGACGCCGGCGCCGCCGCCACCGGTAAGTTCTCCTGATCTAGCTCTCTCTCTCTCTCTCTCTTTTGCTTTCTCTTGTTCTTTGTTTCTCTCTCTCTCTCTCTCTTTTGCTTTCTCTTGTTCTTTGTTTCTCTCTCTCTCTCTCTTCCTCTCTCTCACTAATAATTTTTTTTTTTGTGTATTAGAGTTATTTGGAGGCCTCACTATCACACCACCAGGTTTGATTTTTTTTTTTAGTTTGAATTATTTTTTTTATTTTCTGATTTTTTTGTTTATTATTGGATGAATGTAAATAATTTTTTTTTTTGTTTTGTGGTTGGGGTTTGCTGATTCATCTATGCATGCATGTATATATTATTGTGTGTTTTTTTTTTATTTTACTTACTCATTAATTTGTTAGTTTCATATATATGCTGTTAATGTTGGATGTTGGTTGTTTGATTGGAATGTTTTTTTTTTAATTGTTGGTTGTGAAATGTAATATTAATTATTGAAATGTTATTGTTGAATTTTTTTTTTTTTTACTGTGTAATGTAATTTTTTTATGTTTTTTTTTTTAAATTTTTGTATGTTGCTGTTTTTTTATTTTTCTGTTTTTTTTAATTTTTTTATGTATTAGCGACCGCTAGAAGCGGTCGCTAATTGTCTGACGTTTTTAACTCAAGCGGTCGCAGGCGCGGTCGCAAAAACTTTAGCGACCGCCTTTGGGGTCGCTAATACTTTTTAGCGACGACCCAAATGCGACTTACTTGACGCGGTCGCTAAGCCGTCGCTAATACTTTTAGCGACCGCTATTTTACCTTTAGCGACCGCTTGTGGCGGTCGCTAATACCCCTCTTTCTACTAGTGTAAGGTTTTTGAAACAAACTATGCCTATTTATATAGATTTTTATTCATCAAATTATAAGTTCCACCTATATTAAAAAATTTATACAGTAGTTTTATAATTAAATTGTTATTCTAAAAAATATAGGATATGATGACATTTACGTAAAATTTGTATTTTTATACCCAATAATTTAGATAATATTGATCTCATTTGTAATGCATATATATATATATATATATAAATATATGTGTGTGTTATGATGATGTTTTTAAATTTTGGACTGCAGTTATCCTTATAATTAGCTTCAAAACTAGTTAATCGTGACATAATTCAAAGGTGAGCTCATTTTTTTTTTTTATTGGGGTTTTAATGGAACTTTAATTTATCATGGCAGGCAAGAATAATGTTAATGATTCACACAGATAATAATCTTATTTTTTCTCCTAACTTTCATTTAATTTTTAGAATATTTTAAATAATAATTCTATCTTATATAGGTATAGTATATGACATGTAATATATTTAAATATTTTTAAAGTGTGTATTTATTTATAGATCTATTAAAATTATCTTTTGCATATTTTAAATATGATTCTTTAGGATTTCAATGAAATTTTTTTGTCCATTATTTTCTAATTTCATTCTTACTTTTTGTTTATATCTACTGAAAATTATCCTTAGCATAGTATCCTAAAATTAGTTTTGTCAAAACTTTTTTTTTTTATAAAAAGAATAACATGAAAATTAAACCAAAAGATTTTTCCATATTTATTTTTTCTTTATTTTTCACTTGCGTCTTTGTATATTTCTCTCCATGTTTAAAAAAAAAAAGAAAAAGAAAAAAAAGGATATAAATTCAAAATTCATTCTCTTACTTCGGTTATAGTACAAAATGCAAAAAAAAGTATTTGAAATTTAAAAAATTAAAATTAATTAGATTTAAAAAATTTAATATATTAATTAATGCCTTTTGTTTAATTTTTAATTTTCTTTTTATTTTCACTTCATTTTTCTTTTTATTATTTTTTTACACCAAAATCTTTCTCCAAACATATCTTTTATTTTTTAGAGTTTAAGATTTTTTAAGAAACTCAAATATTTTTTATTAATTATTTTTCTCTTTCTTTTCCTTATTTTATTTTATAATATCTAACTTTTTTTTTTATCTCAATGTATCTCTATATATGGAATATTGATTTAAAATTTATTTACTTGTTTGGGTTATGTTGAAAAATAAAAGGAAACATAAATGAAAGTTAAGAAATTAAACTTTAACATAGTTAAAAAAAACAAATATATTGATGAATGTTTTAATTTTATTATATTTTTTAATCCATTCAGATAAGAATAAAATATTTTTTTTGTAATTAGTTTTTATATCTTTTTACTTTTTATTCAATATTTGTTAATTTTTTCTCACTTTCTTCTGTTTTCCTCTTTAAATGTTTTGCTTCCAATGCTATGCATTTCACTTTGATTGAAAATTAAGAAAATTTATGTCTTTGCATATTTGATTTTATTTAGGATTTGGATGATCATATTATTAGGTAAACTACAGTCTTTTCTTGAGGATGCTTTGGATATAAAGAAGAAAAAATTACAATTTGTATTTTAAAATGTAAACATGTTCTTTGTAAATTTGTAATCTATTTGGACTATTGAATTGTGAGAATTTAATATGATATAACTAGTAAATAATTGTTTAATACATGTATTGAATGCCTCTCTCTTGTTGGCGCAACATGATGTCTATTATTTTCTCAACTATTAATTTGTTTAATTACTTTTAATGTCATTCACTGGTCACTAATTTAATTTACCTTAGAATATTTGTACTTTATTAGTTGTGACTTGTTTAACCAGATAATAGAAACTGATATGCTATTAACTTATAAATATTATTAGAGTGTTTTAGGATTGATTCACAACATTATTCATTATCTCACCGACTTTAACAAACATGTTTGTTGTTATTTTTAAAAAAATTTTTAAACTTAAACAGAAAAACGGTAAGTATAGATTTTAGCAAATAGGACCTAAGGTTTTTAAAGCAAACTATGCCAATTAAAACTTTATATATATATTTTTTCTAAATAGATTTACATGTTTAACTTTAATTACACGTGTAACTCATGTGCTTTTAACTATTAGATTAAAAAAATAATAAAAACAGTAAGTTTTTTTTACCTTTTTAACCTTTAAAAAATAGTATATAATTAACCTGTCTAATTGATGGAAAGTTCCTTGATGAAAGTTTAGAAAATCCAAACTTGTGAATTACTAGAAAGTGCAAAAATAGAAAGGGTAATCTACCTTTTTGGAAATATTTCGTACGAATGAAAAGTTTTGGGGTTCCAGGGGTTGTAGTGAAATTTACTATAAGTGTTGTAGTGAAAAATCGATGATTATGATTTGATTGCATTTAATGTAATATAACTTTTCATATTTTACATTAATTATATTCTAATAAGATCTTTTTTAACTTTTATTTTTATTTTAAAATTAATTTTAATTAAATTAAAAACTATTAGATTAAGTACAATTAAATCATGACCACTGATTTTTTTCGCTGCAGCTGTTATAGTGAATTTTTTCACTGTAACCCCCCAAAAAACCCAAATTTTTTAGGTGAAAGATTATTAGAGTAATTGTTAATTCAGTAATAGTAAGAGGTTAAAGAGTTCATCATACTTATATTTAGATTTAAAGAGTAAATATTACCTACTAATAATTATATTATGTTTGAAATACTAAAAAAATTGAAATGGTAAATGTTAATTAATAGAAAATGTTTTACGAGATTAATGAAAAATAGTATACCTTTCCTATTACTCTCTCTTACTCACCTCCTCTCACAATTAACAACCACCCCAATAAAATTTATTCTTTTTTACGCCAAAAATAAACATACCCTTATTATTATACATCTTGATTTACGAAACCACGCATGTACAAAATAAAAATAAGGATATTTAATATCACTTTGGCCCCTCTACCTTGCAAATGTTGTAATTAGTTCTCTATCCTTATTGTTAAATTTTAATTTAATCATTTTTGTTAAATCTATTGACAAGAAAACATCACAGATCAATCAAATATGAAAGACATATGACATTTTTTAATTATATTACTTAAAGATTGTTGATTGTATAATTCACTTAGAACTTGACGTAGATAAAAATAGGAGGCCACAAACTAAATTACTCCACATACCCGAATTTAATTTCAACTAGGATAAAACTTTGTGTAATTTACGGGATAAAAATATCTTTTTGGAAGTGATCTTTGACAAATATTACGTTAACTTATAATTAGATATATAAAATGATAAAATTTTAAAAATCAACTAATTATATTTTTATTTTATTTTTCATCATATAGTTTTTTAATTATTAATTAAATAAATTATACTTTGCATCATTACATTTGTACTGATTTACTTTAGAATTTATACTTTCTTTTGTAATAATTAAACGTTGCACTTCTCTCTCTCTCTCTCTCTCTCTCGGGGTAATGCGGTGTGTGAAACGATCACATGCATATTTTTCTAAAAGATAAAAATATAAAATTATATGTTTATTTTTAAACTCTAAAGAAAAGACTTACTTTTGTTTAGTGAATATGGCTTTTTTTTTGTGAAATTTATTCATTTTATTTCTTCTATAAAAAAAATAATTTTAATATTTGAGTTGAGATATAATTTCAAAAGTTTAACCGCACAAATTGATAATAAAAATGCAATTAATCTCTTAATAATTATTATAAAATTCACACTTACTTAATAACCGCCTCTAAATAATACGTCTAGAATAACCTCAAGTGTAAAGGTGTGTAGTGTAACATAACTCGGTAAGACCGAGATCGAATTCTCAAGTAACCTAACGCGATAATTTCTAGGTTTAAAGAGGTATAAGTTATTTACTACTCAATTCAAAGTGAAAAAGTTTTCAAGTGTTTGAGTAGATGGATCTTCTTAAAATCTCCAATAAATTTAATTGCTCCAAAAAATTAATTAAAGGAACTTAAACCAAATTATTAAAGGCCTAAAACAACAACTAATTTAATGATGAAGTTACTAACAACTCAACTAAAACAGTAAATAAATTCAAAGTAATATGCAAATCAATTAAATAGATTCTTGATTTAACTTTCAATTCTGAGGGAAATCACTTTTCACAATTCGATGTGCAACTAATCACAATTTAAATTTTATGTAACGGAAAGATAAACTAGAAAATCTTTTCGTGAAAGTTCCTTAAGTTCCAAAATGTAGTTTTATATTCATGTCTAGAATTATAAAACCGGATGATATTTTTTTATATTATTTTTGGTTCAAACCTAATTTATTTATTTCAAAACTATAAAAGAAATTGTTTTTATACAAAAATCCTTATCAGTAATTACAGAAAATGTGATTAAGGATTTACATTTTCGAAAGTTTTTTGATAATAAATAAAATCAAATTTGATAAGAAAAGGTAGACTTATACATTGATGCTTTCATATCGCATGCATAACTCTACGCACATTGTATTGATCATAATATTCCACTCTTTCTTGATTCGTTAAACCAAGACTAAGGATTTACCCTAACATTAAAATAATGTAAACAAAATACATAAAAAAAAGTAATCAAACAAAAAATAAATATCATTAAAACAAAATGGAAACAAAAATACCGTACTTCGAATCCTATCAGCTAAATCAGCACTAGGAAGGGGTTTTCTATTAGGGTTTGGAGCTTTTACTTCTGAGGATTCTGCTTTATTTAAAAGCGGCCCCAAATCTTCAAAGATTGGTACTCATTTTCCAACAGACGTCATTGAGCAAATCTTCAACCAATCGAAAATTGCTCTTATTTCATCACCTTGAGTCATAGAATTCAATCTCTCCTCACTAAAGAAAATTGCTTTCTCTAAAGGATTCTCAATAAATTCACAATCTACATCATTTTGAATTATAGTTTCAACTAAGTTCACTTCTTTTATATCGGGCACCTCTTTTGGTTGTTTACTTACATAAAATATATTCGTTTCAAATGCAATGTTACCTAAAGACATTTTCATTTATCCATTCCTGCAAATTATAAGAGCATTTGATGTTCCTAAGAATGGTCTTCCAAGTATTACAGGTGTCTGATTTGGTACTGATAAACTGGTTAGTTGTCAAGTGTCAAGAATAATGAAATCCACTGGAAAGTAAAAATTCTCCACTTGAGTCAATACATCTTCAACTATACCTCGTGGGACTTTAATTAATCTATTAGCAAGTTGTAAAATCACACGAGTGGGTTTTATTTCTCCTAAGCCCATCTGTTTTTACACCAAGTAGGGAAATAAGTTTACACTTACCCCTAAATCAAGCAATGCTCGGCTAATATAGTACTCCCCTATGTGATAAAATATGGTAGGACAGTCAGGATCACTATATTTTGAGGGTGTACGACATTGCAATATAGCACTAGCTTGTTCAGTGAGAAATACTTTCTCTTTTACATTTAATCTTCTATTTACAGTACATAATTATTTTAAGAATTTAGTATATGAAGCGATTCGTTTAATTGTATCAAGTAGAGGTATATTGATTTTTACTTGCTTGAACACCTCTAGCAGTTCAACAGTTTGGGCTTCCTTTCTTGCTTTCAAAAACCATTGGGGGAATGATGCCTTGGGAATACATTCCTTAGACATAATCAATGGTCATTCACTTTCCCCCTCATTTTCTCCTTCTTTATTCTTACTTTCTTCTTTTTCAAAATCTCCTTCATCAATTATAATTGGTTGCTTTTCTACCTTCTTTTTATCTTCCAACATTCGCTTAGGTTTCAACTCATTTTTAGGTTCAACTACCTTAGGGTAAATAGTTTTATCTATAATTTTACCATTTCTAAGCATCATAATGTTTTGAACCTGTTCAACGTTCCCAGGTAAGTTAGAAGATCCTTCAACATGTTTAACTTAAGCTCCTAGCTTTGGATAAGGTTGTGCAAGAAATTAACCTTTTGGTTGAAAACTCAATATTTGAGTTAAAAGTGTCAATTGATTCTTAATATCATCCAAGGCTATATTATTTTGGGCTCACAGTAAAGATTTTGTATTCATAAATTGTTGAAGTGTATTTTCGGTGGATCTCTTATTTGGGGGAAGATATGTATTTTGGGATGGTCTTGCATTCTGAGACAATCCTAAGTTATGAATTAGAACTTAAGGAATAAGTGGAGATGGAGCATGATATGATTGTGATATTTATGCTCTCTTATTTCTCTAACTTAAGTTAGGGTAGTTCTTCCAAGTTAGATTATATGTTTCAGAATAAGGAATTCCCCCATGATTCTGTTCGTGATATGGTGGGCAGAACTGATTCACAGTATGGATAGGAAGTACACTAGATTACTGATTTTGCATAATTTCTCTACACACTGGGATAGTAGGATAGTCATAAGTTTTATGTGCCTGACTATCACACATAAGACAGTAAACACGTGTTACAGGTTCTTTGATAACGGGTGTATCATTTTTTATTTTTAAAGTCTCAGCTTTCATTATTAATGTTGCTAGTTTTTCCTTGAGGTCATTTGATTCATTCAAGTGGTGTAAACCTCTGCTTGGTGTAATACTAGCAGCTTGGGTATTTTGAGACCCTATAGTTGTTGCACCCCGCAATCCTGAGATCTTGAGGAGTGAGTTAGATTGAAAATTTTATGCACCTGGTCCATTACGGTTTCACTATGTACTCTTCAAAGCTATGGACCATCCTATTTATTAATATAAATAATAATAATAAATATTTTATTCATAAAATATACACCTTGGATTAAATTAAAACCGGATAACATAAGTTTCATTTACTTGTAAAGCAATATTTTCAAATACATGAGTTTTTAAAGTTATCATATCTAAATTATAAAAGCTGTTTAATAAAACTGCAGAGTTTCAAACGGTTGTGCCGGCCCTCCTAGGTCTTGGGCTCTGTACCTGTAATACAATCTGTAGGTACATGAGCATTAAACTGTTGTGCTCGCGATTTATAAAAATATATTTTTTATAATGCTTTTTAGGAATCACATAAAAATAATGAATATAGTAAGAAATCATCGAATACATCAACACACAGCGGAATAGGACAACATGAATTCATAACTTTTATATCTTTTGCCAACATTTCCTTTTTTTATTATTTTCTTTTTCCAAGGTGGGGAAGAATACTCTACAAGATTGTCCTATAATCAAAGTGGTAGCGCAAATCATCGATGGTTCGTGTATATATAAGAGTCACGAAGCACCCCTGTATCGTCGTTTATAGATTTGAGTCTAAAGGCCATGATGAGCCTTTACCATTTCCGTCTTCATTGTGGATTACTAGTCCACAAGCACGATTACCTAATCCTGCTTAGGTTTAAGGTCTTTCAACTTAAGGATTTCTCATAACCCTCTCTATTTTATGTAGTATCCCCATTTTCCCTAAAATCAACACTTTCCTAGATTTCCTCTTCACGTTGTTGAAGTTTAGAAATAACGTCTGTGAGTGTGCTAGTTTTTACAATTTTATGTCTTCGTTTTATTATCTGCTTCACAATAAATACATAACATAACATAGCACATCTCAGCATTGAATAGCAATTTAAAAAAAATCTAATTAAAATTCTAGTGTCACCGAAAATTCAGCTTAATATTAATTTAATAGTATATAAAATTTAACCCATATTTATACCTATAAATAATATTATATATTTATAGACTATTATTTTATAATATTTAAGAACCAAAAAGAGAATAAAATTGGCCAGCTCGGGGAGTTCCGATTGTCAAGAAAATTTAGTTTGGTTTAAAAAAATTTAATATTTTCCTTTAAAAACATGCCAAATTATTCTCATGATTATTTTCTATAAAAAAAATCATAAAAAATATAAATAATACATCAATTCCCTACCTCGTTTTTCATTAGAAAATAAAAAATTCACCGTATGCTTAAATCAAATCTCATTTTCTTAATCAGACAGTGTAAGCGTGTGAGGAACAAGTTTAATTAGAAGACTTAGAAAATAATTTGAGTTTGGATACTAACTTCTCTCTTTTCTTTTTTTTTTTTTCCTTTCTTGGTCTTTTTATGCAATGCAACATATATATATATATATAAACTTGGGGGGAAGGGAAGGTGTACACGGGTAGGGGAAAAAATGGGGTGACTCACTAAACCTATAGGGGTAGGTTAGTGACTAATGGAAGCTAACGTGCTAGCAAGCACCATTTCCTTTTGCCACGTTTTTTTCTCTCTTTCTCTTTTTCTCTTTTTCTCTCTCTCTCTCTCTTTTTTTTTTTTTGGGATTATTACAGTAGTATTCCAAGTTTGTGCATTCTCAGCTAGAAATTCAAAGTATTCGTAAGCTTCTTCAGGAGTCTTATCATAGAACTTTCTATTGCATATGGTTTCCACAAATTGTTTTAATTGTAGTGTCAGTGACTCGTAGGAGATACTTGCAAGACATCAAACCTCAAATCCATGGTGTGGACAAGAATGCAATAATGTTTTGAACCTTTCCCAACACTGATAAAAAGTTTCACCAGTTTGTGGGGCAAAGTTCAAAATCTGATGTTGTATGACATCAGTTCTATTGGGAGGAAAAATTTTCTTTAGGAACTTAGCTTGCTTTTTATCCTATGTACGAATAAAATTAGATAGTAAGAATTCAAACCATCTAGCCGCCTTATCTTTCAAAGAAATGGGAAGAGCTTAAGAAATACTAAATCTGTAGGACATCTTTGATCCTTAAGAGTGACATAAATGTTCCTAAAGCGAGTAAGATGATCATATGAATTCTCAGAATCTATACCATGGAATGTAGGAAAAAATTGAATCATGCTAAGTTTAAAGTTGAATGCTCTTTGGTTTTTTCTAACCACACAATGCAGGAGTCAGGAGTGTGCTTATCTTGCTGCAATATGTCCCTAATGGAACATCTAGCAGCAATAGCTTGATTATTTTCCATTTTTAATGTAGGAATAAGAGAAGAGGAGATTTATATATCTGTGTAAGGGTTATCGAGTTTGAAAGGAGGATTAATAAGTTCAGGAAGTCTTAATCTATCGTTTTCCCCATGATTCCAAGTGTTCATATGCTGAATAAAATTCTATAAAGGCACTGGTGTCCAGACCGCTCGTTGGGGTGTCCAGACAGCGGTAAACAATTCTGGACAATTGGGAAGAAAAATTAAAAGAAAGTTTTTCTTTTAAATAGTAAATTAACTTAAACCTAAAATAACCTAAAACCTAAAGTTGATTCCCCGAAAACGGTGCCAAAAACTTGACCGTCTCTAAATAATACGTTTAGAATAGACCCCCAAGTGTAAATGTGTATGGTGTAGTTTTACTCGGTAAGACCAAGGTCAAATCCTTAAGGAATCTAATGTGATAGTTTCTAGGTTTTAAGAGGTGTAAGTTACTGACTACTCAATTCAAAGTGGAAAAGTTTTCACCTATTTGAGTGGGTGAATCTTCTAAAAATCTCTAATAAATTTAATTGCTCAAAAAAATTAATTAAAGGAATTAAACCAAAATATTAAACACCTAAAAACAGCAACTGATTTAATAATGAAGTTATTAACAACTCAACTAAAACAACAAATAAATTCAAAGTAACACGGAAATCAATTAAATAAATTCTTGATTCAACTTTCAATTTCGGGTGGAATCAATTTTATAAGTCGATGTACAACTAATCACAATGTAAATTTCACATAATAGAAAGATAAGTTAGAAAATCTTTTCGTGAAAGTTTCTTAAGTTCCAAAATATAGTTTTATATTCATGTCTAGGATTCTAAAACCAGATGATCTTCTTTTATATTAGTTTTAGTTCAAACCTAATTTATTTATTTCAAAACTATAAAAAAATTATTTTTATCTGAAAATCCTTATCACTGATTACAGAGAATGTGATCAAGGGTTTTTGTTTTCAAAAGTCTTTTGATAATAAAAAAAAAAAATTCAGATTTGATAAGAAAAGGTAGACCTATACATTGATGCTTTCACATCTTCTGTATATGCATATCGTATTGATCATAATATTCCACCATTTCTTGATTCGTTAAACCAAGACTAAGAATTTAGCCTAACATTGACATAATGTAAACAAAATACATAAAAAAAAAATCAAACAAGAAATAAATATCATTAAAACAAAATGGAAACTGTTAAGTCCAAACATTGTAAATTGGCAATTCATGATCATATAGGAAATGTAATTACATTAGATTTAGTGTAGGCTAAGACACTAGAGTCCTAATGTGATTAGAATTGTAATAGGCCTCAGAAAAGTAAGTTTCCAAGTCAGATCAGCACTCAGAGTTGTATTATGCAGGAAGACCGCGGGTGGTCGCGAGATGACCGCGGGAAAAAGCCGAGAGCCAAAAATCAATTTTCAGCCGTGCGGGAAGACCGCGGGAACGTCATTCTCGCGAGGTGATGTTTCTCAGCCTATTTTACCCTAATTTGAGCTCTAGTTGGACCAGTTGATATAAATATTGACAGAGCACATTCAAGGCTAGATATACAGAGAGAATATATATCAAGTTGTTGAACCTAGAATGCACAAGTATTCTCTCACCTTTTTAGCCAACATTTCGTTCATCTATGTTGATTCGAAGGAGTTCGAATCTTTGAAGCGTTGAGGATTCAGCAAGTAAGTTTCCGAGGATTCGGTGTTCGTGCCTTTGAGGAGTTGAATGGCTTTTGCTAAATGAGTTAGTGAATCGAGGAGTCGAGTGAACGTCAGCAAGAGTATAGAGTTGAGGAGTCAATCTATCAAGTTGTTGAGTTTGTAACCAACGATTTATTTTAGTAAAAGTTTTGTATTTTGAGGCCTTCCTTCGTGGATTACCTCGTTTTGTATATTACGCATTCCATTCTCTTGTGGGTGGGATTGTTTGATTGATTGGTTTGGAGTCTCCATCAGCACATTACGAATTTTCAATTGGTATTAGAGCAGGTACATTTTTTAGAATAAAACATGATCTGATTATTTCCTAATGGATCCTCCTAAATAAGGCGGTTCAAGCATGAGACCCCCATGGTTTGACGGCTCTAACTATGCATACTGGAAGGTTCGGATGAGAGCTCACTTAATCTCAACGAATGTCAATGTGTGGCTAGTTATTGAGAATGGTTGGATGAAGCCAACCCACTCTGTTGACAACGTGATAGTTGAAAAGCCGATGGATGTATGGACTAGGGCTGAACAAAAAAAAGCAGAATGGAACTATAAAGCCCTAAGTTCTATTTTCTGTGCCGTCTCTGTTGATGAATTTCGAAGAATCTTGAGTTGTGAAAGTGCGAAAGAAGCCTGGAAGATTCTGGAAGTAACACATGAGGGAAATTCAACAGTTAAAAAGTCCAAGCTTCAAAAGATAACTTCGAAATTTGAGAATCTGAAGATCGGAGAAGATGAACGGTTTGATAGTTTCTATGCAAAGCTCAGTGGCATCATCAACATGAGCTTCAATATTTGTGAACCTATTCCAAACTGAAAGGTTGTAAATAAGATTCTCCGATCTCTTCTTTTGTCTTTTCAAGCTAAGGTCACAGCCATAGAGGAAGCTAGAGATGTGGACTCTATGAGAGTTGAAGACTTGGTTGGCTCACTACTGACGTATGAGTCCAACATGATAAAGCCAAAGAAGATAAAGGTTGTAGCCCTAAAATCAATTAAAGAAGATGACTCTTCTTCCAGTGATGATTCGATTCCCTCTATAGAAGAAGTAGCTCTTTACACAAAGAAGATCATAAAGTTTTTTAAGAAGAGATGGGAGAAATCTGAAAACGCTAAGAAAAATGAAAAATCAAAGGGAGAGAAGTCTTTGGAGAACAAGAGGAAGGAGAACAAATTCAAGGGAGTGAGGTGTTATGAATGTCAAGGGTATGAACATATAGCTTAAGATTACGGGAACAAGAAGAATAAGAAGAAGGTTACTAATGCGACCCTTGATGATATAGACGAATCCAGCACATCTTCATCCTCAGAAGATTATCTCGAGAATTTCACAGCATTCATGGCAAGGAGCACGGGATCGGTTAACTCTAAAAACTTATCTAGTTCCAAGAATGTAAAGGAAGACTCTTCAAAAGAGGAATCAGAACATGGAGATGATGAAGATGAAGTGGACATTCATGATGCTTACGAACAACTGTATCAAGACTGTCGAAGGTTTCACAAGCAAAATGAGAAATTGACAATAAAGAACAAAATACCGAAGAAAGAAAGAGACAAACTGAAGGTGGTTTTTGAGGAGCTACAAACAAAGTTTGAAGAACTTCATTCTAGCAAGAGTTCTCAAGAAGAGTTGATTGCTGCACTGAAGAACAAGTTGGAATAAAGAGAAAAAGATGTTAAAGAGGCACATGAGAAGTTGGAATCCTTGAAGTCCAAGATGAATACTGCCTTCTCCAAACTTGATGATCTACTAGCCATTCAAAGAAGTCTAAAGGATAAAAGCAAACTGGGATTTACTAGAGAGAAGCAAACTGCAGTGGATATATCTTCTAGCAGTCAAAAGACCAAGGTAATTAAGATCCAGCCTCTGAAGTCAGCTACAGTCAAAGAAGAGAAAGCACCGGCTCAACTAAACAAGCAATTGAAAAGTAAACGGCCTACACAAGTGTCTCAAAAATTTAATGGTACGCCCTTCATGTCTCATAAAAAATTTGTCCCTATTTGTCACCACTGTGGTATTCCTGGTCACATTAGGCCTAATTGTCATAAGATTTATGGATTACCTGTAACTTATGTAAATCAAAGGAAACCTGCAAATCTTAATCACCAAAGTTAAACTTCCCAATTTTTCAACAAGTTCAATGTTTTAAACAATATTGATTCCTTTCTAGATTTTAAGTCTCATAGGACAGCTAAAAACCCTTTTGATTCAAAAACCTCTAGTTTTCAGAAAGCTGGTCTTAAATTTCAAAAACAATTTATCAAGAACCAATTTTCAAGAACCAAGGGTGTGAGAAAAACTTTGAAAACTAGAACTGCTTAGGTTCAAAAATCTGATTTAAATTGTTTTTTAGTTCACACAGCCTTAAAAACTTTAAACTCAAATATGTGGTATCTTGATAGTGGTTGCTCTCGTCATATGAGCGGAAATAAAAGTTTGTTTTCTGATTTTCAAAATTTTGAAAGTGGTATGGTAACTTTTGGTGATGGTAGTATATCCAGTGTTTTAGGCAAGGGAAACATAAAAACCCCAGGGTTGGAATGTTTGAAGGATGTACTATATGTTGAAAGTTTACAGGCTAATTTGATAAGCATAATTCAGTTGTGCGATGCCAAACTCCTTGTTCATTTTTCTAAAACTGATTGCAAAATTGTAGATTCTCATGGCAATACTGTCTTAAATGGCACTCACACTACTGATAATTGTTATGGTGTATCAAATTCTAAAGGCCTAGTGTGCAATTCTGCAAATTTGATTGAGTCAGACCTCTGGCAGCAAAGATTTGGGCACATAAATTTTAAGGCGCTTAATCAATTGTCTAAATCTGAGTTGGTTAGAGGTCTACCTAAATTGGGAAAAGACCACAAAGGTGTGTGTGGGCCATGACAATTGGGAAAACAAATTAAAACCTCACATAAAAAGGGTCAAAGTTTGAAAACCAAAGAGTCTCTTAATTTAGTTCACATGGATTTGATGGGAACCACACGCACTGAAAGTTTAGGAGGAAAGAAATACATATTTGTTGCTATTGATGATTATACTCGTTTCACATGGGTAGATTTTCTTGCTAACAAATCTGATACTTGATTCTTTTATAAACTTGTGTTTGAGATTGCAATAGGAAAAGCAAAGAAGGATTGGATGCATTACAAGAATTAGGACGGATCATAGGAGGGAGTATGAGAACTCTGCATACAGCGAGTTTTGTGAAGAAAATGGAATAAAGCATGAGTTCTTCACACCAAAAACTCCACTACAAAATGGCATTGTTGAAAGAAAAGAAAAAACAGAGTCTTACAGGAGATGGCTCGAGTACTACTTCATAGAAAATCACTGCCTAAGAAGTTCTTGGCCGAAGTAGTGAACACTGCTTGCTACATAGTAAATAGGGTGTATCTCAGACCTGGAACAAAACAGACCCCCTATGAACTATGGAATGGTAAGAAGCCTAGTGTGAAGTATTTATGAGTTTTTGGGAGTAAGTGCTTTATCCTTAGGGATAGAGAACAACTTAGTAAGTTTGAATCCTGAAGCGATGAAGGAATCTTCCTAGACTATTCCACTAACAGTCGTGCTTTCAGAGTGTTTAACTTAAAAACTAACACTGTTATGGAATCAATAAATGTGATAATTGATGACACTAACTCTTGCCTTTCTGTTCAACAGGATGGACTTGACGAGGTAGCGCCCCTAGGAACTCCAGTTGAACACCTGAAGTCACAATTGAGGTAAGAGATGAAATCAAAAGGGACAATGAGAAAAGTGCTGAACAAGAACCATTTTCAAGAATCAAGCTTCACCATCCACCTTCACAAGTGCTTGGTGATATTAAAGACAGAGTTAAGACAAGTAGACAACTTCAAAATGAGGTATCACATATTTACTATGTCTCTACTTTAGAACCGAAAAATGTGAATAATGCACTTTGTGATGATTTTTGGTTAAATGCCATGCAAGAAGAGTTAGGACAATTTGTAAGAAATGATGTATGGACACTTGTACCTCGCCCCACACATGTTAATGTTATAGGTACAAAATGGATTTTCAAAAATAAAACTGATGAATTTGGAACAGTTGTTAGAAACAAGGCTAGGTTCGTTGCACAAGGATATACTCAAGTTAAGGGTATTGATTTTGATGAAACCTTTGCTCCAGTGGCTAGATTAGAATCTATAAGAATTTTGTTTGCCATAGCTTGTTACTTAAAATTTAAACTGTTTCAAATAGATGTGAAAAGTGCTTTTTTAAATGGTTTTTTAAATGAGAAAGTTTATGTAGAGCAGCCTAAAGGTTTTGTTGATCTTCACTTTTTAAATCGTGTTTTTAAACTGAAAAAGGCTCTCTATGGTCTAAAACAAGCTCTTAGAGCTTGGTATGAAAGACTCACCTCTTTCTTGATAGACTCTGGTTTTATGAGAGGTAATACTGATAAGACACTTTTCATTTGTAGAGATTCAAAACACATTTTGATTGCACAAGTTTATGTTGATGATATTGTGTTTGGATCTACCTCTCCTGAATTTGCACTTGAGTTTAGTGAATATATGAAAGATAATTTTGAGATGAGCATGATGGGGGAATTAAATTTCTTTTTAGGTCTTCAGGTGAGGCAATTAGATAATGGGATTTTTGTTTCTCAATCTAAATATGCAAAAGACTCAGTTAAGAAATTTGGGCTAAATAATTGTAAACATACTAGGACCCCCATGAGCACTTCCACTAAGCTTTCTAAAGATGAATCTGGTAAATTAGTGGATCCTACATTGTATAGAAGTATGATTGGTAGTTTGTTATACCTTACTGCTAGTCGTCCTGACATCTCGTTTAGTGTGGGAATTTGTGCTCGTTTTCAGTCCAATCCTAAAGAATCTCATGTGCATGCTGTTAAGAGAATAATAAAATATGTGAATAGAATTTCTGATTTTGGTATTTGGTATTTGGTTTTCACATGATACAAATGTAAATCTTGCTGGGTATTCTGATGCTGATTGGGTTGGCTATGTAGATGATAGGAAGAGTACTTCTGGGGGATGTTTTTATGTTGGCACTAATCTAGTTTCTTGGCATAGTAAGAAACAGAACTCTGTATCCTTATCCACTGTTGAATCTTAGTATATCGCTGCTGGTAGTTGTTGCACCCAACTTCTTTGGATGAAACAAATGCTAGCTGATTATGGAGTTGAACAAAAAACCATGACTATTTACTGTGATAATCTTAGTGCCATTTACATCTCTAAGAATCCTGTGCAACACTCACGTACCAAACACATTGACATCCGACATCATTTCATTTGTGAGTTAGTTGAAAATCAAATCATCATTCTAGAGCACATTGAGACTCAACACCAACTGGCTGACATTTTCACTAAACCTTTAGACCACTTGAAGTTTGAATCTCTCATGTCATCTCTTGGTATTTGTTCCTTAGATTAAAGAGCGCACCTAAATGTACTTTGATTTTTTTATATATTTATATAGGTATTATTTTTTTTTATGATTTCACGATAATTCTAAGAACTTTTCCTTCACACACATATCAAAACACAAAAGTGTTACTTTTAATTTACATAAGGGTTATGACATTGACTTCTTTAACATTCTTGAAATTTATGTTTGATGTTCCTTATCATGGTAGTGGTGTGCCTGACTAAAAAATCATTGAGGTTAGGAATCAAGAACTTATTTTTTTCCTTACTTATGTGTGTTCCTTAAAGACTCTTTATTGGACTATTGATTGTAGTTAAGTAAAAAAAAAACTTGGAAAGGGCTATCATATAAGATAGAGTAAAAGCTAGCCTGTTGACGTGCGGGTTATCAAAATAACCACCCTCTAGGTTTGACGATACAGGAAGAAGGCTACCTACCCGTAAAGTGTGTGAAAGCCGCCAAGAACAAATAAAAAGAAAAAGGAGAAAAAAAAGAAAAAAAAAATTAATGGGAGTTTAGTTGAAAACAATGCATTGAGGTGTCTTGAGTTGAAGAGCTTTCACTGCAATTTCTACTTGACTCAATTGAGAAAACAAGAAGAGCTTTATTGAATATCTTGTAAGTCTGTGAAAAGTAGTGTTTTTGATCTTCTCATATCTCGTTCTCGCACACTGCATCGGCTTTTGACCACTGGTATGATATGTGTGAACATCTCATGACATAATAAGTAGAGCATGTTTTGGAATTCTTTTTCATTGTTACTTATGTCTATTACAAGTTTGCACCGTTGTTTTGTTAGGTATTTATGGGAATAGAACTTAAAATTGTTCTGATAATCCTCATATTATTTTTTCCCTTCATTTTCGTATTCTTGTTTCTTTTTATTAATTTTCTACATTAAAAAAAAAATTTCGCAAGATGCCCGCAATTAGGGCGCTTTGACTCGTGGGAAATTACTGAGAGGAGTCTGGGACATTCTCTTCCTTGTGGGAAAGCTGCGCGATCACCGCTGGATGACGGCGAGATCGCCGCTAGATCACCGCATGATGGGCGTGGGATCACTGCGGGAACAGTCTTCCCGTGGTCTGGCAGTTTTAAAAGCCCCCGAGACCCTCATTTGGTTCCTGTTCACTCTGACGTCATCCTGACGTGCCTGTCTCCTTCTGTCCAGCAATTCTATTTCCTTGCTCCGTGTCAGGTACGATTTTTCAGTTTGTTTCATTCTACATCTGTCTATTTGTCGACCCTGTTCTACCCATGATTTTGACCGTTTTAGGGGGACATGTGAACAGTCACTTTATGATGACACGTTCATGTACCGCCCCATCATTGTTGAGCGTAATATCTTACTTCGAGACTTTCCAGCTTTAGAGGTTTGTTTTGAGTGCTTAGGATGGTCTGAGTATGCTTCCTATTCTGGTCTTGAGGGACCTCATTATGGTTTTGCCATAGGAGAGATAGTTCGTGAGTTTTATGTTAATATGCATACTATTGATCTCACTGCTGGTGTCTTACATTTTTATGTTCGGACGATTGACATTGAGTTGACCCCTGTTGTTATTGCTGATTTTCTTAGTCTTCCTCATCCTGAGCATATTGATTTTGAGCCCATACTTGATGTTGACGGCCCCCCAGCTCACACTATTGTTCACTTCCTTACTGAGGGCCGAGCGGCTTGGGTTAATGAGAACCTTCCTTATCGGGGATTGACAGAGGTTTACAGGATGCTACACTTGTATGTAGTAAATTATATTGATCCAGCATTTCATGTCACTGCAGTCGCATCGCGTCGTGGATGCATTCTACACTCTATTGTCTCTAGTTGTACTTTTGACTTGCCTCTTTTTATGTTTCACCTCATAGCTGCTGCTAGTGACTCCACTTCTCGCTCTGATTCCATGCCATTCGGTCTTTTCATTACCCATTATCTCTTGTCTCTTAGGGTTGAGTTACCTGATAACTATGAGTTGCTTAGGATGCCTAATACACTCAATCATGTGTCTGCCCATCGGAGTGGGACTCATTCCAGACCTCCACCTATCCCTCAGGCTGCTTCTCCACCTGTTCCACCTTAACCTACTCCACCTCTAGTTGATCATTTTGCCTCTTCTTATAGCACCCCACCTGTTTATCACCTGAATATGCTGGGTGCCATGTTAGCATCAATTTAGGAGAAGAGTCAAGAATTTCATTCTAGAGTTTATTAGCGGTTCGATGCAGTTAATGCTAGACAGGCGGAGATACATTCCTTTCAGATGGATATGGATGCCAGGTTGAGGGCTATGGAGACACGACAGAATGAGATGCACCTCACTTTGACTCAAGTTCAGCAGAACTTGAATACTTTTGCGTATCCATTTGGCGATCCTTTAAGGAGCGACTTCTTTCCTCCTTCTGGTGCTCAGGGAGATGGTGCTAGTGTTTATCACACAGGGGGAGCTTCGCGTGGTGGCGGTGCTGCTCATGGTGATAATGATGCCCCTAGAGATGCTGCTTAGTGATATTTGTCAATTCCAAGTCAAAAAGGAGGAGGAGTGTTCATTGTGAGACTTGGGATTGTAATTATGAGATATGATATTATGAGATGTGATGATTTTCTTTTTGATGATGTACTAATGTTATCTGATGTTATGAAACTCAGTTTATATTATGATGCTTTGGATGTATGGTTTCATTTGATTATTTAGTTCTGATTCATTATGAGTTGATCGAGAGATAGATAAATTATTATTCATTGCTTCCATATGGTGCCTTGATGAGTTTGTTGAGTGTGCAGCATTACAAAGTACAGAATGGAAAAAGATTTCAACGCAGGATTGATGGATCACATTGGAACAAGTTAAATGGACAACTTGGTTTCTGAGGCTTTAGTTTAGGATGTCTTTAGTTGTAATATTTCTTTTTGTTTTGTTGTTTTGACATGGAATTGCCAAAGGGGGAGATTGTTAAGTCCAAACATTGTAAATTGGCAATTCATGATCAAATAGGAAATGTAATTACGTTAGATTTAGTGTAGGCTAAGATACTAGAGTCCTAATGTGATTAGAATTGTAAAAGGCCTCAGAAAAGCAAATTTCCAAGTCAGATCAGCACTCGAAGTTGTATTATGTAAGAAGACCGCGGGTGGTCGTGGGATGACTGTGGGATGACGCAGGAAAAAGCTGAGAGCTAAAAATCAGCTTTTAGCCGTGCAGGAAGATCGCGGGAAGACCGCTCTAATTCGCGAGATCCTGCGGGAAGCTCGCTGGAAGACCGCGGGAGCGTCCTTCCTGCGAGGTGATGTTTCTCAGCCTATTTTACCCTAATTCGAACTCTGGTTGGACCAGTTGATATAAATATTGACAAAGCACATTCAAGGCTGGATATACAGAGAGAATATACATCAAGTTGTTGAACCTAGAATGCACAAGTATTCTCTTACCTTCTCAGCCAACATTTTGTTCATCTACGTTGATTCGAAGGAGTTCGAATCTTTGAAGCACTGAGGATTCAACAAGTGAGTTTTCGAGGATTCGGTGTTCGTGCCTTCGAGGAGTCGAAGGCTTTTGCTAAAGGAGTTGGTGAATTGAGGAGTCGAGCGAATGTTAGCAAGAGTATAGAGTCGAGGAGTTGATCTATCAAGTTGTTGAGTTTGTAACCAACGATTTAATTTAGTAAAAGTTTTGTATTTTGAGGTCTTCCTTCGTGGATTACCTCGTTTTGTATATTGCGCATTCCATTCTCTTGTGGGTGGGATTGTTTGATTGATTGGTTTGGAGTCTCCATCAGCACATTACGAATTTTCAGAAACAAATATATCATACTTCGAAGCAAGATGACAACCAAATCTACGAACAACGAAAATTGAAAACACTTCGAAAGCTAAACTAATATCTCTGAAAAGCATCTTGGAATTCTGAAAATATTCTATTGAAAAGTGTGCCCATTACGGCTAAAAACAATATATTTTTATAGATGACTCAAAATCTAAACCTAAAAATTTCCATGCAAAATAGTTGTTGGTGTCCACACCACTCGGCTCGGGTGTCCAAACACCAAAGAAGGTCAAGCCTAGCTTTTAGTCTTTATCTTTTTTTACCCTTTGTTTCTTTATTGTTGTTTGGACCAAACGTCGAAGTAATTGAACAACAGTAGCTTTTTCCTAATTATCTTTACTATAGCTTATTTCAATAACTTCCGTCTTTTCTCTGCATTTTGGAAACAAACATATAGTAAACATTAAAAATAACTAAAAATTTATAATTATTAAATAAACGCATGAATTATGTTCTAATTTGAGATTTGTAATTACACTTTTCAAGTATGATCAATAAATTACATCCATTGCCTCATACACTCGAATTTTATTTATTTTTATTCTATAATGCATTGAGAAGCCAATAAGGGCACTTGCGTTAGGTGATGCAAATGGAAATTTTCTTTATTTTAGAGAATAAATTTTGTAAAACTATATAAAATAAAAAAAAACCTACAGCTAGCAATTGCTTCATTGTCGCTCTAAAGAAGTGCTACAACTGTGACCTAAACGGCTCTATTTAATAATAATAATAATAATTGCACTATCGTCTGAAGAAAGAATAAAATATAAATCAATAGAAAAGAGAAAACATTTTAATATTTTAGAGATACTATTAGAAATAAGACTTTTGGTGACCGCTGAAAATCGTCGCCAAAAGTCTAAAAACTGTCGTTAAATGTTTTTGGTGGTTGCTTTTAGCAGTCGTTGATATTTGTCTTTGGCGACCGCTACACAACGGTCGTTGCATTTTAGCGATGGTTAAAACGGTCACAAAAAGTGAGTAACTAAAAATTAGATAGGACTTTTGGTGACTATTAAAAGCGGTCACTAAAAACTTAAAAGTAGTCACTAAAAGTGTTGTTAGAAAAATAACGGTTTTTGGCGGTCATTAAAAAAAGAATAGCCATCACCAATTGTCTTCTTCTTTTTTTTTTTTTTAAATAAAATTTATAAATGCCTGTATGTAATTTACAATAATTTCAGTAATTACATTCATAAAACTAATTAACAAAATTAATCTAATTACACAATTGAGATCCAACAATATATTTAATGTTATAAAAAAATTTAAAATTAGATATTCCAATAAAAATTATTATAATAGAGTGTCCTCAAGGATGATTGTCGGTGAGAGAGAGGACAGATTTCTTGGTGAGACGAGAAAGCGAGATGAATGGGGGGAAAATTTTGGTGCAACAGGAACTAAAGCAGGAACTAAACCAGAGAAAATGGAGCAGCTATATTTGGGTTAGAATTGGGGACTGCCGATATCATAATAAGCAATTGCCAAAATTCGTCACCAATTAAACTTTTTAGCGGCCCTCTGGCAATCGTCCCTTTCTTGGGGTCTCCAAAGACCAAATTTCTAGTAGCGAGAATAAGATAGAGATGTTAATGTGACATATTACTGAATAAAATAATTATAAAATAAAAAAGTAATATTTTTTATTATATTTTAAGAATTTTATGCAAAACAACTTGAATGCTTTAATATTATGACCCTCACTGTGAATAGTAAGAAAGTTTGACCAAAAAAAATAGGTGTCTTCAAAATATGATAAGAAGTTTGAATTTTTTTTTTTATCATGTTTTAAGAATTTTATGTAAAACAAATTGAATGCTTTAATATTATGACCCTCGTTGTGAATAGTAAGAAAGTTTGACCCAAAAAAAATTATCAGAATTATGAGAAAATAATTCATTAAAATTCATATTTATTATCAAAGTACTCTTGTCAATAATTAAAAAAATACATAAAAATATGTATTTATTATAAAAATAATATTGTCAAATTTTTAACATGGCACTAAGTTTTGCGCTGTATTTGTTTATAAGATTTAAGGTGAGATACTAGATTATCAATTTAGGAGATCTATCTCATCTCATATTTAGTTGGTGTTAGGCATATGAAAAAATTACTAAAATTTACAAAAATTTACAAATTTTTTCTAATTTTCTTTAATCAAATTTCGTCACGTGTTAATTTTATATTAATTTTTTTATTTTTATTTTTTATCATCCAAACACCAACTTAGTAATAAAAGTATGCTCTAAATATGTAGCCTAATTTGAGTTCCGTATCGCCCAAAGTGGAGGAATGCACAGTAGTGTGGAGTGTAGTATTTTCGAACTAGCTTTCTGCCAAGAGTTAAAGATCTAAAATAATCTCACATAAAAATAATTTCAATATTATATTCAATTTCTCACATTATCTAATTGTATTATTTATTTTATATCATTCAATTCTCCAACCAAATGTAGACTTAGGGCCCGTTTGGAGTAATAAAAAACAAGATAAATCAAGATAAATCAAGATAAATCGCGGTTTGAAGTTACGTGGGCGTTTGGTGTTATTTTCCCAAACCACATTTGTTGGAGTTGAACAGTACCCGATCCGTGGGAACGGAATGCACATTCCGTTCTAACGCATTCAAAATTTTGACAGTTCACTCTTGTCCGAAACCTAAAACGCCCTCGTTTCACTGCCGGCGTCTCTGTTCTGCCACCGTCCTTCCCTTCTGCTAGATTCTCAAGTAAGGACCGAGAATCTTTCAATTCAAAGAAGCAAGAAACCCACAAATCAGATCTACATTGAGATGAGGCCGGCCTCCCCCTACTGGTTACGAAACAGCACCAAAAAAGCCCCAAAACGGCAATCTATCACCGTCCGGCGATACTTTCTCCAGCGAAGATCCACCCTCCGTCAGACAAGCTCACTCGGCCATCTTCAACCCCCACGTGCTCGAAGGTACTTGTTTCGATCTCATTCCGATTTGGTTTCAATCTCATTCCGTTTCTTATCTACTCGCATTTGTCATGGATCTCTATAACCGTACGACTAGTTCGGCTTTGGTAGTAAAGTCCCCTTCACTTTGATTTGATCATTTGGGTCTTGATTGAATGCTTGTATTTGGCTTTGAACGTCTTTAATTTCTTTTTTATGGAGCTTTGAGTACTCGTTTGTCATGGGATTTGTATTGTCTGCGAACTGCACCTGATCCGTTGGGGCGAAGTTCTGATTGTTTGCCGTGGGAACGAGCGAAGCTCATCCGTTCTAACAATTCTGGGCAGAACCTGATCCGTGGGAACGGGTCGTTGGCACCCGTTCGAACCGACATTGGCAGAGGCCGATCCGTGGGAACGGTCATGAGAAACCGTTAGAACGGTAATAACCAGAATGTAAACCGTGTGAACGGCTTGTGGTTTGTCATTCTAACGTTTTCCACTAGTTCTATTACGTAGATTTCTAAATCCTTGCTCGCTTATGAACACATTAGCACCACTCACTGTCTTTATCATTTACGTTTCTCACTATGGTTGAATGGAAAAGTTTCTGTTTACACTTACATTTTTCAAAGTTCAAGAGATCACAAAATTCATATTTCAATTTTTATTCGCTCATCAATTAATAAATTTTGGTCAATTTTTAGTTTGGTTATGGACTCCACGGGCTCCCCGTTCTCGCCCTCAGATGAATTCCACAACGTGGAGATTAACATTGCGAGCAGTTCTCAAAGACGTAGGCAAATAAAACAACCCAAAGCAACTTGGGATTTTCATAAAACGGAAGTCCTACTCACAATTACAGCGGGTGTCATAGACAACGGTCATAGGAGGGGCAACTGCCTATCCCCAGCTGGTTATAATTTCCTTGTAGCCGAGTTTAATCGTATAACATCCCAACAGCTCACCTTAGCGCAAATAAAAAGTCGGATGGTACAACTGGGTAAGGATTGGCGAACATGGATAGACTTCAAAAACCCGCACTCTACTGTAACTGGAATGGGCTGGAATCCGGTGACGAATACATGGGATGCGCCGGATTGGTGGTGGGCCTCGCAGCAACGGGTACGTTATCATAGCAACTTCACAAATATCGACAATTTGCTGTTTTGTCACTTTTTGGAATTTATATAATTTTTTTGTTATTGTACAATGATAGTCACTCTTAATTGTTGTTGTTTCTTGCCAGAATAACTCTCGTGTCATGAGATTTAGAAATCGAGGATTGGAGCATGCAGAGTTAATGGAAAAAGTATTCGGAGGAACCTCTGCGACTGGGGAATATCATTGGACTCCATCTGCCAGAAGTCCCCCACCTGAGGATACGCAGCCGTCGGAAATGCAAGACCAAGCAGAATTTGTTGCCTCCGCCGAACCCCCTCCAGTTATCGATCCATGCAGTCAGGCTAATGTGGGTATAGGGTCTGGATCGGGAGGAGTCCGGCGGCGGAGGGAAACTCAAGATGATATAGATGACGGAAGCAGTAGTCTTAGACGGCGCCAGAGCCATGCCAACCGAATGTCCCAATCTATAGAGGCTATGGCTGACGCCATACGAGGCAGAACGAATGAGGTTAGACTTGTCTGGGCTGAGCGTCCAAACTCAATGCAAGATTGTATCGCGAAAATGGTAGCCATGGAAGAAATTGACAGCACTTCCGACTTGTACCTATTTGCCATCGACTTATTCACGACCGAAGTGAACAGGGAGGCATTCATGGGCCAACCGGACGATGCTCACAGGCTGAGGTGGCTGCTGTACCAACAACGTAAACACGAACAAACGCGTCGAGGGAGCAACAGTGGCCACAACAGCGCACCCTACTACCCTCCACCACCTCCGGATGACACATCCCCGAGCTATTTCCCCCCTACTAGCATTAAGACAATTTTACCCATTACCGTGTATTTGATCTCTTACATGAGCACTTACACTCGTTTATGTAACATTTGATTTACTATTTGTAGGACGGATATTTCTTCTTAAACAACCTTGTATCCTAATGTTGGTGGCATGTGTTTATTTTCGAAAAATTTACAGCTACTTTAACCCATAATGAATGGCATTCCTTTCTATCACTATAGCACACAATGAATGTTGTCACAAATTTAAGCTATTGTTTTCATGCTTTACTTATGTGGAATATGTAAATTGTTATTCTACTAACTCTATTGTTCCTTTTGCAACATATATCTCAGCTAAGAGTTCTGACTCTATACAATGGCAAACGGCAGCGAGGACAACTGCCCAGTATTACAGGGGATCATCACGCGGTTCGTGCAAGATTGTGATGCAATCTCCGATGCAAGCGTTATGTCGGCCGCTGCGATAGTGTATCAGTACTACTCCCAAAGTCTTACAAAACAGCCCTGCCACACGTCAGCCCTTCCTGGTCGCCTTTGGATTAATGAACTTCTGTCAGGCCACCCGCGGCGTTTGTTTGAAGTATGCCGTGTAACCAAACATGTGTTCACGGCGTTGTGTAACGAACTAACCACAAAGTACGCTCTTGGTCAGGGCCCTAGAACGACCTTAAGCGTAGAGGAGAGCGTTGCTATTTTCTTACAGACATTGGCAAATAATATGTCCAATAGGGCACTCCAAGAACGATACCAACACTCAGGTGAAACCATATCCCGTCACTTTCGCATGGTGCTATCGGCAGTGAAACGTCTTAGCCGGGATTACATTAAGCCACGAATGGAACAAACTGTGACGCATTCTCACATCCTAGACGACTCTCGCTACTTGCCATTCGCGGTACGCCCTACATTTTTTGTTTTTATATTAGGGGATTCACTACGCCGCTGTTCGACAATGATGACTTTCGTGTACTATATCCATTGTAGGACTGCATTGGCACGTTGGACGGCACTCACGTCCCTTGCATCCCTCCTCTCAACAAGGAGCTTGCTTTCTGCTGTCGAAAGGGTGGGTTCACGCAGAATATTCTAGCGGTTTGCGATTTCAACCAACGTTTCATGTTTATCTCATGTGGCTGGGAAGGTAGTATGCATGATTCTCGCGTCCTGAAGAATGTCTTGTCAAACCCGAATGAGGACTTTCCGTACCCTATTGAAGGTGGGACCTTCTACGACAAATGAAGTTCACCTTTCTTATGCCAAGTTTTAATGTTGAGTCACATTACTTGCACTAAATTTACGAATGTTGTATCTCACATATTTTCTTACACCTGTTGTAGGTAAATACTATCTTGTCGACGCGGGGTACCCCAATAGGAAAGGCTTTCTTGCGCCGTTCAAAGGTGAGCGAATGCATGCACAACAATTCAGAAGCGGGGGCCGACCCAGGAACCCTAGAGAGCGCTTCAATGAGGTCCACGCAGCCTTACGAAGTGTCATCGAACGTACTTTCGGTGTCTGGAAAAACAGATGGGCTATATTACGAGATATGCCACCTTACGACTACCGGATTCAGGTAGACATCGTCGGCTGCTCAATGGCGCTTCATAATTTCATACTAGAGCATGGCAGAATCGACGACGTTACTTACCAAAAAAAAAAAAAAAAAAAAAAAAAAAAAGAATCGACGACGTGGATGGCCACGCAGTTGCTTCTCACGTTGATGTCCCGTCATCGTCGACGCAGTCATCCGCGCAGTTTGACTCGGCTGACCTCTGCCCTGATACGGAGCCGGCGGATGTCGAAGACCTGCCAGGTGACCGTTACATGGATGCCCTACGCGAGCGAATCTGTAGAATGGTTACGCAAAATAGGGGGATAGGTTGCTAAAGACGTATCAATGGGTCGTTGAATGTACTTTGTTTCCTTAGAACTGGTTATGTGTAGCCAAATCCAATGTCCTGGGTTCCGGAAGATGATGTCAAAGAGCATTGCAATAAAATATTTTGCTATTTCCTCGCAAAATCTCTGTCTCTCTCTCTCTTTGTGTGTGTGTAATGGCTCGTACGTCAACGTACAATTCGATACGTTCTTTATTTATTTTCAGGGATCTAAACGTCTAATCGAAAACTTGACGCATGATGCTTGTTTTAAATTACAGAAATGATATGATGTTTCCTTACATACTCATACTTTTTTTTTAATAAATGCCTACACTGTTTTTATTTTTTACAAATATTTTCACAGTTTTTGGAGTTTTAATTTAGAAACTTTTATATATAAAAATTATCAGTGTTTTATTAGAAGTGTGACGAATTATGTTTTAATATAAAGCAAGTAGAAGGATAACCAAAGTGGAGAGAAACAAAAATATTAACTATTTAATACATATAACAGTTGCAAATATATAAATCACAAGTCAATGACCTAAATTGTTACAAATATACAATTACAAAAATACGAATCATGATACGCAAATTTAACAAGTGATAGTAACGAGGGGTGGTGCTGATTATTACTTGTTACATACAAAAATACTATGTCTCTATTTTCAAAATTTTAAAAATTTTTAAAAGCATTTTAAAAATTTAAAAAAAAAAAAACATTACCAATTATGTTTCAAATTTTAACCTTTAAAAATTAAAAAACTAAAGAGCAAGATGGTTAATTGGAGATTGCCTCACCCACACCCCAACCCATTCCTTCCAGCATTCATCCCCTAGATCACTACATTCCCATGCCCCATAAATTGGGTTAATTTCATTTTCTAGTAATAATAATTATAATAATAATTATTACAAAAATAGAAAGTTCCTCCCCTGCCTCTCTCTGTGGGTTGTTAGGTTAGTATTTTCCCTTTGTACTTGCGTTTAAATTTGGAGGAATAGAGCCCAGGGTGACAACAAAGGTTCCATGAGGAGAAGTTGAGGTCCAAGAAAATACTTCAAACAAACAAACAAATAAATACGTACAGTGAATTGTCACCTCCCATCCCCATCCCCATCTTCTCCTATCCTAAAAAAATATCATATGCAGTTTGGATTAAGAGTGTTTCTATTTAAAAAATATAAAAAGGTAAGAACATAATAAATAAATTATTTGTTTATCAGAAATAAAATTATAGTAATTGGATAATAGTATTTATGTAATAAAAAAACCCTTAAATGTCATTTCGTTTGCACGGATATTTTGGTTTTCTACTTTCTATATATGCTTTATGCTTTGCGAATCTCATAATAAAGAAAACAAAAAAAAAAATTATTTGACATTTTTGCGTTTCTGTGTGTTCAAATTTTCTTTATTTCGTGTTGAAAACGCTCGAAATAACTTTTCGTCAATTTTATTTCATATACAAACTCATTTTATGCTTTCTAAACCAACGTTTAACAAATATCAATCTCAAGATACTCGGTTGCTGATGTTTTGATACAGCTCTTTGACCTGTGTATTCCATTTATCTATGGCAGTGTAGTTTTTCTTTCCCTTTAACCTGCATCTCACATTAATTTCGTAGTCAAAAAATAAATCAGAAAAAAAAAACAAAGATGAGAGATTGAGCTTTGGGTACAGATCTAAAATAAGCATTACTGTTAAGCGTTTAGAGTGCAATCGAGAAATCACAAAAATTTTAGATGATTACTGAAAGTCCGTTAAAAACCGATCTTCGTGGCTTCGAGCGAAATCTTGGTAAAAGCTTTTTGGGATTTCCAACATTTTTTTAAACTCCACTTGTGCCTTACGTTCTCCCTAAAATTGACGTGCAAGAGACAAATTTTTTTTCAATAAATTACGCATCGAACAGAAGCTGTCAATAGATGAAATAAACTCATTTTTAGAAATGAGGTCAATAAAAAACGGTTTGAACCTCTGAGGGTTAAATTAATTGAGAACTTCATCATTTGGTAATGAAACACCCACCCAAAAAAAAAAAAAAACAACCATTCTCTTATTAACATAAACAAATCCTAGTCATTAACTTTCATATGAAGGGGATGCGAAATCTTGTGTAAGGCTTGATGAGCTTGAGCTCCACTTCAGTCCGGACATTGTTCAAGAGATCTTCTATGTAATTCCGAATACATGGGTCATCCATTATTGTCCTCCTATTAGTCTACAGACAATCCAAACTTCAGAGAACAATAGTAGAGAGCCCTGCATTAATAAAGGCCATCATACAGATATAGGTGCTTAGTATAAAATTAGTATCCAGTAGCCTAACATTGACGATATGTTCAAAACCCAATATCTCATTTTGTTGATATGCAGCAATTAGTTTTGTCATTGCCAAAACTTCAGGCTCATTTTTATATCATACGGAGGGAGGGAGGGAGAGACAGAGAGATCAGACACCGCATACAAAATTAAGCGAACTACATGAAAAAATGTAGATAAGATTAAAAACACTTACGGCTTCGCCTCCTGACCAACAAATGGGTTAACTTCAGATTCAATCGTCATATTAGAAAAACCAAATATCTGCAACAGAGAGGCCAATAAAAAGTAAATTTTGCGTGTTTAAAATGAATAAAAATAGTATATCGCATAACATTGAAACACATTAAACATATCGTACACTTCGCGAGCTTAAGTAAATTTGTATTCTTGTTCACCGTACTGTTAACACTTCATTACTTCTCTTTGCTGTCAATTCTAATTCAGCTGAAGGTAATATTTTGTATTCAAAATGGAATGTTAATTTAACATTACCAAAATCAACTTAAAACCAGAAGAGACTGTATGCCTGAACAGGGTGTGAAACTAATGAGTTGGGAAGCGTACTATATGCACAAGATCCGCGTATGGTTACCAGCCTCATCATATTTCTTAAATGCTTCAAATAAATCTGTGGACTTACAACTGTACGTCTGTAACATAGCGTCCCAAAAATTAACCCTATAAATCACAAAAAATAAACAATTTCTTTCCTTAACCTTTTTGTAATTCTTCCTCTCAACGTACATTTGAATCCCAATTGCATACACCTCCAAGAGTTGTGTTCTTTGTTTTGATCATCTGTACCATCTTCTTTTTTGACAAGATTTGTGTAGTTCCTTCGAGATCTAATTAGATGCTATGAATAAATCTCATTAGTTTTTGCTTAAATAAACTGAAATGTCATATAAACACGTACTTTAATCATTCACCCATATCTAACCAAATAAGGGTGAGCTTAAGATTTGTCTTCAACCAGAGACTCTGTGCAGGAGAGTGCAGTATTGACACCTCTGCGTTGCTAAAAAAAAAATAACAAAAATAACTAACAAACCCAAAATAAACAAGCAAACTCTTGTGCATATTTTTCCTGCGGTTGCTCAATTGGATATTTGGATCCTCGATTCAATCCTATAAACCCTTTCAATGGTCCACTACAGGGTCCCAACCTTAACAACCGTTGATGATGACAACATCGGTCAAAACAAAAGGACCTGAAGTGAGAAAAATCCAAACATAAGACAAACCATCCAACACAGTGCAGCAGCGGCAGTAGCTTATTACATGTAAGGCATATTAAACAAAGATCACATTCCATCTCATTTTCACACAGGCAGAACAATTGTGTATCTAGCATAGTTTGTGGTTTTTTTTTTCTTTTTGCTTTTTAATTACAGTTCCTATCATGTTATGAACATGTATTCCGATTTGAACTTAAAATTTCAAATTGATCAAAAGCAGGTTAAGAAATAGGTATTAAGAAAATGGAACCCAAAAGAAGAAGGACAGAAAACACATAAGAGGAGGGTAGAGGAGGAGAACATCATTTAATGTTTCCAACTAATATTCTTTTTTGAGAGGAAAATAGAGTTCAGCCTACTGAAAACCTTAGACTTTGGAGCAAAGATAGATTTGTGAATTCACTACATCGAACATGCATTACATTTGCAGATTAGAGAACCACAAAGTAAACTGGCAGACATCATATAATCGTATACGAAATTAGTTAAAGAAACGGTAACATCTTTCATCACTGCAAAACTGTAATGAAAATATAATATGGATTGGCAATAAATCTCAAGGTGCACGCAAGTTGACTTAGACATCTTGAGATACCAAAGAGAGAGAAAGATACAGAGAGCGACATACATGGAGTGGCTGCCATGTAACTGGCAGCGCTTCTGTCATCATCTGCAATGGCTGCTAGTTGCACTCGAGGAGGCAATTAATTAGCAGAGAAGTTCAGTATTTGCAGCATTTCTCCCAAATTCAGCAAACAACCTGCAAGGGGATCGACTGAGCAACTTCCTAAACAGAATGAGTAATGTTAGGTGTCGTGTATTTAACGTATAACCACGTAAAGAGTTTTCCCCAGTAGAAGTATAGCATGAGCAAACAAAAATGTGATGCAACGAAATGCTATTTTCCTAATTCCTTTTGACATAAATGATAGCAAAATGTCGAAATGAAATTTTAATTCAACAGTTGTGTGCCAAAGTTTGTAAGCAAATCAATATAAAAACCAGTCATAGAGTGACCAACTTACATGTCGTCAATGTAGCCACCGTGATTACGCGACAATGGTCCGCACTCGAATAGAAAAACTGCATGAATCGAGAGGTACGATTCCAAAACGGGAAACACAATTTCCCATTCATGGGCTTTCAACATTGAACATGAAAGTAATTGGCAATAAAACAGTAATGACACAGTCAAACCGAAGGTATCAGCTGTTTCCATGTTAACATAAGAAATCAAACAACTTGAAATCCAACTTGAAACGTTTGGTAGTACTACAAACAAAAGATCTTCAACTTAACCAAGGATCGCCATGGTAAATATGAGAAACATTTGGACATAGCGCACATTAAATGAAAGAAGTAGAGAGTAATGCATAACAGATGCAGCAGTTAACCAAAAAAAAAAAAGGCAAGCTTGACATCAACAGCGGTTGTAAGTTTCCATTCAACTAGGAGCGACTGAATTGGCAAAACGAAAATTTGAGCCCCATGCCAAAGTCCGGACGCCTGTAGGTAATATCGGCCTGCACAACAAAACAGAACAGGGAAATACATGTTATAAGTCAAAACCATTGTTACCCTATGTAAATTTGTAATGCATTATGATGTGTGATTAGAAAACTGAGAAATCTCTAGTAAATACGTTACTTCAAAGAAGATTTGTGAATGGTAATGCAAAGGCAGAGGAATACACATTATTTGACTGTATAGGACATTTATAATATAAATCGGGCAGAAGTGGAGGCCTACAATGACTTATTTCACTAGCACGGTCGTGTATATATATAAATCGTAGAATTCACAATAGTGCACCACTTGGGTGGGAATGCACGTGAATGACAAACAATTGCAATGTGTTAGGACCATATAAGGGATAAATAAAGGTATGTTCCGCAGTAAAAGCATTAGTGAAAGGCTTGCATCGTTGCCCGAGAAGAAGTAACATATATGGACATTTCTCTCACAGCGACAAAACACCAACATTGGAATAACTGCGTTGAAATTGATGAGGGGTTGCTATATATCGAAATTGGTAGCAAGTCCTTGGTTTACATATTATTTAGTTGATTGCTCTTTTAGAGGATAACAAAAACAAAAGAAACGGGGAGGGGGCATTAATTTCTAGACCTGTCTTTTGAATGAGGAAGACCTATTACCCCAATATTTGTATTTAAATGCTTTTCTACACATAGCAAGAAAATTGTATAGATATGTCATATTCCATGCAAACTATAGTGTGTACCCCATCTTTCTTTTCATACATATTTATCGTAATGGTTCTAAAAGCATTTATTCCAATGTAATGGCTTTTACATATAGATATACACCCAAATTGGTACTCATGTACTTTTGTCGGTATTTCTTAATGAATGTATGGGTTACATTATAAGTCTCTTAGTGATTAAGAAATTTATCTAAAACTGTTTTTTGGGACAGCATTTCGCATAGCTTAGAAGGTGAAACTGGAAAATACAAAGGAAAAAGAAACCCTCTCAAAAAAGAAGAAATGGCACGGGGCTTACGTAGTTGTTCATTTCGACCTAAGTGTGAACCTGAACTCAGGGGATGAAAGTAAGCGATGCTATTGGGCATATATGATGTATTACTTCGTAAAAGCGTGAACAGTTTAAAGATCTAACCAAGTCTAGGCCATCTAACAGAGATAGTCTGATTGTTACCTTACCAACAGAGATGCAGTTGTCTACGGGGGCCCTTGGTTGTTATCCCAGTGGCCCGGGGGGAAGCTCGGCCACTGTTCACCCATCCACCTTGCCCACAATTGTTGGTTGGCGTACATCTGGTGCACTTCCGATCGCATGACGTCGATGGAGTGCCGCTGGTAGTCCCTTCATTGTGCAGACGCAGCATGCTCGTGCTCCATTGATTGACGTTGAAGTTCTCTCCATTCAGCGTTTGCTTGCTGCTCCTGTTCAAATTGCAATGACAGGGCATCCAACCGTGCCGATATGTCTACGGATGAGCTGCCGAGGCCCGTGTGCGATTCCGCGGTTGGTTCGGTTGTCTTCCTACGCTTACGTTGGGAGAGAGATCTATTTAGCGTATTTTCGTCGATTGGCTTTTCTTGGGGCAACATCTTCTCGTTGGGCGCAATGCGAATACCATCCCGTGTTGCACACTTTGTTATGAACAAGCCAAAGGGCAGGGCAGCTGGGTTATGACCATTTGCTAAGTGGGAGTTTATAACCTCCCCAATCAGATGCCTAGCGCATATGGGCCTCCCAGTCATGATGGCTACCAGTAGCGACGCCCGTTCATGTGTTACGTCAGATGTGCGTTTCTGTGGAATTAGCGACGATGCAGATACGATATTGAGAATACGGAATTCGTCTTTCAACTCCTGCTGCGGGTATGTTGCTGTGGTCCACGGAGTACCGTGCTTGCTAATCAGGGGAAGGATATCCGCAGTGTCATACTCATCACCGTAGTGGTACGCTGGATCCCGAACAATTGGTAGATGGAGGATGGTGCTAAAATGTGCAGGCCCAATGACATAGTCTCTTCCTCGCAGCTTCGACGAAATGTGTGGGCCATCAGGATAGAATTCAATTTCTTTCAAGTTCGCATAGAACTCACGCACGAGTTCTTCGCAGGCCTGCCCCTCTTGGCTCAAGAATGTGCGCCATCCACGCCGGTCCAGCTCGCGCACAGTGCTGAGACTGCGAATTGCTGGGTCGGCGAAAGGACAGCAAGCGCTCGACGACTACTGCCTTCTTGGAGTACTGGTCTGTGTACTTCGCTTGCGCATCTTCGCCGGTGAATCTATGGCGATCATATCCTGTTTTTTTCCCCGTGGCCTTCTTCGCTAGATGCTTGATACGCCTGCCAATGGAGGATGCCATCCCTGCAGTAACGGCGAAAAAAAACCAAAATAAGGAAAAATGGTTAATAACTCGACATATGTATGTCAAAAGAAAATGATGATGCAAGGTTTTACGTGTCACTTTGATGTGGGAAAATGAAAACTTATGAGAAGTAAAATTGATATGATGGTTGAATGCATGTATAAAAGTGACACGTGATCAAAATTTAATTGACAATTTCAGAGTGCCACGTGTAGGAAATTGTAAGGTACAAATAGCAGCTTCTCTTTTTTAAAAACATCGAACCAAACTCGTCGGATCTAACTTTGATAGTGCATGTAAAGAGTTTAACTTTGTTTAGAATTTGAAATATATGGATACTGTTACCGTTAATCTGGGGAAATCTTGTGGTGTTTCTGGAAATTCAAAGAAACGAACAGTTGGTTTAAAGCGAAATTATTGGAAAATGTATTCACCAAATCTGGTGGTTATGTATTTGGTTGTCACAAATTTCAGCAGCATATACCATCTAAGCCACAAAATGCGTAACTGCTTGTAGCCCACATAATAAATTCAACGAAAACAACATAATACACCCAAACACTTGCACAGGCATGAAAAAAAAAAGGTATAACCGTCCTAATCAGCACAACCATAAGCATAACTGTCATGGTATATAGTAAGAAAACCAGGATGACCATTAAATCATTCTCAAATAAAGCAAGTGAAGGGTCGGTTTGGCATGCAACAATTCTCAAAAAAACTCTGTCATTCTCTCTAACAATCCCTCTACCTCTAATTTTCTCGCTATCAGTAATTGCAAAATATTTCAATATTTTGCCAAAAAAAAAAAGAAAGCAGAAATTAGGTAACCCGAATGTGTATCATATTCCTCGTGTCGAAAGTTTTTGAACGAATACCATTGTCGCGAATTTTTGTGACTTGGTTTGAATCTGTGGGCTACGGATTTGGAAACCTTTCCCATGATTTGCTACTTTTTAGGAAAAAAAAAATGCGCCAAAATTAACCCCAAACCACTTTTTTATCTCAACTTATATTTTTCTTTTCTTAATCAAAACGGGGCCGAAGTCACAACTGTAGTAGCTTTGTTGAATGAAGTATCTTTAGTTAGCATGTTTACCCTAATTTGTGGAGTTGCAACTATAACGGATGTTCAGTTTCGATTTATGGCAAGAGATCAACTATAAAAGTAAGCTACCTATTAATATGAGTTATGAAGAGAGACAGGAAAAAAGAAAAAATCTGCATATGAATAATTAAGTTCCGATTTAGGAAAAAAACTTATAATCAGGTGCGTAGAGATTTGCTTTCATAGGCCCTTTTTTTTTGGGTAATTACTTTGGTAGGCCTTGAGTAGTAAAGGTGTTACATTTAAGCATGTTGAGATGAAACAAAATACGAATAGTGGAGCTTTGATTTAGTTGAGGTCATATGTTGGGGAGACTAGTGAATTTTCTATACCAAGATGTCTTTGTCATAGTTCGGCGTTTAGTCCCTACGATCCATTGCTTTAGTTATGATAAACTAAGTAGACATCTATAAGAAGAAATATTACGGTGTCGTTGTTTGGTAGTCTTATAGTTGTAGCAGACGAAATGAAAGATAAAGTGAATGGTAAGCTAAAGGTGTGGAGAGAAGCATTAGAATTATGCAAATTTAGGATAACTAGGACTAAACCTGAATATACAGATTGTAAATTTAACAGTAACAAAAACTACAAATAAGGAATGATGAGCATTGGAGGTCAAAAATACTTAAAAATGAAAAAGTTCAATACTTACGCTTATTAGTCAAGCTGGGGCAGTGATTAGTGAGGAGGTTACGCAGAGAATTAAATTTAGGTGGGTTAACTGGAGAAAGGCTCCAAAAATTTTATGTAATCGTCGAATATTTGTACGTTTAACAAGAAAGTTTAGGCATACGCAATGGTTAGAGGTACTATATTTTGTGGTTGTAAATGTTGGTCAAGGCACCAAATAGGACGAGTGATCATAGTATCCAAATCGCGAGTAAAGTGAGGGAACTAAGTACAACAAAAGTAATATGGATAGAAATGGTAAGGATATATATGGCGCGACGTGTTTTGATGGAAGGAAATGGTCCTTAGCCAAACAGAATGGAGAAAAGGCTGACTTGAGCTGGTTTGAAGTTTCCTAGTTTGGCAAAGATAACCAGCGACCTTTTTTAATATATATTGAGTGAACTTACTACCTGAAGAAGTGCGATAACCCAAATAAATCATTAACTGACTAATCTAATCAACAAAAGTCCTAAAACTTTAACACAGGCATTTGTTTAAGGGAAAGGCAATTCGAAGTAAAATGAGGACCATAACATGTACAAGTGTTAAGAGTAAACAAGGCCACAACGAGTAAGAAAATATTAGTAAGATTGTTTTTATATTAATTTTAATTTTATATATAGAGTATTATTGGCAGTAAATTTCGTAGCATGTACGATGTTATCATCCAGAAAATTGGCATAAAGAAAAAGGGAGCTAATGTGCAAATATATATTAGGAATGATCATTCTAACTAGATTTTCATTTTTTTATAGCATAAGTATTCTTGTTAGAGTGGCCAATCAATGCTATTAAGGGTTGAGTCGTGATGAAATCATTAATTTGTTTTGTATCTATCCGTCACCTAAAACTGCATTGGAATGAAATCATCTAATATAATAGATAAGTTTAGTTGCCAGTTAGTGGATTAATTAGAAGAAATTAAACATTTTTTTTTGTATTCCACTGATAGCAAATAGAGTTACCAACATAGACCCCAGTGAGAGCATTGCCTGTGGGGGTTCGCCGATGAAAGATAACTATCTCCAATGAGAAATATGTATAGTTTGAGCATGAAACACAGGATTTAAAATGGAGCTAAGTAGCTCCAATGTGATAACACCATAACAACGGAGGCACTGTTGGTTTGAGACATAATTCAGTCAACAGTGAACACAACCATTGTATCTCATAACAAGCATTGGCAGTAGACTTATATTCGGCTTTGGTACTACTTCTACCAACAGGTTTTTTTTGTTTGCAACTCCACGAAATAAGAGTATGCCGGAGATAATTAGATAGTACGCACTAATTGATTTCCAGTTGGGGTCAATTGACCCCCTGCCACCACGTGCATCCGGCCCTGAGGATGTCCACTTAATTAATTCTCATTATGTAGTTATCTAGCAGAATTTCCTATTTCGTATGATTTGCGTCTGTCAGATTGATGTAAAATTCATATCCGAGATGCATCAAGAACAAGATAAGTGAACCGTGGGAACAATACTCACCAAAAAAAAAAATTAAAAATTAAAAAAAATGGGCAAAATTGAGATCAAGACAAATGGTTCCAATGTTAAGTCTCATATATCAACAAATCCAAAAGACACCAGAATAATTCTACTGAGCATTGGTAAGCCCTTAAAAATAGATAGAATTGGGCGAAAATCGGAAAATAGGGGAGTTGCAGAGATGGCGTACCTGGAAATGAGGGAGTTGCAGAGATGGACGAAAAGCCCAACTTGGTGGTTGGCAAGAGTATGCTCCCGTATTCGTTGGAAAGAAATTCCCAGGCGAGATCAAGTTGAGGCTCCTGTTCTTCGTCCTTCAAACCCTAGCGAGAAATGGTTAGTTAGCTTAAATACAAATCGTGTGTAAATAAGGCAGCCATTGGACAAACCAAACAACATACCTCAGTTGATTTGGGTGGGTCTCATACTCCTATTGGCTTCCAATAGGCTACGGCGGCACTGGATTGGAGGTGGCGTTCACTGCCGGCCATGGAGGAACAGAGGAGGAACGAAGAACAGAGAATCCTTGAGTCGATTTTTTCGACACGGGTGTTTATGGATGAACCGTGGGAACGAATAAATTGAAACCGTTCCCACGGAATAGCGAGTCCCAAGGTAGTAGTCAAGGTGTTGAGAGGGAGTATACGAGGGATTGGGTTCTCGTGCTGGCGTTAAAAGGTTAGAACGTTTTCAGGCGTTCCGTTCCCACGGAACTGGTTTTACCAGACGCAAGCCATCCTTACCTGCAGCAGTTCAAAATTGTAGGCCGTGGGAACGACGTAAGGCAAACCGTTCCCAAGGTTTGGTGGGCCGGCCACTATGGTACTCCTTCGGAAGTTTTTATTTGGGAAAACATGATTGCCTTCAGATTTTTTATTGTTTTAAACAAAATATTGAAGTTTTTTGAAATTAGTAAAAGTGAGGATGTGAAAATGTGTGATAGAGAGTTTTAGTGATTTGTAGAAGTTGTTAGAGTTTTATTGTGATTTATCTTGTTTGTTAGGACACCAAACGGGCCCTTAAAATTATAAGAAAGTAATGAAATATAATTAGAAGATTTAACAAGTCTTTTATGCATTACAATGATGTCTTTCACGAGGGCAATCCTTTAAAATAATAATAATAATAATAATAATATTGTTTTAACACCATTTTATCTCATACGCATTTAATTATTCATATATTTATTCATATAATATAATAAAATTTATTAATATATAACTTTAATATATATATATATATATATTAATATATTTTTTATGACAAAAAAATATAAATCAAGGATGAAAATGGAATCTCACATATAAGCGAGATCGTGAGTCAAAAAATAAATCACTCTTCTCAAATTCGTTCCGCTGGCATCTTTAGAGGGGCAGATGAAAATGACCTGTATAGCAACTGGAGAAATAGAGGCCAAGCAATTGGAGAGAGGGAGATCCTAGTCTGCACCAGGACGGAGAGACGACAAATTATACTATTTGCGTGGTCCTTTGGGCACTTATCACTATAATGCAGTGCCAGCACTGATAGTATATCGACTGTTAAATTTTTAATTTAACGATCCCGGTGTTAATATCACGGAATTGACATAATTTATATCAATTTATCTTTTTTAAGAAAAAGTAATTCTTAAGTTGAAAAAAATAAATTAATTAAAATAAAAAATACCCGTTCTATCAAAAGACGGGAATATATTAGTAAGGGAAAATCAATTGATTTCCTTTTCTTTAACTAGTCAGATGTTTCAGTTCGCTAGATTTGAATAGTCTGAGAGAGCTATTTTATGTTTAGTTAAAATTTTTAATTTAAATAATCTGTAAATTAATAATAATTTTATAATTATAAAATATTTTGATAAGTTATTATTTTTTAAGTGATAGAACTATAGTTTTTTTTATTACATTATTATGATTGATATTATCAGTTTTTTTTTTTTTTCTTTTATACATTATAGCATTTTTCTATTAAAGAAGGTGCATGTAGCAAAATTCAAAGTATATTAGGACTTTGAGGTTAAGTAGTCAAATTAATACTCTTCTTTTTTTTCTTTTTTTTTTTTTTCTAATAGTCAAATTCATCATTATTTTTAGCATGAGTGATAATATTAGACATGATAATGGAAGAAGATATGAATATTGCACGACATGAAAATGACTAATCGGTAAAAAATTTAACAAAAATTAATTATTTTGAAACTTTTTTAAAATATTAATTTTCTTTTTTTAATTTATTGGCATTTAAGGTTAAATTAATAATATCGATTAATTTATCATAGAAATTCTTCCATACAATTTGTGAGAATGTTGAGACCTTTGCCATCTTGGGCTAGGTAGATAAAACCGGTTTCTTGGATTCGGCCTTCATTGGAAAGCCTGAAACTTAATGTAGATGGCCGCTCTCATGGAAATCCAGGATATTCAGTAGTAGGTGGTATTCTTTGCAATCATTTCGGCAGAGTTATTTTTGTCTTTGGTCATTTTCTTGATCATAAGCCTATTATCTTTGCTAAGTTAATTGCATTGCTTATGGGTTTGGACACTACTAGCATAAGATTTTCTTTTTTGACTGTAGAGTCAGACTCAGCCACTATGGTCTCATGGGCAACTTCTAATAGTTCCGGTTATTGAAAGTATACGTGTCTCTTGGCTCGAATCTATCACATTTGTGCCTTTTTAGCTATTCAGGTCCACTATGTTTATCGTAAAACTAATCAAGTTGCTGACTTTATAACTAATGGGACTTATACTCACAACCAAATGTACACCTTTTTGACAAGTATGACATTCTGCAGTTGATCACATACATTCTTACTCTCGATGTGGCCCAAACTCCTCATGTTAGAAGTTAAATTTTTTCTTTTACTTTCTTGGAGGTGAAGTTCACGCTCTCCTCCCATTTATTGTATCATGGTGAGTCACTACTTTTTAGTTTCCTTTATTTTCAGTAGTTTCTATTGTTTTAATGTAGTGAGTCATCACACTTTTATTTTCTTTATTTATTATTTTCCTATATTTTTATTGAAGTTCAGGTTCAGGTCTTTCTCTTTCTTATACTTTATTTTTTTTAAATTAATAAACTTGTAGGGTTTTATGCCAACCCCCGACTAAGGAGGCTTTAAAAAAAAAAAAAAAAAAAGGAGAAAAGAAAAAGCCGAGTCCACCAAACTGCAGATGAGGTAATATAATGGACTATAAATGCGTGAAAAATCTAAAGGATCAATCATATTCTTACTTATATGCATTCATATTTAATCGATATTATTAATTTAACCTTGAATGCCAATAAATTAAAAAAGGAAAATTAATACTTTAAAAAAGATTAAAAAATAATTAATTCTTGCTAAATCTTTTACCGATTAGTCATTTTAATTCCTTAAAAAATAATGTTTTTGATTTATTGGAACGTAGAAAATGATTGAAATAAGTACATCATGGCAAATAATGTCCATCAACTTAATGTATCACTTTTGAAAACAAAAATAAGATGATAAATTAATCTAATAAAAACTAAAAATAAGGGAAAATCTAGTTAAACCTGAAAATAAGGAAAGTTACATAGTAAAAATTTATATTAATTTCCATGAGCCCAAATTTTGAAATGCTAAAAAAGTAAAAACCTTAAAAACTAAAATTTAGAATTCATGATTTTTATGAGAAATAACTGAAAATTTCATTTTAATGAAATGAAAATTTAAAATTCAAAATACATGAAAGTTTACTCTATATGCAATTTGACGAATTAGCTTATATGCAAGCTAGTAAAATTAGTTTCTTCATATGGTGAAATTATGAAACTAGTTTTTGCATCAACTATAACTTGTTATGTATTAGACACGACTAGAATATAATAAAAATTCATACATATGGAATTTTAACTTTTCAATTCATTAAGATAGAATTTTCAATTCAAAATGTCACTTTTTTTTAATTTTCCTTAAAAGTTTATGGATTTGAAATTTTAGTTCTTAAAATTCGCTTTTTTAGCATTCTAGAAAATGGCTCATGAAAATATAATTTTTTTTTACTGTAAGTTCATTTTTAAAAAATTTTTACAAATAAAATTGTAAATAAATTGATAAATACTAGTGAAAACTAACATTAATTTTATATAACATTGTTTTAATTTATTAGTATATAATGTTTGCATTAAATATCAATTATATAAATAAAAATATGATCAGTTAAATTTTCATTATATAAATATGAGATATTTAGAATGGAGTCCGGATAATTATGAAGATTAAGAGTTTAGAGAGAGGCACAACTCAAATTTAGGGACGAAAAAATATCAAGATTATTTTATGAAATTGTTAAAATGATGCTATTTTGAAACAATGCTAAATTGTTCTATTGCTATTGGAGGGTGATCCGTTTAAACTCTAATAATAATATATTTATAAGTAAAGATAAGATTACATATATTTGATCTTTTACATGCTTCACAATGTGGGAGAATCTCAAGCATTGAGATGTCCTTATGTTGTGAAATTGTTTTGGACGGAAGTGTATTGAGTCATATTACTCCTTTTGGAACATATATATACATTAATTTTTCCTAAAACATTATATATACTAGTGATAATCCGGGCCTATAGCATTCTAAACAAACTTAATATTAAGTTTCTTATATAGTTAAAACTTTAAGGAAAAAGTTCAAATAAAAAAAATTATGATAATTCATGAATTTTAATTTTTTTTAAATTTTAGATCCTAACAGTTACTACGTATGTGTTAATCTCTCTTTCTCAAATTACTTTTTGATAAGTACCATAAAATAAAATACAAATTATGATATTTTAATTTGAAATATTCAATTTACTAAAAATTATGATTGGGCAGATTGACAATTTGATTTGCATATGATTTCTATCCTTGAAATATTGTGAAATTTAAAATACTGAAACTTTTTGTGAGATAGATGGTAAAAGGATTTACTAAAATAAGAATTGTGTAAGAAGTAAAAACATAAAAATAATCTCAATCATTAAATGAAAGAAAAAATAATTTTTAATTTTTGAATCTTATTTTGTAGGAAGAATATTTTCAAAAACTCTCCTGTTTCATTATATATATATATATATATATTTGTGACGAGGAACTTGTCTAAAAGAGGATATATTAAACTCATTCCGGACTTGTGAATTCCACAACACTTGTGAATCTAGTAGATGTAGAAGCCAAACATTTGAGAGAGGTTTATTTAAAGTTAAATGATTGTTCAAAGTGTCAACTATTTGTATGGTATGTTACCTTCATTTCCATCCATTCACTTCTAATGGTTAGGGCAACAAAACTACTTTGTCCTATGATAACCTCATGTTTTCAAAGATGGTGCCCCACTGCCCCTATTGATTGCTTAGCTCACCAGAATTAGGGCTTCACAATTAAGAATTAAGATGGGCTATGTTTTTAACTGCTGTAAAATTAATACAGGACCATACAGCTAAGCATGAGCTAATAAAAATAAAAAAAACAAAAAAAAAATCTTTGAATTTGAACCAAAAACTAAAAACAAAACAGTAAAAAATTTTCAAGCGCACATAAATCGCAACATCCATGTGTATATATATCTGCAAAGGATCCCTTCTCCACACTCGTATCATCTCTGTGAGTTCTCTCTCTCTCTCTCTCTCTCTCTCTCTCTCTCTCTCTATTAGGGCTGGAAAGTTAGATCTTCGGCTTGTTTATGTGCTCTCTCTCTCTCTCTCTCTCTCTCTCTCTCTCTCTCTTGCTCTTACTCTTGCCATATTACTATTTAGGTTTTGGTACTTGGTAAAGTTAATTTATGTATTTTTTTTCCCTTTTCCCTTTGAATTAAGTATTGCTATGTTTTTGCGAATCTTGTCTCAGTGCTTGTTCTCTGCTTAGTTTAGTTTGTGCCTTTGTGGATTTAGCTCATCTACCCATGAACCCTTGAAGTACTATACTGTGGTTTTGCGAATCTAAACTTGTCCGTGTTTTGCTTTTGTCGATTTAGCTCATCTACCTACGAAGATGTGGTAAATCGCCTGAAACTGACTTAACCCATGATTTTTCTTTTTTTCTTTTTCCGTTTTCTTTGAGGGGAATCTAACAGGAGTAGGTTTTTGCTCGCCGGAATCTGACCGGAGATTCTGATCCAAGTACTCGAGAAATTAACAACAACACATGGCTATTGTTTTTTCATTTCATTTTAATTCATACCCTGTTGATCGATCGAGAGTAATTAATCTGTTTGTTTTCATGGAAGATTAATCTACCTGCGTTGAACTCATTTGCCAAACAACAGAATAAAGCAAAATTAAACACATTTTTTTTTTCTCTCTTTTCCTTTTGTTTTTATGTAAAATATTTTATTCATAAATATGCTTTCCGGATGGAAACACAATAATAAGAAGAGGAAAATGAAAAAAGTATTTTATTTTGTTATTTGTAAATGAGTTCACACAGCTAGATTCGCATTGGGTACCCTCGCGTCATCCCCTATGCGATTCGGCCACGGGAAATGGGCCACGTCGGCAAATGCTTGTGGCCTTGCTGATGCTATGCTAAAGCTGTACCATAATGTTAATTTCTCCCTCTATGTATATTCTTCCTACTTTTTTTTTTTTGGGGGGTATTTTCTGAGCTCTCAATAAATTTCATAGTGTTTTTTAATTCTCTCTCTCTCTCTCCCCCCCCCCCCATCACCATGTTGCTGCTGTGCATGGATTGATTGACAGTCGCTGTTTGCTGGCGGAGCATCATCAAGATTCACAAGAAAATGCTCGGCGGTGATGTAATCTCCTTTCCCTGCCAGAGCTTTTTGAAGGATGAGAATCTTGATGATGCTGCATCGGCAATAAACGGCTAGCTATACTTTCATATCACTATATATATGTAAAGAGGAGAGGAAGCTTTACAACTGCCCCATTGTGCATTTCAACAAGGTGATTCTCTCTATTCCTTTCGGGTTTCTGTCAGGTGGGTACGGGCTGTGCTTTTTCTATCTCCCGGCAATCTATCGATAGATTCTCAAGTGTTTGACGTCCTTATCAACTTCTTTTTCTTTATTATTATTATATTTATTGGGTATATTTGGAACTTCTTTTTAATTTTTACAAATCTCTGCGAGATTCAAATTTTTTACTTATAAAATTATAATTTTTACAAATTTATATTAAGTTTTACTATTTCAAATATACCCATAATTATTTGCTTTTGTAGATCACCAAAGACTTATGACTGTGAATATGACTTGGCAGGGCTAATGGGAAATGACCCTTCAGATCTGTAATTATTCTTCTAATCAGCAAAGGAGACGGAAATGGTATCCCTTTCATGATTTTATTTATTTATTTTGGGATAGAGAAATTAAAGACAGGGAATATTGAATATTCTATATTAGGCGCAGAGATTAGCTGCTGATGCATGACGAGTAGATAGCTATACATATAAGGCTAATTTTCTCTATCCCTATTGCCTTATCTTTTTGCTTTGTTTGGTGAAAGATTCAGGGATGGACTCTGATAGATGTTTGTCCTTCATGTGGTCTCTTCTGAAGATTAAATATTGCTTCTGCTTTTTCCAAAAACACTTGCCAATATTGGATGAGCACTCGGCAGAACGACGAAGTCCAAGGGTGAGATGGAAAAGCTCAAAGCCCCCCCTAGTTGTTTTCTGTTCTTATCTTATGGGGCTTGATGACATAGACAGCTATAATGCCATATATATATATATATATATTTCTTATATATATCATGAACCCCATGTAGCATGCCGCTGATGTTTTGGGCATTTTCCATCTTTTGTCTTGTTTATTTAATTAATTATATTTTATGGGGGTATTCCTCGAAATGGTTAGATATATTTGAACAATATTGGAACTGCTGTGGGTACAAGTCACACTGCCACTTCAATGGTTGGGTTTGCTTTTAACGTTAATCAAACTGGTAGTTGGACCAATAATGAGAGAATTCATCGAATTTGTACCTGGTCCCTTGACATACACTGATCACTCTATTTATGTGAGACACATATTCAGTGCACGAAATATATTCACCTCTTCAATACTAATAACACACTTGAAAATATATCTTCAATAATGTGTGTGTGGAGCTCTAAAAGAAATAAAAAAAAAATAATAAATTTTTATAAAATGCAATTTTTTTTTACTTGCCATGTATTACAATTTTTTTAAATTTATATTAAATTTTACGACTCCAAATACAGTTTTAAGGGGCGATTGGAGATAGAATTTTTACTAATTTTTGATATTTTTTCTCAAAAGTTACTGGTTACAATTTTTGGTATGCTTAGAGAAGTAATAACAATTTTTAGTAACTTTTTTGTAACTTTTGTGTGTTCGGTAAAATTTTTAACAATTTTTAGTAACTTTTGACTTTAGAAGTTACGATAACTGAATAGAAAAGTAATAAAATTTTATAATTTATCAAATACTCAATAATCAAAAGTTAACATTTTTTTTTTTTTTTGGGTTAAAAATTATACTTCCAAACAATCTCGTTATCAATTGTTTGGTCATTATTCAAGACAGCGATGTAATACAATAACCATATATATATATATATATATATAATATATGGAGATCCGTGTGCCACCATCACTGTCCATGTCTTGGTTATTCACAGATTCGAAATTTCCATGGAGGATATTCCCATGCATGCTTTCAACTTAGCCTACTGCTTTAATTAATAAGCTTAATTTTAAATCCAAACTAGCTAAGTGTAAGATGCCAGGTCACAAGTACACACACACACACACACACACACATATATATATATATATATATACATACACACACGTGTAAGTTAGTGGTTGACCTATAATTATGGGTAAAAAAATGCAAAAGTAAAATTGCTAAGTTTCAAATGTGCAGATCGGTACTCATGGCCAGTCTATAATTAACTGGACACACACCTAGATTTTGCATTACTATGACTTACATTATATATATATATATATATATATCCTTTGTCTTTGGCTTGTTGACCCCGTTCTTACGGTATTTGTAGCATCGTAGACGCGGCTAGAGAGGGCCTACGGTAAATACATATAAATTTTTGGATAATTTTTTTTTCCTTATAGATTTCCCCTCCCCCTTCCCCTCCCCCTCCCCCTCTAATAATAATAATAATAATATTTCATTTACCATATGATTCACAAAATTTGTTGCCCAATTAATTTTATCATTAGTACTTGACCTATTAATATATTTTTTTTGTTTACTTTTAATTGTGTATACATATATATTTTGTACCCCGAAGGAAAATTATGGCCTCATTCCTAGGTACCTTAGTGATCATCCCTTTATTAGTTTGATTACCTTGTGCTATGTTTAGAACATAAATTTGTGAAGAAAAAAAAAGTGTAAAGAAAATTGATAGAAGAGTCAGATAAAACGAAAATATTAAATTTATTTAATTTTTTCAATTGAGTTAGAAAAATAAAAAATTTAATTTTTATATGTTTTTATCAATTATATTTATGTATATAAATATAATACTTATAAGAAAAATTAATTAAATAAAAATTTAATATATAAAATATAAAAAAATATGAGAAAAAATTTAGGATTTCAAGGTTTTTGGCCAATTAAGAGTAACTTTTTCTTAATCACACATATGTTTAAATAAAAAAAATAATTAAATAAATTATGTCACTTATTCGACACATATTTTAATGTGTCTCACGTGTATCTATTTGATAGTTTCTTGGCATCAAGAGGAATGTTAATTCAACAATTTGTCTCTCAATTTGACGTATGATGGGTTGATATTGTATATGTTGTTTATTTCAAATTAAATTAAGATATTTAAGTTCCATTTTTGGAGGTTCAAAATGTTATTATTGTCATTTAAAAAATAGGATTAAGAATTTCTAAAGTAATTAAGAAATCACATTGACTTTGTTTAGGGTTTATTTAGATTAATAATTTAATTATTTATCTTTATTTTACGGTTAAATCGCATATTCTAAATCCTTTTGGATTAACATTTATTTTACTTTGTAATTTTGAGTAGGGAACTTATCTTATAAATAGGAAATTTGTAAATTTAGTTTTTCATATTAGATTATTAATTTTAATTATTATTTTTTTTAGAATTTTGTATTCTTATGTAATTTCTATAAATTTAAGCACGACTTTTTGTCGTTTTTTAAAATGATACCCATCAAACATCCTTTCAAAACCTCATAATCAGGTTAGAACCATAATATAAAAGAATAGACTGAATAGCTTAGATAAAAATCAATAGAGCTTGAATTGAATAGTCCGTCTCAAATTACCGTGACCCTACCGTCAAAAAGACTTGTGGCCTAGGAGGAGCCAACCAAACTCAGTATGCGTGCCAAAGCATGAGGAAGTAATAATTATCGAAGGAAAGCTCCTTATTAGAAACTGGAGAAACAGTCCTGCTCAATTGTATGGGGATTAGGATTTCTACAATTTGTCTATAAACAAGAAACTAGTAAAAACTATAGAAGTAGCTCTTTCTGCCCAGGGGTGGTTTTGGCTCATGGCTTCTTACGAAGGTTTGACTCATATAGGGTTTTATTGGGGAGACTTTTCATGGATGAAAGTTTGTATGGAGACGAGAGAGTCGGTTTCGGAGGCAGAGCTATGCTTCGGATTAGATAGGTTATAATTTGGATAAAATTTTGACTCAAATATTTTTTTAGTACTAAAATTATACAATATTTTATCTTAATTGTTCATAATCTAATTTAATATTCAGTGTATAATTCAAGGTAAAAAAAAAAAATTTAATACTCAGCTTAGAAAAAAAATAAAATAAAATGTGTGGCTCCCCAGCTTGTGATTTGTACTCTTTCATGGTGATAAGGAAATTTATTCTTTTGGCCTATGGACGAGGCAAGTTGGTATCCAACTTTGTTAAATTCTTTTTGTGTGAATGTTGTCCTGTACTTGGAGCCAATTGAAACTAGAGCTGAAATAGGCTTGACCGTAAGCATGTTGAAATGCTGCTTATGTGCATCGTAACCCAACTGCGTGGGGAAACCCTTAAGGATATTCATAATTTTTTACTAAAATAATACTAGTCATATACGGACCCCATCGAGAACAATGACCACCATTCACATAATAAATTTACTTTTTGACCCTTCTTAAAGATTATATTTTTGTTCCTACTTATTACAAATTCTGATCTGCCTAAGTGACAGGGGATCAAATTTTTTGGGTAGATCTAAGCATTATTTGTGTAGATTCAAGTATTTTTTTTTTAAATAGAATTTTTTTGTTTTTTTCTTTCCTTGTGTGTGAGTGAAACAATAAAATAACTAGCTGACAGGTGGAGTCAGTAACATGTATTGATTTCAATTCCATTATTGATGAAATTGTAAGCATAATAAATATTATGTATGTGAATAGAGAAATATTGATAGGATAAATTAACACAGAAAAGATACCTATTTGTCCTATAATCTTAGTTCTTGCTCGTGTGATTCAATTTTAATTAGCTTGTATGTCACAATTATGATCTTCTTTGTACCTTAATTTTTTTTATGAAAAACTCTATTCGTTAGGGAAGAAAGAAGACCTAACCTGTATTTAAATATAAAACTCTTAACAGTAATGGACCCTTCCATCAAAAACTCAATTAGCTCAATAGATTTACACTAATTAACCGTTGCCACATTAATTCATTAGGCATGCACGAGCCCAAAATAACAAATTATGCTTGCCACGTTCATTTCATTTAAATTTGGGTCCAACATGATTTATTTAATAAATATAAAATCAATTAATGACTGCTTAATTAAGAATGTTCCAAAAAAATTTATTTTTTTGATTTTGATAACGATGATCTACGATTAACTTAGGGACTGTTTGGAATTCTAAAGAAGTTCAAAAATTTTATCACGTGTCACTTTATATAATTTTTAACAACTTTATGTTAAATTAGATGCAAATATCCAACTATCATTTCAAAATAACTTTTACATTCCAAATTTCAAAAACTTTTACTTTTGTTAAATTTAAAAAAATTTTCACGCTCAAAAGGGCCTCTTATTTGCGTTCTGAATTATTCATGCAACTTCTTCTTCCTTTTCATTTACGTTCCATCGATTCATAACAACAAACCGTTATGGATTTCATCCAGCTAGGCACATTTATGTTCTCGGAAGATTGTTGGGGAAAGAAATGAGAGGGAGAAATTAATTAGTTTTTTATAACTTTATTTTGTTTCATAATTGGTATTCCTTGTACCTAATTATATATGTAGATCTTATTCGGTTTCTCAAGCCACAGAAGGTTTGCTTTCACATGTGAAATTTTGTCTTGGACGGTAAGTTTGGTTGGAGTAAGGATTCATTGAGAAAAATTGTAAGAATTCAAAAATTACTCTCTTGTTTAGATGGTGGTAAAAAAAAAAAAAAATAGAAAGAAAGAACATGAGATTTGAGAAATAAGAAATTAGTAAATTAGTAAACTAATTTATTGTATAAGAATTTCATTTATTTTCTTGTTTTTGTAATTAATTAGTTTGAATAATAGCATGCATTTTGCATTTTATACTCTCTTTCCTCTTTCTTATTTTTTTCATCTTTTTTCCCCTTTGGTTCATTCCAAAGGATTAATTAGTGAGGACCAGCCAAAGACTTACTACTATGTCTGTTTACTGGATGTGAGAATTGGATTATTTTTTACCAAATTAACTTTAATTTTGTGTTTGGTTTACAGTATTCGAATTTTGAACTACACTATTTATCCCTTAAAATAGGAGATAAGTAATACCATAGGGGTAGTAGTATTACATATCTCTATCCCCGAATTTACTTTCGATTCAAAATTATTTCTTATTATATCTTATATCAAATTACATTTTTTATTTCACTTTATATTTAATCAACCAAACACAAAAAAAATAATGCTATATAAAAATATTATATCCAATCTCACATATTATCTCATAATATTATTTATACCATATCATCCAATCCTCCAACTCAAACATAGCCTACAAGTAAATCTCGAACCACGCCATATCCAACTCACGTGGGACTATAGGTTATTATCCGACTTCATTTTCATTAATTTATCAATTTCTTTCTCTAACAATAATAGATTTGTTGCTTGCTTGCAAACCAAATAGCTTAAATTCAAATCTTATTGGATTTATTAAAATCTAATTTGAGATGGATTGGCTGCATAATCTAGTTAATCTCTTAAACCCTATTTTTAGTTCGTGCTCGACTTAAGTTTAACTAAAAAAATTTAAATTTATACAAAATAATCAAATTGTTCGAGCTTAATTGATTAAAATTTAACTTCAAAATTCAATAAATCAAATTTGAACATATTTTCAAACACAATAAGTTTTTCAATCAAATCTAAACAACTTACTATATTCTTATTTTAGCTAATTTACAACCCTATTTTGTCACTTTAACAAAAATGTGTAGTAATATATTGAATTCTAGAATAGAATTTTAAATGAAAGATTTTAGGTATTTAACTGAAGATCAAAATCAAATCAGCCCAAACGGCCAATACTTTCTCTATTTTGGGGGGGGGGGAGGGGGTAACAAATTGTTATTACAACAAATTGCACCTTTGCTGACTTAAAAGGTGATCACTAAAAATCGTCTTCTTTTTTTTTATCATTAGCTATATTGTCGAACAAATATCGATTAGTTGGTAAATATTAGTTGCAAAAGATATTAACGATCAAAATTATATTGGATTGACAATTTTGATCGGCAAAAGTTTGCTGTTTGCTGACTAAAACACACTTGATCACTAAGAGATGGACCTTTAGCAATTAATAGATTTACCACTACTAAGGATCGAACTTAGACCTCTTCTATTTATTTATTACTGAGCAGAATCGGCTCTGAATTTTAAGGGGCTTAAAGTCATTCAAAAAAATTAGACCCTCGTATATAAGAGTACCCGATATTTGGAAGCCCTTGTATAAGAGATTTTGTGATGGGCCTAAAACCACCGCACCTTAGGCTTTAGCCCAAGGCCGGCTCTGCTACTAAGTTAGGTCATTGCTTATACACACACACACACACACACACATATATATATATATATATATTAAATATTTTTCTAAAAAAAAGGTAAAATATTTTATTGCCAAAAATAAATTTTACTAGTGAAAATTGACAAAAAAAAAATAATAAATATTACATTTACCAATCAATTGATTGAAAAAAATGTATCCACTAAATTTTATAAGGTCGCTAAAAGTGAACCCTTGGACGGCTATTTAGTTAGATAAAGATTTATATTTACCTATCAATTGATTAGCCAATATAATAAAATTTATTTAAATATTTAATTAGTGACCAATTAATTAGAAAAGATAGGCCTTTGCTGACTGAATTAAATTTAATCGACGAAGGGTAATCAGTAGTGATTAAATTTATATTTGATTAAAAAAAGTTACCGCTAAGAATACTATTTATTGAAGTGCGTGAACTTGGTGTTTTCATGGAAGACAATCCAAGCAACTCCTTGCTCTATATATTGCAAGAGTGCTTCTTTTGCTTAGTAGTTGATAAAAAAAAAAATTGAAATAAAGCATGCATAGGCATATCACCGAGACTCGTACGCATGCATTACGACAAATGAAAGTTTTGGCTATGAAAAATCATTGCAATATCAAATTTTATTGTAAAAGATATTTTTATAATGTTATATTGTATGATTGTAGCAAACTAAAAGTATTCCATGACAAAAAGAATTTATTTATTTCATCAATAAATAATAATTCTTGTGATGCATAATACTTTATTACTAATAATTTCGTTATTCATTTCAATAATCTTTCAATAATGAATTCGTGACAAAAATAATCATCATCCTTATAAAATTTTAGTATCGTGCTTTTCATAATGATTTTGCAATAGTAACATGCACTACTATTAAATAAATGTTTTGTTTTTTTATATATTGTGATTTTTTGTATATTTTAGTAATTACGGTAATTTATGTTTCTTGAATAAAAAAAAATATCAAATAGACTTTGACCTATATAGTCCAATTAATCAAAATAGACACAAAATTAAAATAATATAATTTAATATGAAACCACACTTATAAAATATGTTTAAATTCTATTAATCAAGCTTATAGAAGCCGGGCTTACTTGTATTGACACATTGGAGTACATAATTATAGGGAGATTTTATAATTTTAGGGTATCGAAAAGAATGGGTGCAAAGGTGGATCGAACTTAGGGTTGTCTGAGTTGTAATTCGAGTAATTTTATTCAAAATAAATTTAATTTATTTTTTTTAAATTTAGTCTACTTTAAAATTTTTTTTTTTAACTCTAACCTCACTCCTTTTCTAAACTTTTTATTCAGTTTAATTTTTTTTTTTTTGGTTCAATTCACTATATCTTTAAATTTTTTAATTCAGTTCAAACATATATCAAATTCTGGATCCGTCCTGAATGCACGTAGATGATAAACTTGACTCATATGTGAATGCACGTGGATGATAAACTTGACTCATGTGTGCATTTTATGAGGGAATAAATGAGCCACGCGTCCACCTCTTTTTTCATATATTTGAGGTCTAGAAATCAAACAGATATTAATGAACGTTACCAAACAAGATGTTATTTCTAAGATTTCTACCTCTTTTTTTTTTTTTTTTTTTGTCATATTTGTGGTCCCATAATTAAACACATAGATTCCCCCTTGCAGTTGGTGTACAAGGGGGAGGCATTCATGCAAGTGAAAGGACCATCATGAGATTTTGCGGTACGAACAAAATCAAACACAAGCAGGAATTCAGACCCGAAAAGAAGCAAATGCAAGCCGGGGCAAGCACTTTTTTCCGTCGGTTCATCAATTTCGTATCAAACTAGTTTTTCTGCATTACATTTTCTACGAAACCACCTGGTTGGAAATCAGTGAGCCCAGTTTAAGAACACTTTTGATACAAAGTTGTGCCATTTGAAATCATTCTCTTAGGGGCCGTTTGGCTTGAAAAAAAAAGAATAAGATTTCCAGTAACTTTTATGTTCCAAAAAGCTGACATGTGTTACTTTTGAAAAAAAATTATGCGTTTGGTAAAAATTAGAAAAAATTAAATAAGATGGAAGAAAATTGGAGAAAGTAAAAAGTAGAAAAAAAACTGATAAAATTAGAAATGCATCTGATATATTTGAGTCGAGAGAGTTAGAAAAAATTAAGAAATGATAAAAATGGGTAATTGATAAAAAATTTGTAAAAGTTTGTGAGAGCCAAATGGCCCCTTAATATGTAGGTAAGGTTAGCTTATAATGGGTCTGTTTGGTGCAGTAAAAAATAACGAAAAATAGATAAAAACATGGTTTGGAAAACTTTTTTGGTGTTTGGTGTACAACCATCAAATCACGTTTTTTAAAAATGAATAGTAAAACTTTTAACTTTTGTGTCAACTTTTTTGAAAAAAAAATTGTCCAAACGGCATTTTTGATTCTGTCGGAAAGGTTTTACATTAGAATTTATTGAAAGTAATTAAAAAGTTTTTGAGATTTGTAGAAAAATTATGGAAGTTTGTATAATGTTATTAGAGTTTGAAAAAAATATATTGGCATTTGTAAAAATATGTTAGATATGTAAATATATAGAAATTTATAGAAATTTTACGAAGTACGAAAAGCAAAAAATGTATTAGAAAATTTTAGAAATTTTTAGAGATTTTCAATTTTTTTTAGATTTATCCATCTTTATATATATATATATATACACGCACACAAGGCATCTGATCTATGTTATTTTTGGTTTTAATAAAACATATTTAAGAATAAGTTTTAATAAGGCACACCTTTTTTAGTCCAACAAAAACAACAAACAAAAACATTTAAAAAAAGAAAAACAAACAACAAAAAGCAAGCAACAAAAAAAATGGAAACTTACCGGATACGCACCCGTGAAGTAAAAAAAAAAAAAAAGATAAATTGAAATAAAATATGATTTAGAATTAATTTTGGTATCATTTTTTTCTGAAAAGTCACAAACCGTATGAACGGTTTTTCAAATCCGTTCTCACGGATTCAAAAAAATTCACAAAACAGAGCGACAATGATAGTCATTTGAAAGTTTTCGACACGAAGAATATAATTGTATAAAAAGTTTACACATTCGATTAACCTACTTTCAGATTTTTTTTTTTAGCGAAATATTGAAATATTTTGAAATTAGTGATGGCAGAAAAATTAGAGATAGAATGGTTGTTAGAGATTTATAGAATTTTTTACAATTTTATTTTATGCTAAACAGGCCCGAAAGAAAGTTATAACTCAAACTTCAAAAATTGACTCTGAAAATATATATATATATATATATATGTATCAATTTTTACAAAAGGAAAAGAGAAATAAACAAAGAGCATAATCAAAATTAATAATTACTACAAAAATCTTACATGGACCATTCATTAATGAGAAGTTAGGAAAAATTGATAACAAAAAAGAACAAGCAAAATAAATAACCAAAAAGAAAAAAAAAAAATAGGTCAGCCATTTTTAAGCGTGTAGTCAGTTAACACATTCATATTAGCTAAACATTCAAATAGTGTAAAGAGATAACTTTATACATTAATACAATGCACTATTAAAAAATGTTAATAATAAAACATACAATCGAAAATTTAAACCAATAAATACAATAAAAAAATAATAATAATAATAATAACAAAAAAGTTGCATGTTTAAGACAAAACATACCAAATAATAAAAACTTCGGAAATTACAATAATAGAGAAAAATATTTGTTTCCAAAAATATGAACTCTAGAAAAATAGAATTTGAGGTGATAAAATTAAAATACTCAGATCTTTAATCAACCCATTTCTGAAGTTTAAAAAAAAAAAAAAAAATCAACAAGAGGCTAAAGACAATAAGAATGCATCTCCATACTATTTTGAATTTTAACAACACATATCTGAGGGTGAGTTTTAACAAGGCACTTGCTCTTTGCATTATATCATCTATCTACATTTCCCTATAAAAATGCTTTGTTATTTTGTATATAGTAAAGAGAAAAAAAAAACAAAAAAAAATATTATTCTGAATAGATATCCAACAAAAAAACTAAATCAAGGATATTCACAAAAAAAAAAAAAAAAAAAAATCATTTCTATGGGATTTAAAAGTAAAAAAGGAATAAGAAAATTTACCTGATACATACTGTAGATATAGAAAAATTGAGACCCATACTTCAAAAACACTTGCAGAAGGGGAAAAATTAGTCTTTGCAAAAAGAAAAGAAAAATCGATCAAGACTAAATATTAAACAAAAAAAAGAAGTGAACAAATGTTTAAAAGATTGCATTGGTTTGCATATCATGTGCATCAGCAATAGGGATACTTTGTTCAAGATTTGGTATGTTTGATCTACTACTAGAGACTGGATATTGTTTCTGAGTTGTTACAAGCTTTACTCTGTGTTGCATCTTTGATTTGTCATGTGCTTTTTTTATAAGCATTTGCAAGTAATTGTTCACCTCATATTTTTTCCTTACTTATTTTTTTGAAGTTTGTACAACTTTATGTCGCTGGTCTGGACGACATTAAAGATACACAAACAAACTACGAAACCAAACTACTTCCCGAACATAACCGAAGAAGGCAATGTCTGGCATTGAAAGACACGAATAAATGGTGTTCGCACAGAAAGACACCATTTGCATGGCATTTTTACAAAAGATTAGGGTAACCTCGTAATTTTGCACAGTAACAATGTTGGATCTGATTGAGTATTTGACAAAATGAGTCCAAGGATTCTCACTGAGTTTTATAATCTATTAATCTCAAGTTGAATCTCCAAACACTTGCAAGGCAACTGACCACCTCCTAGAAATCACAAAAAGAGCAGCCATTGTCCTCAAACCATGTGGCTTCATTAGATAATCAAACAGCAATACAACATAAAATGACACTGTCTGCCTTTCTAAATTAGAATTTTACCACATTGTTTTTTTTTTTTTTTTCTATTTTTCTTTTGGCAAAAGGGACAAGGGTCTCATCGAGCTCCATATGAGTAACCGATCAGGTGTTGTTATGTAAACCAAATCAAAATATCTATCTCTTCGTAAAAATACCAAGTCACTTATATTATGAAAGCTCCAAAGCAATGCAAGGTGTCCATGATATGTAAACAACAAAGCAACAAATGTTACAATTGCAAAATACAAATCCATGAGTCAGTTATTACATTAGATTGTAATCACGGACCACTTGAGCGATCGAACACCTCAACATAACGTGATGTTTCGCAAAAGATTGGAAAATGAAGACAAAAATAAATTCCTCATTTATGCAAGATATTTAGACTTTAATGAGAATAATAGTTCAACATGGTTTCATATTAGCAAAGTATGGGATATTAGAACATGATTACCATCTAGATTGAAGGACATAAATTCAAGAGTGCATACCTCTTAGGTAAACGCGAAGAATTTTTCAAAGAAAATAACAAACACAGAAGGAACTTTACATAGCGTAGAAGTGATCGAGGATAAAAAAAATTAAAACTTGAATGCATTAATCACGTTGGTAGAACGTCGAGGCATGGGCAATACGAGAAGTTATGATGTCAATTGCAGTGACTGGTAGATATCTGGGAGAAAAGAACTCTACCCACCCAACATCTGTATCCAAATAAACTATTTCATTTGCATTTGCATATGTAGGTAAAAATATAAAAGGATAAAATACAAAAATCCATCGCTACATTTTACCATTAATTTCACTTGGGTCCCACTAGTTTCAAATGTGATAATCAAATTCTTGCACTTTCTGTAAAACAACAATATAATCTTTTTATCCGCTACCCGTTAATTGCAACCATTAGGGTTAGGATAAAACCATCATTTTTTCATAGGATTAGAGTTTGAGGGAAAAGGGATGGTAGCTTAGGAACTATGAGCTTGTCGGTTGGCTGCCATGGCCGCGCTGTCGCAGACACTAGTAGCTAGACAATTGCTTGAACAAAGGTCACTGGAGTCGCCGAAATCGCCAAAAAAAAAAAAGGGACAAAGCTGGAACTTTGGAGATCGATTTGAGAGTTTTTTAAGACCAAATCAACTCAGAAATTCACCAAAATAACGCTGGTGACCAGCTTGAAAATTATTTTCCAATCCTAATTGAATAAAAATATAGAGCATCTTTTTTACCTTAGAATGAAATATTGAATAAATTTGATTAAAATCAGTAAAATAAGAAGGAATTTCATCTTGATTCGAATGGACATAAACCAATCTAAGAGAAAACTTAGTTTTTTTAACAGTGGCGTGAATAGAATTAGGGTTCACTTGAATTACCGGATAAGGAGAAGAGGTGGTCAAACCAATATTCACATAGGAGCGTGTCGGACTCGCCATGAAATAATCGGAAACGGCCAAAACATGGCTGAAAGTTGTATCCACATCATCAAAAATGTTAGACAGTAGATTTGGGGGTTCTTCAACAACTATGGTGGCTGCTAGGTCACCGAAAAATCAAGCCCAACCACCTAAGATTGAAGGAGAGAGACCGGCGAGCATAAGGTTCGATGGCATCACCGGAAAGGATTGGATAGCATCGAAAAAGGTTGGATAGCGTCGAAAAAATCGTCAGAAAATGAAGAACAATGAAAAAAGTTAAAGAAAAATTTTTTTTTTTAAATGACAATTTTACCCTAACCCTAACGATTACAATTAACAAGCAGCAAATGAAAGGAGTACATTATTACTTGACTGAAAATGCAAGAATTTGACTGTTACAATTGAAACCAATGAAATCAAAATGAGACTAAAGTTAAAGTGTAGGAATGATTTTTTGTACTTTACCCAATATAAAATATGTTCAATTAAAAAATATCATGTCACACTTCTAATCTCATAGTTTGAGCTAACGACATGAGAATATAAAAACTAATTAAAATCTATTTCAAAGTTTAATCAACATTATAAACATCAATGGGAATATCTAGCGTGTCCCTTATTCTCATATTAAAATAATAATAAATGACATATATCATCAAAATAAAAACATCCAGGCTTACACACTCATAATAAATATCAACATAATTCAATCTCAAAAATGTAAATATGCAAACCCATGTTTTCGTAAATATTGTTTTATTCATGATATATTGAGATATGGTTTAGCATGCTATTTGATGTGATATGATGATATAATTAGTGTGATGCTTGAGTTAACTCAGTTGTTCGATCCTTAATTTGAGGTTTATTTTGACTAAGAGACATTTGGAGTTTTAAAAAAGTTTCAAAAATAAAAAAATTAGTGTTGAAGTGATGTAAAAATGACACTTAGTGAAATTTAATTAAAGAAAGTTAAAAATTTTTGAAATTTTTTAAGACTTTTGAGACTTCAAACATAACCTAAGTCTAATCTTGGTTTTGGAAGTTGGGATACCAGGCTCGTGCACTCGCCAAAATTTTCTCTTTGCATAAATCTTCTCCAAAATTAACTTGTATCTTTTGTTAAGATTTAAGGCTACGTTGAAATCACTTTACTTATTTTAAACAAGCTAATCTCATTTGGATAATTTTTTTATTTTATACGGCACATGTTCCCAAAATTTGGTTTTTCTTATTTTATTTAATAACCTTCTAAATATTTTTAAAGAGATAAAAAATTAAAATAAAAAATTTACACGCAAACAAAATGAGTTAGAATAAAAAATTTTTATTTTTATTTATCTTTTTGATAAATGTGATTAGCTCAAACTAATAAAACATCACATTCATCCCCAGCATTATCACCCAATTTGCATGTGGAAGAAAAATAAAAATAAAAATATTTATGTATTTTTTATTTTTTTACTGTAAAATATAATCACGTTGGTTTTCCCTGCAAATATGTATTTTAACATTTTGATTTTAATACCTAGGTCCTACTTGGATGCGGGGAAAGCTCCCTCCAAAAATTATACCCAGTCATATGGCTGGGTCCCACCCTTTGTCATGGTTTGGCAACCAAACTTATCCCCCCTCTTCGTTTTTCCCGGGTCTTCACTTTCCCTCCCTCACGGTCATCTCCCGGATAAAAATTTGGGCACCCTCGACCCTAGCCAAGATATATGCAGGGAATGGCTCTTGTTTTTTACGTTTTTAACCCTCATTAACTTGATCAAAATAAATATAATGCTAGTAAAAAAATAATAAATAGGCCAACAAGTCAAAATAAATATAATTAAAAATAAAATTAGATAATAACCAACCATTCAAAAGTACATATTTAAAAAAAATTTTGTTTAAATAAATTTATAAAAAAATTAAATTTTCAATGAAATAAATAATATAACTTCAAATTGTCCAAAAATAATTAAATAGAATGGGTTTTGTAATTTAATATTTAATTTAATAGGTAATCAAGTTTGGGACACCACAAGTGTAAAAGAATCATTTGATTATTTTTTTCATCATTCACCCATTCTTATTTATAAAACATCCAAACCAAGTAAAAAATTATTCTCCTTCATAAACATCACATCAATATGGGCCAACCCTCTAAAAATAATACCCTCCTTATCTTATACCCTCTTTAAAACTTATCTCCTTGAAATTTTAATACCATCCAATCAAGCCCCTAAGAAACAAAAAGGGCAAAAATGAGTAAATAAATAAAGATTGAACGAGGTTGAAGACATTAGATATGGCTTCGGTTTTTACAACTAAAATTTGAAGCTCCCAAAAATGACACTCCCAAAGTTCCTCAGGAACCTCAAAACTGTGAAGGGATGTCCCCTCCTAAACCCTTCTTCCCCAAACCCAACTGAAAATTTTTCAGACATAATCATTCCCACAACTCAGACCACGTCATCTTCTCAGCCCCTCTTCTGTGACCTCACTCCCAACCATGTTCAGCTACTTCTATCCAACCCACATGTCAAAATCGCACAATGCATTGATTTCTTCTATGTTCTCCTAAAAAATCAGTCCTCCATCTCTTTCAAGCTTGACCTCCAGATCCACTTCCCTCTACTTTACAGGCTAACCAAGGCAAGGAAGTTCGCAGATGCAGAAAATGTCTTGAACTCACTGTTATTAGATGAAAATCTCAGGTACCCATTTCCCGTCGTAGCTTCTTTCATTGAGAATCACTGCAAGGAACCGAAGATTCTTGCTAAATTGTTCAACTTGATGCTTAGAGTTTACACGGATGGTCAAAAGTTTGGAGAGTGTAATGAGACTTTTGATTATATGAGAAACAATGGAATTGGGATCAATGAGAGGACTTGTACCATTCATTTGATTGCCCTTGTGAGATGTGAGCAGGTGGGGTCTGCTCTAGAGTTTTTCCTTAAAATGATCCAATCAAGTGTTGAGGTTTCAGTGTTTTCATTGACTGTTGTGGTTGATGGGTTGTGCAAGAGCGGAGAGATCAGAAAAGCTAGGGAATTAGTAGAGGAGATGATAGGTAGAGGGGTCAAGCCCGATATTGTTACATACAACACACTGGTGGATGCGTGTGCTAAGCAATGGAATTTTGAAGAGCTAGACTTGATCTTAGCTTCCATGGAAAGGGAAGGAGTGGACTACAGTGTCGAGACTTACAAATTTTTAATTGATGGGTTTTCGAGCTCTGGGAAGATTGAAGAAGCTGAAGAGATGGTTGAGGAGATGCATGACAAAGGCCTTGAAGTAGATGCCCATTTATACACCTTGATTGTAAGTGGCTATTGCAGATTGGGGAATGTGGGAAATGCACTTTCCTTGTTCGGTGAAATAACCAAGAGAGGTCTTAGTCCACAGCGTGATTTGTATTGTGCTTTAGTCTGTGCCCTCTGTAGAGTTGGGAAGATGGAAAAAGTGGAGCAACTTGTAGATGAGATGCAGAAGAAGGGGATAGAGCCGGACCAGTTTGTGTTTAATGCAATTGTTAATGGGTATTGCGAGGAAGGAATGATAGATGAAGCTCTTGGTTTGCATGTTACCATGAGGAAGAAAGGATACATGGTTGATGTGTTTGCATATGACAGAATGGCTGCTGGGTTGTGTCAATTGGGTCGGATGGATGAGGTGAAATCGTTCTTGAGCCTTATGGTCAAAAGGGGTGTGATCCTAGAAACGTGGAGTTCTACTTCTTTTCTTGACAAAACTGGGCATTACGGAAGCAGAAAGGCAGTTTTGGAGGAGGAAGAAGTTGGAAGACATTTTACTAAGGAAAATTCTTTATAAGCAGAATTGTTTTCAAGAAAGTTAAACTAGAATGATGTGTTAACAAAGTATAACTTTAGCATTAATTTTTTTTTTTTTCAAAATAATAAACACACAAAGTCGTCACATTATTCTAATAGCTTATTTGTTTATATAACATTACTCGTTTAATGATGATATCTACTCTAATATAGGAGTAATGTTATACAATAAAAAAAGTGACCATACGTCGTGAGCCTATCACTTAAAAACAATAAAGCCGTAGAAGTATGCCTTAATTATAATACTACTATTGCCGTCTTATTCAGATTGGATTTTTTTTTATATATTTTTCTATTTTTTGATATATTTTTCTAGTAAAATAATATTTTTCCTGATATATTGGTAGTTGGACACAAGGGAACGTAAAGGAAGCTCCAAAAATCTTACACATGGCATTGGAGATGTTGGTTCATGGATTCATTGATGTCTATTTTCTTTTGATAATAGAGGCCATTCGGTTGATTATTAAATAGTACTACCTATTAATTAATATTAATATGCCTCAAATTCATGTAATTTGGAGTGTGAGCTAAACACACGTAAGTTTACAAAATAACACATATTTTATGTTCTAAATCAGAGCCATACATGACTATTTGAAGTATAAGTCTAGATGAAAAAAGTACTAAATAATTTAAGATTAAAATCAAATGATATAAGCTAAACTAACTGAATAATTAAAATTTCAAAACTTACTCCCATTATCTCAAAATTGGGCCCAAACAAATAATTATCCAAAAACAAAGTACACCTCACAATCACAATCAGAAGTTGAAATACAAAGTCTCAAATAAATAAATAAATGAAATAAAAGTTCAACCTCCAAAATTTTGAATTCCATGACCTAGATGTCTAGCAAGCATCTCATTCAGGTTATTATTATATCCTGCATCATAAACTATAAGGAGGTAAGCACTAATACTTTGTGTGCTTATAGAGTAATAATAATATCATGCAAAAATGTTCTAGTAACTTAATATTATGACAAATAAAATTTATGCATTTATTGCAACAAAACATATGATGCTATTAATTAATTAAATTATAATATAAAATAATTTAACCAATAATAAATCAAAACAACAAACAACGCACATTGGGACTAGGTACTTTGCTTAGTTGACCTATGGCAACAGAGTTAAATTAGAATACACTATTCTTTAGTGTCTGTCTCATTGGCCTAAGCTATAAGAAGGTATCACACCGTCTTTCAGTGTCTACTTTCTAAACCTAAATCACAGGAAAATATATGTCATCCTTAGAAATTTGACTCATTTTGTAAATTATTAGCCTGTTGGACACAAAAAGCTAATTTTACGCAAGTTTCAGAACTTTTAATAATACTTCATAAGTTATTAGTTTATTAGATACAAAAAATCAATCTCGCACGAATTTTAAAACTTTCAATTGTTGAGTATGTATGCTCACTATTTCTAATGCCTCTATAAACCCCAAACAAATCCATTACAACCTCAACTCAACATGAAATGAAAACCATGATCACATTCCAATATTAATTCACCACGTAGAAAAAGTTAGAACTTCAATTATTACCCATGATTTTCTTCATCTCTTAGTATTTTACCAAAAACTATACTTTTTTTTTTTTTAAATAACCAGCTCAACAACCTGACAATTGCTTTCTCACTCCCTCTTCATTAAAAATCTTCTTTCTCACCCTTTTTAAATTTAAAATTATCATATTATCGTCTTATAATATCCATTTTCTTTTACACTCCCTCTCTCACTTTTTTTTTTTTATTTCCTTTCTTTTGTTTAAATAAAATAAAATGGATCACAGTTTGATCATCACACTATAAAATAGTTAGGAAGGAGATCCCCAAAGTCGAAGCCCAAAGATTTCCGATACTTTTTTCTCCCCACTTGCATAGCCAAGCACAGGTCATTCCATTTCGCAGAACCCTGGTTGCACAAATCAACTTATCTACTCTATCAGAGAGATCATTTTTTTTTTTTATTTTTTTTTTTTTCAAGAATGCTTGCGCATGAAACGAAACAAATTGCAAGGAAAAACAAAGTCAGTCATGTTTATTCAATAGTGTTAAAATATTCTACACAGGAATGAGTTAAAAATGCATCAGAACCCAATAAACTGCAAGGCCAAAAGGCTACGTGAGAAACCGGAAAGAGAGACGAAAAAAATAAATAACCAAACAAAAACTCGCTACCTCTCTGGGACCCCAGAGAAAATTGGACTTTTTGGTACTGAACCACGCTTTCTGAAAGCTGGAATACTATTAGAACGCTTTCTCATTTTGACATTACCAGAAGTCGTGACTCTCTTCTCGCTCTTCCCCCTTAACAAAGAATAGCAAGGGCGAGGCAGCTCAGCGAACGGCTCAGTTTTAGTTGTTAAGAAATGGTCAGTGTTTTGTCTATCTTTGTCTCCTTGGATAGCAGGAACCTCATTAGTTGGCTCCCTCCTGGAAATAAGCAAGTCTTCCTTGAATTCGTCATTGTCTGAACGGTAGCCGTTCTCTTCAATATCCTGCATTGCAAGATCATCGTACTCTTCATCTGATTTAGTATACTCCTCATCTACAGATCCCTCTATCTGTAAAATAATTACACGAGGCCATAGAATATGTCAAATATGGTAAAAACAGATTTAAGGAAGGAAAAAAAAAAGAAAAAAAAAAAAAAAGCTCAATGTAAAAAGTGAAAATCTGCTCTATCCACCGTCGAACAGTTTTAGAATATTCAATTTCTGTTGTACATTATCACCAAATTTAGAATATAGACGCCACTAATACACCTGATTTGCCACTAATTCAAGGACAGTAATATTCACCATATGTCACAGAATGCATCGTTGCCTATGATTTTATTGAAAATTATGGCTTTGCAACCAGAAATGCCAAATGTAACTAGAGAACTATGAATCCTTGAAATCAGGCACAGGAATTCCACAATGACTACAATATGTCACAGAACGTATTGTTGCCTATTATTTTGGCACCGTTTGGCATCTCCAAAAAACAAAAAAGAAATTCTAAAAATTTCTATCATATTAACTTTTTTATTTCACTGCACGCATTACGAACTCACAACTTTTCTCACTTTATCTCATTTTTTCTCACTTTTTATCACTCTAAACACACACTTTATTGGCAATTATTGCTTTGCAAGCAGAAATGCCAAATGTAACTAGAGAGCTATGAATCCTTAAATAAGGCACAGGAATTGTAAAATGACTACAACCTTCCTTACCTCTACATTGATTTGTTTTCGACCATCATCACTAAGATCCTCATCACTGTCCACCTCAGGAGGATCATCGATCTCCTCATCACTCCCATGCACAGAATTGTCCTCCTTGAGCTGAAAGCATGAGAAAAATAAATCAGAACAGTAAAGTGACATAAGCAGTAAACCTATAAAAATAGGTAAAGGCAATAGAAGAACTTTGTTGTGAATGATGTAAACTTTCAACCTGACCTGGGACTAATTTGAGGCCAAAAAAGTGGGGGGGGGGGGGGAAGAGAGAGAGAGAGAGGTGAGACTAAAGAAGGTTTTGAAGTTATCATGGTTTTTGATTTACCTCCTTGGCATATCCATCAGACATCCTGGGTGAGCTGCAGCCAGAAGAGTGATATCTACTACCATTGTCAGTAATATCGCCCCTTGACTCATCAATACTGCTGGCATGACTTGTGCCACCAGTAACACTTGGCCAAGCACTGATACCAAAGTGACCAAACTGAAGATTAACTGGTTGAGCCTTATCGATCTGCAATGGTCCATACATTGGGTTCCCTATACCATTCTCGGTAAAGTGGCCCACCATGGGCTTCCCATTGCAGTCAATCGAGTCAACAGGCCATGCCTTGGCCACGGAGCCATCAGTATTCAGAATAGCCATCAGATGCCTACTAGAGCCTTGTCTTTGAATAAGTTGGAACATGCCCTTGGAGCTCAGTGAATTGGCAGCACATTGATTCCTGTATTCCTCATCAACAACAGCAGCTGTATTTGTGGCAGGATCATAAAGCTGTTCCCCAGCCTCACGCCTTCTAAGGCAGCTGAAGACTGTTGCATGGATGACGGCCACACTCTTATCGACATTTGTATTATTTATTTTTGGGACCAGATGCTTGTCAGCTCGCTTGCAGAGATATTCTTGGATGGTCCTGATGTTGCGAATATATTTTACATATTTGTTTTTAGCAGGGTCTAGTGTCATGTACTTTGCACGAACTGCAAATCTTTCCAAGTGTTTGTCCTCATTTGTTATGTATATCAAGAATGGTATGATTGAAGGATGCTTCCTCATAAGCCCCATCTGTAAGCCATAATAGAGAGTAGTGACCAAAACTAACAATTAAAGGACAAGCAAACTTTTTTCATTGGACGAAGTTAAACTTTTCATTGTAGAAATATGCATGCATTTCAATTACCACAAAATTAAGGCTTAAGTGGACGCCCTCAACTATGACTGATTCTTTCCGTTCTTCCCATGCAGTGATCAGCTGATCAAGACTGTCCATGACCATTTCACTTTGTGCCTTATATCCCTCAATGGCCATCTGTCTTGGACTGATGAGTTCAGCAGAACCATAACCCAATTCTGGTGGTCGTGTATCAGATTTTCCGATTGCTGAACCACTAGATTCATCATCCTTTTCTAGACGTTGGGAAATACCAGCTAATTTCTTAGCTTTCCTTTTGGCCTTTGCTTCTGCAACAGCCTCTGGATCCAAACATTCCCCAGCATGGTACGTTGAAGCCCAAAGTAAGGGATTTTGCTTTTCACCTACAAAGCTCCTCATCATATGCCGAATCGAGTCAGTAGAAATCACAGTTGTGATTCCCAACCGGCTACCCTGCAAAATATATTTATGAAGGCTCAAATGCATGACTGTATTGAATACATAAGGATGATTTAAATGCACAATGATAGTCTCAAGTTTTTCAGCATTCTGAAGACTGGTGCAGTCAACCAATATGCAGATATTAAAAAGAAACCAGTGTTTTATTAGCAAAAAATGATATACCAGGAGTGCCGATAATGTAGATTTTCCACAGCCACTAGTTCCACACAACAGCACAGTTACTGATTCCCTTCTTTCCCGAAATCTGAAACAAGAAGACAATTCTTCTGAGTTAAAAAATAAGATAAAATATGTATAGCTAGGGGTAATGTAAGATGGCTAAAATAAAGTGAACAATGACGCACAACATGAATATAAGATATCTTTGTGCTATCCAGTTCATATTCTAGCCAATAAACACTTTTGAGAAAGCAATGAATGACAATACCAACTGCTATGGTAAGCAAAATCAAGAAAACAATTCTAGATCATGATGCATGAATTGCTATCATTTTTTAATAGTTAGTTGCCCCTCCTGTGAGGATTTTATATTTGCATGTCGGAAAACCATGTTCTAAATAAAAGTTAAGCAATAACATCAAGTTTTATTATAATACCATCTTCGTTGTTCCAAAGAACAGTACAGAATACTAGCTGAAGTAGAATGTTTTAGTGCATACTATATTTTCTTTTAACTAAAAGTACCACTGATCAGTTGATGAAAACAGCAGTGACAGTTGACTTGTAGCCTGAATTTAAATCATCCTATTGCCTCAATGGTTTTCCCGCCCAAAAAGTAAACAAAATTAGTAAACAAACCAAGTAAACCAGCAGAATTCTCAAACGTTAAGGGATGACAATTTACACATTTCTTGACATTATCACCGTCATCCAATCAATACCAGAATATAATGGAGCTCCCGGATTAATCTCTCCACTTTTTGACTTCTTAATTTTTTGGAATTCTAAAAACTAAAATTTTCAAATTGTTTTATGAGTAGAGTTATCTAAAATAGATATTAGGACTTCACATTCACATTTCTTTTCCAATGGTAGAATGTGGAAGATAAGTTCTTACAATTTTGATACAATCAACTAAAGTATAAACCTATTTACTACTAGGGATGGGAAATGTTGGGTTTGCAATGAAATGGATTGTAATGCGTTTACTAGAGGTACAAAAATTAGCTGCTAAACATTCTGGAAGAAAAGCAACTAACAACATAACTACTGAGATAATTGAAGGCCAAAATACGAAATAGTTCAGGTTTTATTTCACCTTCTTAGCTAGGGATTTGATTGGTGAAGTATGGGCCCTGAATAGAACTCCCAGAAGCCACACAGAGATCTCATTTCTCTATTTAACCACAAGAATCTTACGAAGAAGCACAACATATATGTGAGACAAATCAAATTATGATTAAAAATATACCAACACACATGCGGATCAGATTATAATTAAAAATATACCAACACATATGCGGATCAGCAGATAATTAACATTTAAAACATTTCTCAATCAGAGCCACCATAAATTGTTGTCAACTTCAGAAAAAACTCCATGGAAACATGAAAAGCAGGCACGCTATAATGCAATTCATCTCAAGGGATAACAAACTTCTTGCCTTGTCAAAAATTTGTATTGCTGTCATGGACTCCCATTCTTTATTGCTACAAAGATGAAATTTCTACAAAATATATGTTTGACAATTAATCTAACAGGCATAAATGTCCAAAGTAACCTTGTTAAGGGAAAAATATGTCAATGAAATGTGAAAAAATGAAGCCAACCTATACTAAATCACAACTGTATATGTTACTAGAGAGTATGCTCTAGAGATCAGAAAAAGAAAAAAATAAATAAATAAAAATAAAGAGAGAGAGGGGGGAGGATCATTAAAATACAGTTATAATATGTACAATGGCAATATTTCAAAGGGTTATGTAGCACTGTACCTGCAAGCTAAAACCAAATCCGCTCTCTGGTTGGGACCCACATATTTGTATTCAGCAAGGGAATCACAAACAACATCTAAGAAAGTTCCTCTTCTAACAACCACAGTTGTGCGCCTTTTGTACAATTCAAATGGTTTACTCAGACTTTTACTACCTTTCTCTAGAACCATCGGGCTACCCTCACGTGCTTTATCCGCAAAACCACCAATACAGCAATAATTTTCTTTCTGAGGACGTCCTTTTGAAGCATCTAATACTGACATCTCTACTCCAGCTGAAACCAAAGCATCCGCAGAGCATTCACTTTTCATCAATTCAAAAACCCTTTGGCTAATCTGATAAGAACAGAAAGATAATATTTACTGCAAGTTCCCAAATCTTTAGAAACAGTCTAATGTCAAAGAAAGCATCAAAATATACCACAAAATATAGAAGGAAAAACTTTGAACATGGACTTGAAGAGATATTGGATTCTAATCTGACATGCAAAAAGTTCAAACTTGGTGGCCAAACTATGGAAGGTCTAAAAGTATGGTAGTAAAAAGTTTGACCTTGATAGTCAAACCTTAGAAGGTCTATAAAAGTAAGATGGTACATTATGATATTTTTTATTAAATTGCATTAAATAATTTGAGCCTATTAATATCTTCTATTTCTTTAACCCTCACCCAAGCCTACATTACGGTCCATGTGCATCGATGACTACATAGAGAGCCGATATATACACAATAAAAACAAGCAAACATTTATTTAACTGAAGAAAAATAAAGACTTCAACCTGATTTCCAATTCAAAGAAAAACAAGCAACATTTCTTTAAATGAAGAAAAGAAAGACTTCGACCTGATTCCCTATGCAATCCAAATACATTGTGAAGAATTATTAAACATAGCCCAGTCAGTTAGATGTGTGTTAAAAAAAAAATCAAAATTTTCCAAGTACTGGATTTAATTTCAATTATTTTATCTATGCATAACAACATAATATGATGATAAGGATGAGGTACAGTCCACATTTCCATTTCATCGCACTGGAGGGAAGAAAATACTGAACAACAACGCTGCAAATGAAGAACAATCTCATCCATTGCTTTAGGGTAGATTAGAAGTTCAAAGTTATAACCTCCTGAAGTCGAAGATTTGCATCATTAAGGTGACTATTAATTAAGGCAAAAAAAAAAAAAAAGAAGAGGTTATCCAAGATTAAAGTAGGCATCATGTTGAAATTAGAGAATACTTGCAGAACCAAATCTCAAACATGTGGAAGTGCAGTCTAAGAAGCACAGCTACAGATACGACGACATGGGTAGAAAGTAGAGAACACTTGCAGAACCAAATCTCAAACATTTGGAAGTGCAGTCTAAGAAACACGGCTACGGATATGATATAGGTACCAGACAGAAATATGGTGATTTAAAAAAAAAATAAAAATACAACAAGGCAGGAATACAACAAAAAAAGATAATTTTTTTATACTTTTTATTAGTTATACATCTGAATAAATATTCAGAAGAAAACTGATTTAATAGTTCAATACATAATTCAACATTATAAAACATAACAAAATATGATTCAAAAGATTTTCTTATTTTAGGGGAGTTTCAGCCACCCATCTAGACTTGTTTTAATCATATGCTAGAAGAAAAAATGATAAAATAATTGTATGTGCTATAAATCATATTTCAGTCCGTCCAAATTGTATGTATGTCAGATTCATTTAGGAAACAAATACAAAACTTGTTTTGAAGCATCCATGCTTCATAGGATGGGGCTATATTGAGTTCAATAAATTTGTATACTATATTCCTAATAACTTTCGGAATTCAAAGGATAGGGACACAATTACAGAACAAATCAATCAGGCAGAATCCCAATCTACCACTGCCAAGGAAAAGGACAATTGAGATCCCAAAACCAACACAAAAAGCAAAATCCAGATCCTTAATCGAGGAAACATATTCTCTGAGTCGAAGTTAACAAAGTAAAAAAAAAAAAATCCAAATTAGCTAACATAACATGCATCCCACCGTACCGAGAAATTAAAACATATGAAGTTATAACCGGGAAAGAAAAAAGAAAAAGAAAAAGAAAAAAAGCTGGGCAGAAAATGACACAGACTGAGATTGAAAAGATGATGAATGAATTCCGAAGACCTTAAAGGCATGTGGGGGTTTGCATCCCATAAGCTGCAGGGCGCTCTGCAGAACAGGCCGCGTGTACCGGAATGACTCTTTGCCTCTCTCTCTATTCTCTTCATCATCTACAACAACTATGTACAACAGCTTTGTCACCTCAGCCATTTCTGAACCAACCAAAACAAACGAATCAATGAACTCATGACCAAAATCAACACACAATCAGGTGCAGAACAGCACGGCCCGAAATTTGAAAAAAAAAAGTTCGATGCAAAAAAAAATGTAAAATTCAAATCTGAATGTAATGATGGACAACCAGCCTCGTGCAACAGAAGCAAATTTACATGTCAAAAAGGTGAATTCAACGAAATTCAAAAGGAAAAATAAGAGAAGAAGCCAAGAGAAAAGCAATGTAGGATCGAATACAACACAGTGGTGAGCGATTGGTTACCTAACGAAGATCGAACTTGATCAGATTAAAGGAGTGAAACTGTAAAGAACCGAAAGGTCGGAGAAGAAGAGAGCTTTAGGATCCAGAGGCGTGACGATTCGCCATTTCAAGAGTTCCTTTCAATGCGATCTCACCATTTTCTCTATCGCCAGCTTCAACGCATCACAGCCTGCGACACTTCTTACATACAGAAAGTCATTTGTTTCTCTCTCCAAAATTTTACTTGACCGATCTCGCCTTCCATAATTTCAATTTCAACCGCCACAAGAAACCCTAACGACCGGTATTTATCGTCGAGCGGACACGCGGGCCCTGGCACAATAATCGGGAGTGGCAGGGTCTGTAATACCAAGAAAGACGGTGGGTAAAAGTCCTTTTGTCCCCCTCCTAGTGGTCTGTTCTTTTTTTGGTAATTGCGTAGTGGTCTGTTCGGTAATTAAAATAGAAAAGGCTTGAATAGTTACAAAATTTTTCATAAACTATGAATCAATATTATTTTACTCATCAGCTAAAAAATGCTATATATTAATATTTTAAATTATTAATTTACCAATGTGCAGCTCCTTCATTAAGAAAAAAATTCATACTAAAATAAATATTTTATAAATTTATTAAAATAAAATAATACTCATAAAATTTTAAAACATTTTAGTTCCACAATATCAATAACCTGTTCAGATATTTGTGTCGATTAAAATTATGCACTGTATTTTTTTATACAAGTTTATGTAAAGAATATTTTAATTCGAAATATTTTTATCTAATGTGTACATTATTTGAATAATTTAATTAAAATCACACATATTAATATGAGAAAAGGGCATATATTATAAATTAATAGTTTAAAAGTAAATATATAGAGTTTTTTAATTAAGATGTTGTTAGATTTATGGTTCATACGTTAATTTGCAGGAACACAGAGAAAGTTAGATGGCTTGCTGAAAATTACAGAGAAGTATATAGAAACCTAAGTCATTAAATTAGTCGCTAACAGGTCAGTGAATGCCACTAGGAATTATACAGACATTGCAACAGGTCTGCAAGGATCCTCACTAAAAAGTTCATCCTAATAGATAATGCGTTTCCAGCTTTATTATGGCTGTTTTAGAGTTATTTTTGGACTGTGTTTCTATTTCCCATATAAATGCAGTAATTCATGATTTAAAGGCATAATAAATTACCATATTTAATGGTATTCAAAAATAAAAATAATTTTGAATAATATTCTATCAACTTCTCTATTATCGGTATTACCTTAATTTTATTTTGAACATATTTATTTTTATTAAATATTTTCTTATATTATCACAAATTATCTAAACATTCTTATTTCAGCCACATTCATTTTTTAAAAGTTTTACTCCTTAATGGTTCACTCTGTACCATAAAGAATGAATAGTCTTATAATCGTCTCTCTAAATTTTTTCTTTAAGTTTTCTACAGTTATATAAAACATTCAAGAGTATTTTCCATTTTAACTGCTTAGATCAAATTCTATAGGGGCTCGTGTCTTCGTGCTCCAACCAACCTATACAAGATGATGCTTGCTTTCTCTCAATCAATAGTTTCTTTTATAGTGGTTAGCAGTCCAATGTGCTCTTCCTTGCCCCCCTTACTTAAGAATCGAAAGGTAACTTTTACATACTGTTGCGACGCTTTGGTTGCAATGGTTATTGGGGTCTAAGTTTATGAATGGATTCAGTCAGCGAAAGTCCCTCCAAAGCAAGCTTACCCCATGTTGCTTTGTCTCCCCCTTCCCCTATTTACCCCCATATTCTTGCTCCGTGCGCTTCTCTGTAGAAAGGAGCTCAACTCAAAACGATCCAAAAACAATTGCTTAATGCTTTGGCCGCTAAAGACAATAATATTTTTCTCTCCGTTTGCATGAATAATTGGTTCAAGATACTAAAAATTGTCATGCCCTTAATTTCCTTCGAACCAAGGGACTTGTAAGAATAATTAGCATGTGTAAAATTCCTAATTTATCCTTATATAATTTCTAAGCTATTAGATTAAGCCAATATTGAAATTCAACTGTAAAATATAAAAAATATAAAATGAAAATAAGGTTTGCAAAGTCGTCTAATCATCCCAACCGCGCTTATAATATTACATACTAAAATAAATAAAATCAATTCTAAAATTAATTATTAAAATCATCTAATAAATATTGTTGTAAACCAAAATTCTTAATAGAGTCCTGTGCGAGAAAAAAAAATAAAAATAAAATGCTGATCTAGTAGGATTTCAAGAGATATTAATTTTCTTTAGTCCTTCTTTAGTATCTCTGCACTTACTTTCCTAAAAAATTTTCTCACGGAAGTGTGAGCTGCTAAAGGCAAATCGTTAAAATCTCGTAGATATCTATATGCAATGATCATAATAATACAGTATATTATGTGACCCAATACAATAATCATGGTTAGGTGGTAAGTCATTCATACAACAAATAATTCAGATGATCATAACTGAATAATATAAATTATATTTACAACAATTTATAATAGTCAACTACTGTAATTATTATTTTACATACACGTTAAATCATTTAATATGACAGCTTTACAACACGTTGAAATTGGTGTCACAGTGATAAAGATATCGGATTTAGATCTTTAAGGTATCATGATCAAACCTATATGGGTACTATTCATGTATTTTTACACTTTAACACTTACTAGCCATCGAAAGAACTTAGATATAAATAAATAAATCAAAAGCACAATCATCTAATCATAAGCAAGAGAATTTGCTAGCCATGGTAAAATTAAAACAAGGATTTTATCTAAATTTTTTTAGGTTAATTAAATTTCTATTCTTCTCTACTTACAGCCTTGGGAAGTAGTGACTTCACAAGCTACACATCCAACACGTTCCAACAAAAGTCACTGACCATAACTTAGTCGTCCCGATCAGCAACTTGACTAGCCAAGTCAGAAGACGGTACCACCTCCATTGAACAAATAATAAGTTTTCATCTCCACCTGAAAGTCATTTTATACCTCTATTACCCTCGTTAAAATTTAACACCCTTTTTTCTGTAAATCCCCCTTATCCTATGCTCCTACAAGCCCTTCTCTAGTGTGGATCTACATGTAAAAAAAATGGTGAAATAAAGTGATCAGAGATATTTCCTAAGTAAGGACTTTCCAATTCTTAAGTCAGTTGTAGGTATTGATAATAATATCGTGTATATATATATATATAGAGAGAGAGAGAGAGAGAAAGGAATTCTTACCTTGATTACGTTTCTCCTACTTATTGAGTGAGTATTTAATATGCTTTATGTTGATTTGACCATACAACAGTGGTAACATTAAACGCTACATAATGTAAGTGTTGAGACCTGTGAGAAAATAACTTTTCGTGTATATATATTCTGCAGATTTTATTTTCTGATACATTTGAGTATAATAAATGAAATAATTATATAATATAATTATTAAATTATTTAATTTCAATTTAATTAGAATATACCATTTGGTCGGAGTGTAATTTATGGTTAGAGAAGCAATGCCATGGTCAGACAAGATATTTTTTGGTCACACGAAAATAAACTAAACAAACCATAAATAAATCCAAGCTTACTCTTTTTTTTGGAAATCCAAGCTATCTTTTTCATCCTTCAAACTCCAAGAATGTCGGTGGTCGGTGCAATTGTGCTAAAACTGACGATGGCGAGCCAGTAATTACAATGAAATAGATGGGCCTTTCCTTTTATTTCATATTGCCAGTTTGACCGTTAATCCATATTGATTGTTACAAAGTCAGGCGCACGTGACGGTACGTCGAACTCACGTTAAGCACGTTAACCCAATTGTGGTCTCACAAAAATCCGGCGCTTGTCCGACTTTCTTTTTCTTTTGCAGCGCCTTCTTATCCCCAACAACGAAAATCACTATGCGGTTATTGTCGCGGAGTTGCAATTTGTAACGGGGAAGTTGCGTGCTAATTAAGGTCGTTTTGACAAAATTTTTAATTTTTATTGTTTTAAAATTAAACACGAAAATTTGTTTATTATATTTATTTATTTTAACTCATAAAAAATAAAAATTATTTGTATAATTTAAAAAAAATAAAAAAATAAAAATATATAAAAAATATTTTCTCAAGTCTTTATTTTCCTCAACAAATATAATCACCTACTATCTTGACTATCATCTCTATTGTCGGCCGGTCACCATTCACTTATAATCACTGTCGACCGTCATCCGCTTTTGATCAATCGTTACTTATTTTTGGTCACCGTCAGCTGTCGTCAACCCCTACGAAAATGACTTTTCTTTTAGTACTATAATTATCAATTAACAATTATTGTTATTAAATATGTTTTTAAATTTTTTATATTATAAAATAAAAAATTAAAAATTAAAAATTGATAGATTTATCAAATCGGGGCAACTCATTCGATGAGTGAAAGTAGGATCGAAAATGAGAGGGTGAGAGTCTACGCGTGGTGGTTTGGCTTTAAAATTTTAGGGAGTGTTTAGTTGATAAAAAATTGATCAAAAAATACAATAAAAATAGAAAGATGTGACACAAAAGTGATATGCATAGAAATTTAATTAAAAAAATATATAAATTAATAAAAATTAATAATTTTTGATAATTTTTTGTACTACCAAACAGTACCTTAGTCTGGTCGATTCTTTTTGGGTTCGTTCCATTGAGAATAATATTTGAAAAGTACCTTACCGAAACGAACCCTTGACTTTTCCGAGAATAATAGTAAGGTACCATCAATATTTGAAAAGTTTATAATTTAGAGCTCGTTTTGAAGACCACTATCTTGTGATATTTTTGCACCGTAAAAAATAAAAAAACTAGAAGAAAATAAGAGCGAGGAGGTGTGAGCATCTTTTTTTACAAATACTACAAAAGGAGGACAATCCCTGTTAAACTCTCTTTAATATATATATTTTTTAAATACAATAAAAATAATTATTCTTCTACGTTATAAATTCTCTACCTAATAGTACTCTAAAATATTAAATAATTATATTTTTTTGGTTGTCAAATTATACACGATTATAAATATAATAATAATAATAATAATAATGTTAAATATCCTCCATTTTGGCATGGTTAAAATTAATTATTCAGGAATTATTCGGTAAAATTTAGAAAAAATGAAAAAAAAAATATGATCAGATTCCCAAATTTGTTAAAAAAATTCAAGAGTAATATATAAATTAATCAGAAAATAATTATTCATAAGTAATATTAGATTAATATATCATAATCATAAAATAACTAAATTAGAAAATTAATATTAAGGCCCTTTTAGGGCCTCTCTCCCAATTTGCACATCTTTTTTATTTTGAATAGATTTGGTGGAAATGGAAGGTTGACCTCGATTCTGATGTCAGTTTAAGATTAGTATAGCTTGGACCTGTTGAATTAAAATTTAATGTTCAAACATATTTATATATTTTTAATTTAAAAAAATATAAACATATTTAAACTGTTAAATTTTAATCTAATGATCCTAAGCTGCATTATCATTGTCAATCCCTGGGTAAATCTTAGTGATTTAGTGCCCTTTTTCTAGGACAAGAGTCTCATATTAATACAACAGGTCCCATTAATCTTTTGGACTTCGAAGTTAAAGGACTAGGGAGGCCCTCGTTCAGAGCATATTCAAACTAGTAATTATCGGAAAAATAAATTTAAAATTTTACCAATTGAGCCATCACTCAAATTACCAAATTGTGCTCCACCTTAGTAAATTTAGCTCATTTATTAAATGAGGTATATTTTTTTGTTCAGCCACAATTACGAGTTTGAGTATATCTTATGTTGAATTGTTTATAAATAATTATTCATTATTAATTTTTTATATTATAAAAAATTATGTTATGCTATATATTTTAAATATAATTACTAATATAAAAATAATATATATGTAATTATTAACTTATATAAATTTAACATATAAATTTAAAATATTATTGTAAAACATGTTAATTCAAAAAATAATTATTTACGGAGGAATGATTCTACAATTTTTTTTTTAAATTTATAAATTATAATAAAAATTTTAAAATAAAAAAGACACAATATGTCATAATATAGATATGAAATATTTAATCAGTATAATGTAGATGCGCATTATTTAATTATATATTAAACAAGTCAAACTCTTAACAAGTTGAGCTAGACAATGTCTAAATTTGATTTGTTTACTAAATAAGTCCTACTTTTCTATTTATATTTAACTCGTTTATTAAATGAAACGAGTTAAGTCAAATCGGCATATATTTGTGAATAACTTGATTTATTACAATCCTACGTATCAGGAAAATCACACTACATATCTTCTCAAATACATGCAGTATGTACACTAAAATATACATATAGTATTTACACCAAAAATACATACAATATATTATCACTAATTATCTATATAATAAAACAGGATAATTTTTAAAAATGTCCATCTTACAAATTAAGATTCAATGGTTAAGAATTATTTTTTTTTATTCAACGATTGAGATCATTTTTATATTTTTAACTTCCCGCTCAATTCTCAATTTAACGGACCCTACTATTATGTATCTCACAAAATAGTTTGGATATTTTAAATTTCACTATATTTTAAGGATAAATATCATGAACAAATCAAAACTGACAATTTAAATTTCACCTAATTATAATTTTTAGAAAGTTGAACATTTCAAATTAAAGTATCATAATTTGTGTTTTCTTTTATGATACTTATCAAAAAGAAAAATACCAAAACACATGTACTACTTGGTAGGGCCTAAAGTTTTAGAAAAAAAATTGAAACTCATGAATTATCATAATTGTTTGGTTTGAGGTTTTTGTACAAAGTTTTAACTATATAAGAAACTTAATACTAATTTTGTTTAGAGTGCCGTAGGTATAGATTATCACTAGTATAATTATATTTTAAAACTGCCAATTATTGTATATTTATAATCTTATTAATTTCTAAAATATAAGTTAAGACGTGCAACAAATGTTGCAAGTGCATTGATGATTACATTGTTTTGGATGAATTAAAAAATGTTCTGAAAATATCATTTACCTATATTAAAAAAAGTGGGAAATAAACATAAGTATATAAACACGGTCAAATATATATATATATATATATTGAATATTTTTCAAGATTGACACTTTAAAATTACCACAAACGTTCAGAATCAATTCTCCATCTCTCCCCGCCCCTCCTTTTTTGAGTTTTTTTTTTTTTTTTTTTTTTTTCCAAGTTGTTTTAACAATTCAGGATGTAAAACGTATCATCCAAAGATGCTGCATGAAAACTGATAAAGCGTGAATTGATGAAAAGCTGTATGAAAATGATGGAAAAGTGAACTTTAATTTTGTCCCCACATTATTTGGCATACCTTTTGTGTAATGAAGTTTGATTCACATGCCCCGAAAGAGGTACTCGAGTTGGTTTGGATAACGGGTGGAAGGGACTGGGACCAATAGGTCCCGGGTTCGACTCCTCTTGGAGGCAGTCATTCCTCTAATTGTGGAGGGCCATTTAACAGCCTTCTCGGTTGAACCGGTCAACCAAGGCTTGTCTAAACTGGTTTACCTCCTCGTGATTCTTTGCCGGCTAGGGTCACAGGGCGAGGTTCACCCAGTACGTACTCATGGGTAGCGGCTGCGGGCTTCTCCCCGACCACAGAAGTTTGATTCATTCCGGCGCTCAAGTGCAAAATGCCTATGGAACTGCATAGCAACTCAATTCTTCTACTTCACGATCTTCTAAAAGCCATATACATAGAAGATGCTTCGTATATGGGTGTGTTTGGAGTTGTATAAAAGTGTATAAAATAAAATAAAATTATAAAAGTAAATGTCTCGTAACTCGTACAATGAGTGAAGAATTTAAATTTTATTATCTCGTAATTCGTATTTGTAGAGATTTGTAAAATTTTATTTTATTTTGTTTGCTACCTAACGGAGCTAGAAGATGCTTGAATGGCTATGAAAATTGCCGTTGTGCGGTATTAGGCCATTTCCAAAGTTGGAAATTGGAATCGATTCCATTTGGCATCATATATAAAGGACGTGTGATTTCCTAAAAATAAAAAAAAAAAAAACTAATGTGTCTTTTTTTTTTGCATTTGATTAGCACAAGTCAAAACTTTTGATAAGACCCGTTCAAACATGATCTTATTTACCTATTCGAATGACTAATTAGAAAAATTGTCAAAAAGTTAGTCAAAATTGAAAAAAATTGACAAAAGTTAAAAAGAATTTATAAAATTTGAAGTTTAAAAATAAACATATAAAAAATGAAAATAAATAAAAATTTATAAAAGTTTTTTTTGGTAATTAAAATTTATAAAAGTTAACAAATTTTCTATAATTTGAGGGTACCAAATCCTCCCCCCCCAAAAAAAAAAAAAAAACAAAAAAACAATATTCCCCTTACACGTCAAAACTTTTTCAACCTTCTACTGCCTGACGCTTACACGTTGGTCCGTTGCTGTCAATTTCAGAGAATAAAAGACATTAGAGTTTCAAATTAAGTACTAATTTTTAAATTAAAAAACCTACTAAAAATAAATTAAGTGTTCCACCTGATTGAAAAAAAAAAAATTCTTTCTGGAGCATTTGCTAATCTATCAAAAAAAAAAAAAAAAAAAAAAACTAACTTCTATTTAGATTGTCGTGCATAGATTTCTTGGTTCCAACTGAAAAAATATTGATCGTTTTGTACAAAAATTACAATAGTAATTTTATAATCAATTGAATAATATTATGTTATATTTAGTAACTAATTTAAAAATTTGTAAAAAAATAATTTATTAATAATTTTGTAATTTATCAAAAATATATTTGTTTAAATATAATTTTTAATTTTATAATTTGTTTAAATATAATTTATTAAACAAATGTGGATAAATTTGACTTTTAGATTTTTATATATGAGGTATTTCAGAGATATGAAAAATGATTTGGTGAGATTTTTTAAAGTCAATAAAAATCTTAAATTTTTTATGTCCATAAAAAGTTAAAAAAAAAAACTCTGATCAATCATCTTTTTGCTTTTATAAATTAAATTTTTTTTGGCCTAAAATACAAGCCTATTTATCTCAAAAAGCTGAGCAACCAAATATGCTTAGTTTTTTGAAACAAAAACGTAACATTTGATATTTTATTTTGACTTTTTTTTTTAATTTTGAGCCAATTATATATTTATACTTGAAGTTTGGTCTTAATAGTTGAGTTTACTTTATTTTTCCTAACCTGAGGTTGGCCTAGAGTTGTATTGGGTTAGATAACTAGGCTAAGGGCTCAGCTTTCTTTCTTCTATTCTCTTCTTTCTTTCTTCTTTTCTTTTCTTTTCTTTTTCCAATCTCTCTATGTGCTTAGAGAAGTAGCTATAGTAGAGAGAGAGAGAGAGAGAGAGAGAGAAGGAGTATGGAGTTTGAAGTGAAAAATTGGACATTTTGGAGAGTATTCAACATCATGATCATCATGGTGATGCCCATTTGCACTAGTTTGGCTCAAGGTGAGAGTTTCAAATCATTTAAAATTGGAGGGTTTTGAGGATTTTTCTTCATTTTTTCTCTCTTCTTAGGATTTGAAATAAATGAGACTTATATATAGGTTTATTCTTGTGAATAGCATGATTTTGATATATTATTTATTTTATTTAATTGAGTATTGGCTAATTTGTGTTGATGTATAAATGCATATATGTGGTTGTTTATATATATGCATATATATGTTGAAATTTTGCATTTCTTTGAGTTATTGATAAAATAAATGATAGATAAACATGATATGTTTGTATATTTATATATATTGATTGTTGAGTTATGGTTTGGATTGATGATTTGAGTTGATTTTTGGTTCAGGGTTCTGTGGAAATAAACTAAAAAAAACGTTCTTGACACTATCGTTCAGACAAGTGTCCAGACAACACAATGGGCTTTTCCATTCAGACGGGGCGTCCGAATGGGGTCTTGCTGGATTTTCTTAAATTGTAAATTTTGGTGTTTTAAAACATTATTTGTGCCCAAAACCATTGGTTATTTATTTTTTAAGATTAAATAAACCCCAAATCATCATTAAGCCTAATAGAAATGCATTGTCATAATGAGATGATATTTATTTACATGATCGAGAAAATCATGTGCATAGGGTTCGGATTGCATCATCCAAATTTATACTATAATTATTGATCAGCCAAGAGTAGCATATTGATATTATTGACATGTCAAGGCACGGTCATGTATATGAACGAGATATCTAATTTTGAGAAAAATGAAAATATGAGATTTTGAAATTATTGGATGATCTCCAATTAATATATATGACTAGAGATAAATTAGTCATTAGAGTTGGGATATTAATCTTAAGATATTATTATGAATTTTTTTTTAAATAGTAGCCGGACCCTGCTTGAAATAAATAGATACTTGACCAGGGAATGGGGTGTAACTCGATTCTCTGCTCGTGATTTATATTGAGATAGACATTTGCTATAAGCATAAAAAATATAATTGGTAGCCCCGCGTGGTTTGTTAAGTCTTATCCTAGGATAAGGTTGGAGATAAATAGAGATTAGAGAATATGCATTGAAATTACATTCCATCAATCCCTACTACATGATATTGCATTAATTATTATTATGTATTGAGATACAGAGCTTGTTAATTATAATGATGTTTAATATTTGATATGTTGATAATGAGTTTTGTTGTAAACTTTGAGTAATAAATTAAGAATTACGGTGACCTAATTCTCGATGTGGGATACTAGGCAGCTTAGACCTGGGTAGCCCGAGTCTAGTCTCACCTATGGATGATAATATTTGCGTTTATATTTTTTACCTAAAAATTGAGCTTTTAGTATTATGAATTGTATGATTTAGAGTGTGGTTCTGATAGTTACATTTTTTATGTTGTGATCTTGAGAGATATAAAGATGATTGTGATATATGTTATAACCATGTAGACCTTTGATGCTGCCATCGAGGATGATTAGAAGGGATTGTGAAGATAATGGCAATTTTAGATTTGAAAACTTAGAGGCTTGAAGAGCCCAAGATTGTGAATCTTATAGTTATTAAGGTTTTGTGTTGTAGTTGCGTGATGTGTACTTGAGGACTGATCTTAGGGTTTTGAAAATGAAAGTGTCCAATACAATTTTGCAAATAAAAGGGTTGTCCACTTACCATGTGATAGTCAATTCTTACTATAAGGGGGTAACGACCATTGAGCTTGATGGTTCATAACTGAGTTTGGAGCAACGCAAAAGTAATACTGCCTTCTCCAATATTTGGTTCAAGGTGCTTTGGGATGACTTTTGGTTTGTTGCTTTCGTTGAAGTTGATGAGAAGGATTTTTAGTGTCACCTTTCTAGTTTGGTGTGAAAATGTATTGATGTGATTCTTGGGATGTTGCTCCATTTGCCTCCTCATGAGAGAGGATCTATTTCTGTTTGGAGTCTATGCTAGGATTTTCTTATATTTTTATGGTATCATAATGTTTGGCACTTGTTAGATTAAAGGAATTGAGAACTCAATTAAATAAATTATTAACCTGTGGTTTCATCCATTACAATAATCTGTTGTAAAGAGCAGCAATAATTTGCAATAGAAAGAAAAGAAGATCTTGTGATTTTGTGTAAATTGAAGGTTGTTAAACTTAGTGGTAATTGAGGATAAGCATTAATTATTTTGGAAATTTGTTTGACTAATGGAGTGTCATGAAGAGTATGTACGAGTTTGATGGTCCAACATAAAGTTTTAAAAGTTTTAATATCATGTGATATTTTGTTGAAGTATTATAGTAGATTACCTAAGGCTTTTTATTGTGTTAGTTATGCAGTTGAGATATGTGTTTGTTATCTGAAATTTCATTAATGGCCAGGTTACTACCGCTGCTGTATTCAGGATTTCTTTTAACAGACCAATTAACATAGCTAATTTAGAGGGGAATCAAACTTGATTGGGATGAAACTTGTGAGAGCATTTTAATGTGCTAAAACTTCGGTTAACTAAGGCTTCAATGTTAGTTATTTGTAGACATGGAGTGAGTTTGTGTATTGTGATAGTTCACATGAAAGTTTAAGTTGTGTTCTAATGCAGAATAATCAAATGGTAGTGTGGGTTTCCTTGTTATATAGATTATCATTCAATCACAAAAATGCACACATTTAACTAAATCACCTATTCAACAAAACTACCAATTCATATCAAATTTAAATTAATTGTTAAAATAAAATTATTATCTAAAAGAGTAATTTAAAAATTCACCAATCAAAAATAATT